>CM061542.1:253234418-253636918 GCA_030864215.1 Capsicum pubescens | reverse complement strand
TACAACTATTTCTACATCTCCTCTATCAGAAAGTGACATTGCTAAACTTTGGCATATGCGCCTGGGGTATATGAGTGAAAATGGGATGGCTGAACTAAGCAGGAGAGGACTTCTTGATGGGTAGAGTATTAACAAATTGGAGTTCTTTGAGCACTGCATTTTCGGGAAGCAGAAGAGAGTCAGATTCACTAAAGGTATCCACTCAACTAAGGGCACACTTGATTACATTCATTTTGATCTTTGGGGTCCTTCTAGAGTACCTTCTAGAGGAGGTGCGAATTACTTATTGACTATTATTGATGACTATTCTAGAAAAGTTTGGGTGTTATTCCTAAACCAAAAGAATTATGTGTTTCCTACTTTTAAGGAATGGAAGATTATGATTGAAAAACAAACAGAGAAAAAGGTAAAACGCCTTCGGACTGATAACGGTCTAGAGTTCTGTTCTAATGAATTTAATGCTCTGTGCAAGTCATAAGGAATTGTGAGGCACTTGACAGTTCGTCATAGTCCACAACAGAATGATGTGGCTGAACGAATGAATAGGACTATAATGGACAAGGTGCATTGTATGGTCTCTAATGCTAGTTTACCTAAGTCTTTTTGGGCTGAAGCTTCTTCCATAACTTGTCTACTTATTAACCGCTCTCCCTCAGTTGCGATTAATAAAAAGACTCCACAAGAGGTATGGTCTGGTACTCCTGCTAGTTATTATGATTTGAGGATATTTGGATGTCTTGCGTATGCTCATGTTGATAATGGAAAGTTGGAACCTAGATCTGTCAAGTGCTTATTTATAGGTTATAATCCTGGTGTTAAATGTTATAAGCTTTAGTGTCCAGAAAATAGAAAGATTATAATTAGCAGGGATGTTTTTCTTGATGAAACTGCCATGCTTCGGGCTCCCTCCGAATCTAGTGGTTCGCCCCCAGATGAGCTTAGTGACATGAATCAACAAAAGTCAAGCACCTGTGTTAAATTGCAGATTGGAGCAGAGTCTACACCAGTACCTACTTCTCAGTCTAGCCCGGAGATATAGAGTGATACTATTTCTTTTTCACCACCAGTGGCGCCACAATATTCTATTACTAAAAACATGCCTAGAAGAGATATTAGACCTCCTCAAAAGTATGCTTAAGATGATTTGGTTGCTTATGCATTGAGTGTAACAAAAGGTATTGATTCCGGTGAAGATCCTTCTTCTTACTCAGAGGCAGTTAGTTGTGATGATTCTGGCCGATGGATGATTACTATGCAGGAAGAGATGGAATAACTTCATATGAATGACACATGAGATTTGGTGAGATTTCCTAAAGATAAGAAAGTTGTCTGTTGAAAATGGGTATTAAAAAAGAAAGAAGGAACATCGGGAGTTGAACCCTTTGCATTCAACCTACCTTACATGCATACCAGTATATTTAATCGTACTGATGCATTTGCGCTATGGTGTTTTATACCATAGGTTCAGAAGCACGAGCTCCAGAGCATCAGTAGCATTCCAGTCTCAGCAGTCATAGTTAGCAGTGAGTCCTCATCCTTCGAGGACATGACTATTACTTTATTATCTCATTAATTAATTTATTTTAGTAGTTGGAGTTAGTTGGGGACATGTCCCATCAACTCCTTATTCAGACAGTTTAGAGGCTTTCAGACTAGCATGTTCAGACAATTATTTCAGTTGTTTTGGTATTGATATACCATACCATCGTACATTATGTTTTATCAGATCTTTGAACCTTATGGCCTTTTAGCCTTTATTTCCGCATTTATATGGTATATGATGCAGTGTATAGGTATAGATATCAGTCATGGGTTAGCTTATAGTCCTTCCGCGTCATGAGCACCGTGTAGCATTTCGGATACCAGATTCTAGTCGTTACAAACTTGGTATCAGAGCCTAAGGTTTAATAGAGTCCTAGGAAGTCATAAAGCCACATCTAGTAGAGTCTTGTACATAGGTATGTTGCGCGCCACATTTATGTACAGGAGGCTATAAGATGTTTTAGGAACAATTTCCCTTCTTTTAGTATTCATGTCGTGCCAGTGAACATAATCTCCAGTAAATCTCTTAGTCTGGTCTAATTTGTTTCCCCCTTTCTTCTGCAGAACATGACTCCTAAAAAAAGAAACAGAAATCTGCCAGCCCCTCAGCCCGAAGATCCTTTAGGCAAACATATTTCTCATGTAGAGTTCAGATCTGCATTCACTACTCTTGCTCAGTCAGTTGTTTCTCAGAATGAATGACTAGCTGTCGTTCCGGCCAACCCAGTGAATTTAGCTGCAGCCAGGATTTGGGACTTCACCAGAATGAATCCTCCATTCTTTTTTGGGTCTAAGTCAGATGAGGACCCTCAGGAATTTATTAATCTGGTTTAGAAAGTTACCGATATCATGGGGGTTACTCCTAGTGAGAGTGCTGAGCTAGCTGCATATCAGTTGCAGGATGTTGCTCACACTTAGTTCAAACAGTGGAAGTCAGAGAGGTCAGTTGATGCAGGGTCCATAGAGAGGGAGGAGTTTGTCACCGCATTCTCAGATAGATTCTTTCCCCAAGAGCTGAGAGAGGCTAAGGTGTGAGAATTTATCAACCTCAAGCAGGGAAACATGATGGTGAAAGAGTATTCTCTTAAGTTTACTTAATTATCCAGATATGCCCCTCATGTGGTTGCAGATAGCAGGGCCAAGATGAGTAAGTTTGTTTCTGGGGTGAATGGTAGTGTGGTCAACGAGTGTAGGTATGCGATATTGAATAGTGACATGACTTTAGTTAGGCTTATGACTCATGCTCAGCAGATAGAGGACTAAAAGATTAAGATGAGGGAGAAGCAGAATAAGAGAGCAAGGACAAGTAGTTTCAACTTTGCTCAGCCTAAATTAGAAGAAGAAAACCGTTCTCAATTTTGTCCTAGGTCATCAGTTCCAGCTCCTTCTTCATCTAGTGCTCGAGCTCCTAAGTTTAGGGAGGGTAATAGAGATAGAGCACCAGGATCTAAGTCTCAGGGCAGTCTCAGCAATGCCCGAAACTAATCCCCTTTGTCAGACTTGTGGAAAGAACCACAAGGGTGCTTGTAGAGATGGTAGCGATGTATGTTTTGGATGTGGAAAGCTAGGCCACAGAGTCTGAGATTGTCCCCAGTCAGGCTATCAGGGTCAACATAACCATTCCCCAGCTCAGTCCAGTTGCCCAAATCTGCAGGGTGCTACCTCCAGTGCTACTAGTGGTCAACACCCAAATCAACTTTATCCTCTCCAGCCCCGGCAAGATCAGGAAAATTCTCCTAATGTGGTTACTGGTATGTTACAGATCTTTCATGTGCAAGTTTACGCTTTTCTAAATCCAGGAGCTTCTTTGTCTTTTGTTACTCCCTATATAGCAGTTGATTTTGGAGTAAGTCCCAAAATTCTAGTAGAGCCCTTCTCAGTCTCTACCCTAGTGGGTAAAACCATCATAGATCGATGAGTATAAAAGAACTATCCAGTTATGGTATCTCAGCAAGTCACTTTACCAGACTTAGTCGAATTAGAGATGACTGATTTTGATGTCATTCTCAGCATGGATTGGATTCATTTCTAATATGCCACAGTTGACTGTAGAAACAGAGTGGTCCAGTTTTAATTTCCAAATGAACCTGTCCTAGAGTGGAGGGGTAGTACTTAAGCTTTCAAAGGTCAGCTTATTTCCTACCTTCGGGCAAGGAAAATAATATCTAAAGGATGTGTTTATAACCTTGTTCGAGTTAAGGACACTAGTTCCGAAACTACCAGTCTTGATTCAATCCCAGTCGTGAATGAATATCCAGATGTCTTTCCCGAAGATCTACCAGGAATCCCTCTTGAAAGGGAAATAGACTTCGGTATTGATCTTCTTCCAGATACTCAGCCTATCTCTATTTCTCCATACAAAATGGAACCAATGGAACTCAGAGAATTGAAAGAGCAGTTGAAGGATCTCTTAGATAAGGGGTTTATCAGGACCAGTATGTCCCCGTGGGGTGCACCAGTTTTATTCGTGCGCAAGAAAGACAGTTCTCCCAGAATATGTATTGATTACCGCCAGCTCAATAAAGTCAGGGTCAAGAACAAGTATCCTCTTCCCAGAATTGATGATTTTTTTGACCAACTTCAGGGTGCCAGTTATTTCTCTAAGATAGACTTCAGATCCGGTTACCATCAGCTCATATTCAGAGAATGTGACATTCTAAAAACAGCTTTCCATACTCAGTATGGTCACTTCAAATTCCTAGTCATGTCCTTTGGTCTTACTAATGCCCCAACAACTTTCATGGACTTGATGAACCGCATGTTTAAGCAGTACTTGGACATGTTCATCATAGTTTTCATAGATGATATTCTGGCCTATTTTCGCAGTGAGCGTGATCATGCAGACCTCAAAATTGTACTTCAGACCCTTAGAGATCATCAGCTATTTGCCAAATTTATTTAGTGCGAATTTTGTCTAAGGTCAGTAGCATTCCTTAGTCATATCATTTCTGGTGATGGCATTAGGGTTGATCCTCAAAAGACCGAAGCGATAAGAAATTCGCCCAGACCAGTCTCTCTGTCAGATATCAGGAGTTTCTTGGGTTTGGCTGGCTATTAGAGACGGTTTGTTGAGGGATTTTCTTCTATTGCATCCCCTATGTCCAAATTAACTCAGAAGAAAGTCAAGTTTCAGTGGTCAGATCCCTGTGAGAAGAGTTTTCAGGAGTTGAAGACTCGACTCACCTCAGCTCCAGTTCTAGCTCTTCCAGAGGGTTCAAATGGGTTAATAGTGTATTGTGATGCATCTAGAGTAGGTTTGGATTGTTTCCTCATGCAGCGTGATAAGGTCATAGACTATTCCTCTAGACAACTTAAACCCCATTAGAAGAATTATCCTACTCATGATCTTGAGTTAGCAGCCGTAGTATTTGCCTTGAAGATTTTGAGGCATTATCTATATGGGGTTCATGTAGATGTGTTCATAGATCATAAGAGCCTTCAGTATGTATTTTCTCAGAAATATCTCAATCTTCGTCAGAGAAGGTGGTTAGAGCTCTTGAAAAATTACGACATGAGTGTCCTTTATCATCCGGGCAATGCCAATGTAGTGGCCGACACTCTCATTAGATTGTCTATAGGTAGTTTTGCTCATGTTGAGGACAGTAAGAATAGGTTAGCTCAAGAAGTCCATCAACTTAGCAGACTAGGTGTTCGCTTAGTCGATACAGATGAGGGTGATATATGGGTTCAAAGTGGTTAAAAATCATCTTTAGTTTCAGAGGTGAAAGAAAAGAAAGATGGAGAACCAGTCTAGTCAAGTTAAAAGAGTCAGTAAAGGATCAGAAAGTAGAGGTTTTCTCCCAAGGAGGAGATGGTGTTCTACATTGTCAAGGTCGATTGTGTGTTCCAGGAGTAGATGACTTGAGGAAATGAATTCTTGCAAAAGCGCATGGTGTGCGCTACTCTATTCATCCAGGGGCCAAAAAAGATGTATCACGACTTGTGGGAGATCTATTGGTAGAGTGGGATGAAGAGAGATATTGCAGAGTTTGTGGCTATGTGCTCTACATGTCATCAGGTTAAGATAGAGCATCAAAAGCCTAGTGGGTCCATGCAAGATTTCGGTATTCCTACTTAGAAGTGGGAAAAACTGAACATAGACTTTGTGACGGGTTTGTCTCATACTCGTTGCCAACATAATTCAGTCTGGGTTATTATAGATAGAATGACCAAGTCATCTCATTTTCTTCCAGTCCATACCTCTTATTCAGCCGAGGATTATGCCAAACTCTACATCAGAGAGTTGGTCAGATTGCATGGTATTCTGTTATCTATTATATCAGACAGAGTTACCCAGTTCACCTCTTATTTCTGGAAAGTATTCCAAAAGGGTCTTGGTACCTAAGTTTATCTCAGTACTACATTTCATCCTCAGACGGATGGTCAAGCAGAAAGGACCATTCAGACTTTAGAAGATATACTAAGGGCGTGTGCAATTGATTTCAAGGGTATATGGGATGACCACTTGCCCTTGATTTAGTTTGCATACAACAATAGCTATCATTCCAGTATTAAGATGACTCCATTTGAAGCTTTCTATGGTAGGAGGTGCAGATCTCCAGTTGGTTGGTTCAAAGTTAGGGAGGCCTCAGTCATAGGGCCTGACTTAGTATTCGATGCCTTAGAGAAAGTCCACTTAATTAGAGAAAGACTTCAGGCTGCTCAGAGCCGACAAAAGTCTTATGCAGATGTGCGCAGAAAGGATCTCGAGTTCAAGATTGGTGACTATGTCTATCTAAAGATCTCTCCCATGAAAGAAATGAATAGGTTTGTCAAGAAGGGAAAGCTCAGTCCCCGATATGTTGGTCCCTTCAAAATTCTCAATCGTTTCGGCAAGGTAGCTTATAAACTCAAATTGCCTTCAAATCTAGCCTCAGTTCATCTAGTCTTCCATGTCTCTTTGCTCAAGAAGTGCATAGGTGACCCAGTAGTTTTAGTCCCTATTCGGTGCACAAATGTTCAGAACATCCTCTCTTATGAAGAGATTCCAGTCGAAATCCTAGACTATCAGACTCGTAGATTGAGGAACAAAAAAGTCCCTCTTGTCAAAGTTCTTGGGAAAAATCAGTCAGTTGAGGGAGATACTTGGGAAGCAGAAGAAGACATGCTTACCAAGTATCCTCACCTTTTCTCCGCTAACTCAGATCAAGATCAAGGTAACAGTTCTCCTTAAGCTTACTCAGTTTCATGCTCAGAATTCCATTACAACTTGGTGGGAAATGCCATTGCATATTCAGTCATGCATTCATATGTCAGTCAAGTTATATAATCATGCATCAGACATGCATTCTCATAGTGAGAACCTTAGTTCATTAGAACACTCAGTCATGCATTCATGAATCAGTTACACATGCATCAGATATGCGTGTTCAGTATGATATAATCAGTTATCAATCATGTCAGTCATGAAATTATGTTCCAGTCATTTATGTTTAGTATGTATGTCAGTTTATCTTCCTCCTCTATCGCTCAGTCTCATTCGAGGACGAATGATTTCAAGGGGAAGATATTGTAATACCCCATTCATTTACCTAGCTTGAAATCATTCCAAGAATGTTAGAAACTTACTTTGAAAGATGAATCCACTTTTATACATGTGGAATTTTTAATATTTTTACTTTTGGTTGAGTGAAAAATTGAATAAGCTTTCCAGCGATACCCATTTCATCAAAATCCGGTATCAGGGTAGAAAGTTATGGCTGAAATACAGAAAGCAGTCAAAACTGCCCAGGTGCGACGGTGAGAGACGATGGACCATTGAGCTAGCGACGGACCGTCGCCCAAACCATCGCAGCTGAGGCAGTGAGACCACATTCTGCCTAAGGGAGAAGGCTCAAGCCGATGAACCATTAAGCTAGCGACGGACCATCGCCTAAGCCATCGTAAGAGAGGCAATGAACCCCGATGGACCATCGAGCCAGCGATGGACCGTCGCACCCACCATTGTATATTTTGTTTAGCTATTTTAAGTCATTTTTAAAAAAAGGTCTTTTTGGTAATGTACCACCCCTTTTAGACCTAGTTATATCAGACCAAGGCTCATAAGTTCATTATCCACCTACAACATCAAATTAGGGTTTTCTCTCAAAGATAATCCCCAAGAACAAGATCCAAACCCTTCTTCAAGAATCTAAGAAATTCAAATCCAAGAACTTCAAGAAACTCACAATCAAGGTATGTCATGTGTTGATTCATGGCCCCCTTTCACTCATTAATCTCAAGAATCTCTTTTCAAAATCCAAGATTTGTGTATTTATGAATGGTCATGATTTAAATTGAATTGAAATTCATGTTCATGATGTTGTGAGGTTTTGATTTATGTTTTAAATTACATATTCCGATGATTGACCCTAGTATATGATGATTTGCATAATAATCATGATAACCCCTTCAAATTTGCAAATTTATTTATGCAACCATGACAATTAGATGCATTGATGATGGTATGACCAAAGTATGCTCCCCATGTGTTTGATTAAATGGTTATCTCAATGAACAGTGCCATACTAGTATGATAATGTGAAATCCCCATTCATGTACAAGTTTATGCATGTCAAATGTTTGATGAAATGTCTTAGTCAGTGAATTATGGATACATGTGTAGCCCTTGTGGTTCTTTAGAACTTCTACTTCATGAAATATCCAACTTATTTTATTATGAATTGTGATGTTGGTCATGTATTCAAGAAAGTCATGCTTTGTCAGTTTCATGCTATAGAGTCCTGAGGGTACTTGTACCCGACAATTTAGTTGTGTGCCTAGAGCCAGTGTCATGTTTTCAAGATACTCTCAGTCGAGCCATGTTCATAGAAATTCAGTCAGTCATGTGACTCAGGAAAACTCAGTAAACTCAGTAATCTCAGAAATTTAGTAATCTCAATAGTATTCCTTCAGTCAACGAAACTCAGTTAACTCAGTCCAGTTCAGTTCAACTAATCATATTCAGTGTCTATTTAGATGAGAGTAGGATTTAGCACCAAGTGAATCCAAGGATGGGAACACACACCGTCAGGTGAGGGTGTGATTCTTAGAAATAATCCTTGTGTTCCAGAACTATGTAGACAAAATAGGTTGAGACATCAACACTGCCAAATAAGGGTTGATGAGATGGATAAGAACTATTAGATGAGTGCCCTACCATTCTCTTTTAGGGACACTGTCAGACGAGGGTCACCCACATCTTGTTCTTACCAGTGGCGCGGTATTGACACCCTTCCAATTGGGGCTACAGATTAGACCCCAACTCAACTATATTGATTTATTTGGGGCATGTCGGTTAGATGAATACTCCCCATAGTTTTAGTTACAGATCAGGACTTTCAGATATAGTTAACTTAGAATAGTACGGAACTCAGCTAGTTCCATCAGAAACTAGACTGTCAGATACAATCGCTCAGTATCAGTTCTTTCAGTTGTACAGTTATCAGTATCTCATGTCATCAGTACTCAAACTTAGTAATCATGTTATCACAAACTCAGTTACAGTTATTATGTATTCATGCATGTATTCTCATGCTCATATTATTTAGTCAGTTAGTATAGTTCATGTATGTGAACCCTTTGCATTCAGCGTACCTTACATGATTGACGCATTTGCGCTATGGTGTTTTATACCATAGGTTCAGAAGCACGAGCTCTAGAGCATCAGTAGCATTCCAATCTCAGCAGTCAGAGTTAGCAGTGAGTCCTCATCCTTCGAGGACATGACCATTACTTTATTATCTCATTAATTAATTTATTTTAGTAGTTGGAGTTAGTTGGGGACATGTCCCATCAACTCCTTATTCAGACAAGTTAGAGGCTTTCAGGCTATAGCATGTTCAGACAGTTATTTAAGTTGTTTTGGTATTGATATACCATACCATCGGATGTTATATTTTATCAGATCTTTGAACCTTATGGACTTTCAGCCTTTATTTCCGTATTTATATGGTATATGATGCAGTGTACATGCACAGATATCAGTCATGCGTTAGCTTATGGTCTGTCGGGGTCATGAGCATCATGTAGCATTTTAGGTACCAGATTCGGGACATTACAGTTAGAGGCTTTCAGACTAGAGTATTTCAGATAGATATTCGATTTTCAGTATTCATCTATTAGTATTTAGTATTTATTTTTAGTTGTGAACCTTATGATGAATTTAGCCTAATTTCTGCATTTGTTTCAGTATTATTCTTATTACCGTGTGATTATTTAGTACTCACAACAAATATCAGTCATGGGTAGCTTATGGTCCTTCAGGGTCATAATCACCGTGTAGCATCCGAGGTACAGACTCGGGGTGTTACAAGAACTAAACAGTCTTAAGGAGATGTTGTTCCATCCAGAAAAGAGCCAATGGATTAATGCCATGAAAGAAAAGATAGAATCTTTACAAAAAAATGGCACGTACAAGTTGGTTAAAATTTTGAATTGTAAAAGATTTCTTAAGTGCAAGTGGGTCTTTAAACTTAAGAAAAATAGAAATGATAAACTAGTCAGATACAAATCTTGATTGGTGGTAAAAGGTTTTGAATAGAATAAAGGTGCTGATTTAGATGAAATTTTCTCACTTGTTGTCAAAATAACTTCTATTTGAACAATTATGACCTTAAAAGCTAGCCTAGATCTTGAAGTGGTGCAGTGTGATGTGAAACTGCATTTATCTATGGAGATTTAGAAGAGGAGATTTATATGGAGCAATCATAAAGATTTGGAGTAGCTAAAAAGAAACACAGTGTGTATAAAATGAATAAAATTCTTTATGGGTTAAAGAAGGTATTATTGCAGTAGTATAGAAAATTTAACTCATTCATGCAATGTAAAACTTACAAAAAGACTTATTCAGATATGTGTGTATGCTTCAAAAGATTTTTTGACAACAACTTTATTATTCTATTATTGTATGTGGATGACATGTTAATTGTAGGACAAGACAAGGAGCCAATTTCAAAATTGAAGGGAGATTTGTCCAAGTCTTTTGACTTGAAGGACTTGGTCCCATCATAATAAATTCCAGGGATGAAGGTTATTCAAGAACGAATAAGAAGAAAGTTTAGGCTACCAGTGTTTAATACTTTGGGTTTAGGAAAGCCGAGACCATGTTCTTTGGTGCTCCAGATGGTAGACAGAACTAGAGTCTATCTTGAAAAAATCATAGAAGATGTTCTCATTAAGGTTGGTAATTTTATTTTTCCTATTTACTTTATTGTTCTTAATTATAAGGAAGATGACAGAGTACTAATCATCTTGGAACATTAATTTTCGGCGACAAAAGGAGCGATGATAGATGTGAGAGAGGGCATTCTCAAGATAAAATTAGATTATAAAGAGGAGATGGTCTTTAAAGTTTACAAACTACTCAATACTCTTTCACACTATAAATATTTGTGCATGATTATGGTGATGGAAGTGGATGAGTGTGACAAACCACCAATGACCTCTTTGGACTATCTCATGTAGTTTCCCAGTCCAACATTTAAGCCTAGAGTTGACAACTTAGAGAAGGAGCCTAAAAAGGCTATTGCTGAAAAAAAAGGCAAACCTTGATAGTACACTCTCAATAGGTCTAAAAAGAGTGAGAAGATGGCCTCCAAGTAGGAGAAAAATGATGAAGGAAAATTGGTGAGATGCAGTGATATGGGTCATGCCACGACACTAAATCAGGCACTGCTTGAGAGGCAACCCAAGTTAAGATAGGTATTTATTTTTGCATCTTAGTTTTTACTTCATGTAGTTTTATTTTTGTTGAGTCATGGGTTGATGGGAAGTCTGAGTATAGGAGACTTGAGCTAAAGAGCATGGCAAAGACTAGGTGTGGGGTTCACCAGATCCTATATATGATAAAGATGCTACTAGCTAGGCCTAGAGGCCTCTGGGAGTATTTCTATCCTTGGTTTTGAGTATACTTTAGGGACAAAGTGTGTTTTTAAGTGTGGGGTGGAGAGTCTTCCCATAGTTTTCGATGACGTGATGCTATATGATTTGAATTCTTAGTTATTTTCTTTGTTTTTAGTTAAATTTGAAAAATTACAAAATAAATTTCCTTTTGTTAGTTTTTAGTTTGTTGGTGTTAGTCTAGTCGGTGGACACTTCATCCACCCCGTGATTATTCTTTTCAGTTTTTTTCCGCGAGGGTACCCTTTGAACCCACTATCCCCTTTTTATTTTTAGGAGTAATTTTAAATTTTTGTGTTAGGAAAATGAGATGTTCTTGCTGGTTGCTATGTGAGTTACATGATGCAAGTGATTTTGTATGTAAAAGTATGTTGATTGTATTTAATGACTACTGTTGAGACTAATAGGCTCATGTTTATGACTCTTGTACATTGTTGGCTTAATTGGGAATTCTGATATTGCTTGGTTGAGAGTCTATAGTGATTTCACTTGAATTGAACATGTGCCATATGTGATGTGAAATTTTTGTTGTATTCCTTGTTGTACATTGATATATAGAACTTGTCTGGTGTGTGTCCAAAGTGAGTGGGTTTAGGAGATGATATAGGAGTGGGTTTAATCATGAGTTGATCAAGAATACTCTCTCCATAATAAATGTTAAATATCTTAATGAGATGGGGAAAAACAAAAGAGATGTGTAAATGTAGAGGTGGTGAAAGTTAGTTCTTAAGGAAATAGTTTAATTGATAAGTGTGATGTATTAAAATGGTTAGGGAAGATAGTTACTATTACTGGCCAAAATAGTTTCTACTCCCCCCCTAAACATACATTACAACCTTTAAGTTCTATTTGATCTTAAGCCTTAACATTCTGATATTAGTGGAGCACTACACTAAGGGCAAGACTATGGTTCATATTGTGTGACTTGCGAGTTCTTTGTGAGTGTGAGCATAATTTTATTCTTATATCCATTCTTGTGATAAATTGCATCTATGTGAGTGAATATGGGAAACTCTCTTGTGGTGAGGGCACATGGTTGATGATAGTTGGGTGAATTATATGATCTCTATGATTAAGTAATATGGATGAGTTTTCCAAATTGGTGAGTCAATTCTTGAGGTTAGGATGGTTTGAAGTAGTGTTCTTGAGCTTTCAAGTGTATATAACATGCTTAGTGTAAAACTTGCAAATTGTGTAGTCGCTGTAGTACTATCTTGAATGTCTTACAGGTAGTAATAATTCTGGAGTTTTCACTGATTATGGTTCTTTAGGTAAAGAGTTGTTCGAGGACGAACAAGGCCTTAAGTGTAGGGTGATGATCTTAGGTGGATTCATTACCTAAGTGTTGTTATCTTCGCTATTTTAGCTTGGTTTTGAGGACTTCTCATGTGTGTAATAAGTTAATATTTATATAAATGATCATCTAAGTGTGAAGTTATGAGTTGACAATGCTTAAGGGTTGTTCAAAACAAGTTTGGAAGAAAAATGTTCAGATAGAGTTTAAATAAGACGACTAGTACTCTTAGCTTGAGCTATGTGCTATTCTAATTTACCGTGTTGGATTCTAGTGTGTTGTGACGCTAATTCGTGGTGTTTGATGATATATTAAGATTTATGACTTAACAAAGTTGATAAATGGATGATCTAAAAGCTATTTTTGAAGAGGAAAAGCCACCACAAAAGCAAGGAATGAAAGGCCAAACACATAGAGTAAACAAGGACCAAAGTTGGAATTTTTGGGCTTAGGGGCATGCCATGCTGCCAGCCACTGCTTTAAGGGAATGACACACCCTTGGTTGTAAAGTAAAATGTTGTTTTCAGTGTCCCTGCATGATGTCAATATGCCACGCTTCCTAGGAACCGCGATAGGGGCGTGCCATTGTTGAAAGACAATTTTGTCCAACTTGTTCCTAGTATAAATAGGAACTCCAACTCTATTGTAAACATCTTGGAGGACTTATGGGTGATAGAATACACTTGATGAGGATTCAGTTAGGGGTTTTACTCTTTTAATTTACTTTATTTGTTGATTATTACATGGATTCTATAACTATGATTCTTTGTAAGTCTATGAGTGGATAAACACCCTCATCCGGGATTAAGGCGAAGAACATTATTATTTTTATATTAATTGAGTTGGTTTGTGTTTATTATCATTACTGATTGTTCATATATCCTTGTTTTTAACTATTCTATAGATTTGAGATCCTTAGGATAAATGCATAAATCTAGCAGGAGCCCCGAAGGAGGAACGATAGGATAAAATGTGGGATATGTGGGATAGGATCGTAATTCTTCATTGAATTGAAGTTATGATTTGCGTTTAGGATAGGAATATACCTAATTCGCCTATTGGGTTTATAGACAGGAGGAAATATAATGTGTTTAGCATAGTTCTTGCATCCCAGCTCAACGATGTAGTTGTGAGACTAAGTTAGATAGTTGATTAGAGGCTCGGAAGACCATAATCATGTTATCAACCCGCGAACCAACAACTAAGGTAATTAACTAAACTAATGAGATTACATAGCTAAGTAGTACTATTCACAGTGCCATAACCCCGGGTTCTTCCTATTATTGTCTACGACCTTTACTTTACCGCATTGTTTAAGTTTACTTTTAGTTTCAACTTTCAAATGCTTTTGGTTACTTTAGAACTTGTTTAATCTTCATAGTGAATTTAAAATTAGATATTGTTTAACACAAATCCCTATGGGATCATTACTTGACTTTTAAAGGCCACTATATGATACAAGTCAAATGGGCGTCAACGCTTTTGACCAAACAACTCGAGGCCAACACAAGGAGGTCTAAATCATGATCACCCTAAGGATTCAAGAATGCTCTTGGATTACCTCCTTTAAGCTCCTAATTAAACAATATCGTGTTTGAAATATAGCTTGGAGCCGAGGAAATCCATGGTGCGAGGAATAAAGAGAGCCCTTGTGGGTTATTTTCAAAATAGCTACTTTTGGGCTATTTTAGTAATAGGATATTTGTGCAAAGGAAACTACTGTAATTAGGTGCCTGAGACATTTCATTTCCTTATATTTTGAAGAATTATTAATGTATACTCTTTTGAGAGTGTGAGACAAGCGTGGAATCACTTGTGTTGAAACTTCGTTTAGAAACGTGGGTTTTTGGGAATCCAATTCCCTTGAGGTCTACATAAGATTAGGTGATTTTTTTGGTATATTAATTGAGGGTTTAGGATATACTCTTTATTTTCTTTTAATTTCTTTCATTGTGTCTATCTTATAACCTTTCTGTTCTATTTTTATCTTTTATTTTTGTATCATAGTTAAGTTTTCGTTTTTGTACTTTCTCTTTTGTATCATTTGGTATCAGAGTCGAGCTTGGTTTCATTCCCACGAAGTCAATCTTGGGTTTGTTAACTCAAAAATAAAGAAAAAGTGTAAAAAAAATATTTTTAAGAAAACCCCCTAAAAATTTGTGTTTTTGAGTCCTTTTTGTTGTTTCTGCACTAGATTTGTTCCCTCTAGTGTTATTAGGGTCAGGACATTGAGATTTTTGGCTTGATTGTGTGCATTTGAGAAGATCCCACCATTGTTTTCTTGAAATTTGAGGTTGAAGAAGTTGAAAATGTATTCCCAATGTTGAGAGAAGCTTAGTGTTAAAAGATGGTGCCATTTGGAGAGGTTTGAAATTTCACCATTTTTACGGTTTTAAAAGTTGAAGAAAATACAAGTGGGTTTGAAAATCTGGAAATTTTGGTGATGTTTTGAGGGATAAAGATTTTTTTAATGTGCTCCTTATGTTTACGGGAGCCTACGGTTAAATTTTATGGAATTTCAAGCTAAACGAAGAAGTTGTGCTTTTGGATTTTCAAAATTGTTCTTGGTATTCTTTAGAAGATTCATATCTTCATGTTGAATCTTCATAAAAAAGTTGTTTAATCTAAGAAAAAGAAGGGAAAGGTGTGCAAAAATGCTGGTACAATGCTTATCCAAAGTACCAAGGAATATTCCAAGAGAAGAGGACAAAAGATGGACCACAAAGAGGTATTTTCGCTCATTCAAGAGGCTGGTTCGACTGACCTGCACATGAGGTGACTTGGACCTGCGCCTCACCAGATAAAATAGGTACAAGGCAGCCTAAATAGTAGCTCCTATGTCCTACCTACTCTAGAGGTGCGCAGGGTCGGCTCCCGATCCGCTACAGCTTGTTCCAAGTGCATATGAAGCCTTCCAACTCACTTTTTGCAAGGTTCAATCATTATAACTTCATCCTTTGATTCTTAAACACTAAATAACACTAATAATTGATCTATTAGTTGATTAATTAGTTCTTGAGTCCGATTCCATTCTTGTTCATTCTAGTGTTCTTTTATCTTTTGATTTCGTTGAACCTTCTTGATTCAAGTATGATAGCTTGTTTTTGAGTTTTATTTTTAATTTCAAACAAGAATCCTTTATGACCTCAAACCATAATTGGTGGGAGTATAAATAATCTATCCATGCTTGCGATGCTAATTGAGAGACACAAACCAAAGGTGTTGTAATACCTCAGGTTTTGGGCTCTAAAATTTCTAAAGTATTAAAGATATTGCCAGACAACAACTCAGGTGACAAGTGGTTTTCACTCATCATGATTCATAGGGTGGGACTCGTGGTGTCACTAGTGAGTTGCTCAGGTTGCGTTTCCTTGATAATGAGTCCATGGTACGAGTCGTGATGTCACATAACTAGTCATTAGGTGTCACTGTTGTCTCAATAGTAAGATTTACCCAAGACTTTTCTTTGGTCAATACTCCTCATCATGAGTCGTTATGTCAAATCATGAGTCGTTATGAGTGTCTCATAGTCAAATCAGTGATGTTTCCCAAGGAGTTTGCTCATACCACGATTTCTCGTGATGACTCGTCATGATAGGTAATGAGTCATCAAGGGGGACTCATGGTCATAACAGTGTGGTACCAAGTTTTTGAAACTCAGGTCACGAGTCTAGGTAACAACTCGTGGTCAGATCTCATAAGCCGTTACCTAACTCGTGATGGCTGGACACATAGTTTCCTACATGTTTTAATTGGAGACTTGTTGGTATTTCCTCCCTTTACACTTATTATTTACGACATAAAAACACTCCAATAGCCTCTTTAACACTAGTTATCAAGATCAAATGTGCTCTCTTCATTTTTAACTCCCTAAAGCAAGAGGAAACTAGAGTTTTATAAGGAATTCATTTCCCAAGCTCCCAACTATAGATTTCCTTTAATATTCCTTGGTATTTAATGCATGTCTCTCATCCTTAACATAAATTTTATGCTATAGCATATATTTAATCATTGTCTATGTGATTTTAATTGTTAGATTTGAAATTGGTTTAAGGGATTTTAATGGTAATTGCTTGAATTAATTTCCCATGGTTTATATGAATTACTCAATCTTTAATTAATGAATTTTTGGGGATGAATTAGGGAATTTCGGTGTGGTTTGGAAAGGGAAACATGGGTTCCCCCAAATTGATGGAATTTTGGCTTGGTAATGACATTAACCTCAACCCACTTGCATAATTAGTTTATACATAGATTATTGAATGGTTTTAACTCTCCTTTCTAAACTATTGCATTGAATTAAAGGTTAAATGGATAAAAATGGTTTTGAAAGGCCTTGGTGGCCATGGTTTTGGATTAAAATATAACTTAGGAGTCTAATGGTTAAATGGATTGGTTATGGCATAATGGAATTAGCTTGCAAGTATAATTGGTAAGAAGATACCACATTGGTAATTTCCTTAATATAGAATTCTTGGTTTAATGGTGGGGATTACGCACAAATCATTTTAATATGGGATTAAAGGGAATTGTGTAACTCAACATAAAGGTGGAAGGTCTTGGGTGACAACCAATGGAAACCACGTTTGCCGGTGTAGGGGTTAATATGATCGTGTGCATAGTACACATATTATATATATTTTGGAATAGTTAACACCTTGGTGGATTTATCCCTTTCCCAAATTTCCTCGGTTCGTGTGGCTACACATATTAGGGCCCTCACGATTGGGAAAGACAAACCCATATAGCCCATGGGTGCCTTTTGGATGGAGTGATCTACACAGTTCAGGTTTATATTTTAAACTATCATGTAAATTGGCCGTTATCCCTATCCCGACATCAGGTTAATATTAACCATGATATCAGGTTAATATATATATATCATGGTTGTGCATTGGATTATTGAGATTATTTTATCCCATTTCTAGAGTTACATGCCACTGCTCGCCCTACTAACCGTCCCTAGATGCTACATTTTTTCATCATGTAGGGTCTGAAGGGTTTTCTGTTACTCCTATGTAACATTAGGTAGATTGGATCGTTCACAAGTTAGATTTGAAGTGGTTAGCCACAATCTCTTGGAAGGCCAAAATTTCATTATCTTGGTTTAATTTATATCTTAGTGTCTCATTTTGGATTCCTTTAGCTACAGTCAGGGGCATGTCTTGACTTTATTTTGTGTTATAGTTTTAGAGGCTTCTGTGGACAAGCGTGGGTTGGTTAGTTGTTTTTGATTCTTGGAACTTATATTTGGCTTATCTATCATCTCTATTATTATGTTTGGTTGGCTTCCACTGTATTCTTTAATTGTGATTTGGACGTTAGGTTCAGAAGGTGGTCTCTAATTCATGGTGGGCTTAAGATACCCTTCATGACTAGGCCCTTGTTTGGGTCATTACAACTTGGTATCATAGCACGGTTCAGGGTCTTTAGATGTCCACAAGGCCGTATCAAGTAGACTCATTTTTATGGATGTGTAGCATTCCACACTTATAAGGGGAGGCTACAAGGCATTTAGGAATGTTTTCCTTTCTTGTGTTCTATTTAGGGTTGTAGAGTCTACTTTCTTGATTTTACTCTAACTCCTCACTTACACATATTTCAGATCATGCATCCCCAAAGATTTGACAGTTGTAGAGACTCTGTCGGAACCTTAGTCTAATTAAAGGAAAATATGGAGGGGCTTGCTCTGTTCATAGAATACAGACCCTAAAGTTCCATCAGTTATCTCATTATGCTCCAAAATTGGTGTCTAGTATAAGGGCGAGAATGAGAAAGTAGTATAAGGGCGAGAATAAGAAAGTTATCTTCTGGTTTGTCTCATGACTTGGTATTGGAGTGTAGGGCTGCGATATTGAATAATGATATAGATATCTCAAGGATTCGGTTTATATGCAGTAGGTTGAGGATAAAAAAGAAGAAAATAGAGATGAGAGAGAAACAGAGTAAGAAATTAAAGTATTTGGAGCACTGTGCAAATTAGCAGAATAGTGGGAGAGATAGTAGATAGTATACTAAGAAAAAAGAATTGGGGAAGTTCTAATTTATATTTGTCGGCTAGTGCTCGTTATACTAAGACTTTGGGTGATCATTGTTTTTAGAATAATAGTGTTCCTAAGGCACCAGGTGCCAAGTCTCAGGATAGTGGAGCTCAGTCAACCCTATCTTACTCTCTTTGTCATTTTTGTGGGCTACTTTACCGTGCTTATTATGAGGAGAGAAGGAATATGTGTTTTGATTGTGTTCATTCTGGTCATATGCAATGACATTGTCCGATAGCTAAAGTTGCCACTGGAGCTAATAAGATCCATATTTCTACTTCCTTAGATCTTGTACATAAGAGTGCTACTTCGGGTACCGGCACTGGCCAAAATTATCTCTATGCATTTTCTACTTGTTAGAATCTGAGGCATCCCTAGATGTTGTTACTGGTATGTTACAACTCTTTTCTCATGGTGTTTATTGCTTGCTTGACCCAAGTTCTACCCTCTCTTATGTGACCTCTTATATGGATATACATTTTGGTTATTGTTCTGCAAAAATTTTCAATCCCTTCTCCATGTCTACTTCGGTAGGTGATTCTATAGTCCCTAGAAAAATCTATAAGGGTTATGTGGTGTCTATCTTTTATGGAGAAACATTGATGGATCTGATAGAGCTGAATATGGTAGATTTTGATGTTATCTTGGAGATGGATTGGCTTCATTTGGCTATGCTTCTTTGGATTATAGGACCAAAATGGTTAATTTCCATTTTTGTAATGAATCAGTGATCGAATGGGAGAGAAGTTCCTTAGTACCCAAAGGGAGATTTATTTCCTATCTTAGAGCTTGAAAGTTGATTTCCAATAGGTGTCTATATCATCTAGATCGAGTTAAGGATTCTGTATCTGAGAGTCCCTCATTACAATTTGTCTATGTGGTCAATGAATTTTCTAAAGTATTTCTCAATGATCTTCCTTGAATTCCTCCCAACAACTAAATAGACTTTAGGATTGATCTTTTACTATATACCCATCTTATTTCACTCATTCTGATAGCATGGCTTTGGTTGAACTTAAGGAGTTAAAGGAATAGTTAAATGATCTTCTTGATAAGGGCTTTATTTATATTAGTGATTCTCCGTGGGGTGCACCTGTACTTTTCGTGTGAAAAAAGATGGATCTCCTAGGATTTGCATACATTATCATCAACTGAATAAGGTTATAGTGAAAAATAAGTATCCTCTTCCTAGGATTGATGACCTATTTGATTAGTTTTAGGGTTCTAGGTATTTATCTAAGATTATTCTTCATTAAGTTTACCATCAATTAAACATTAGGGAGGTTGATATTCCTCAGACTGCTTTTTGAACCCAGTATAACCATTATGAGTTCTTGGTTATGTCCTTTGGATTGACTAATACTCCGACTGCTTTCATGGGTCTTATGAATTGGGTTTTCAGGCAGTTTCTAGATTTGTTCTTTATTGTCTTTATAAGTGACATCTTAGTGTACTCTAAGAGTGAAGATGATCATGCCAATCACCTTCGAATTGTGTTGCAGACTCTTAAAGATTAGCAGTTGTATACAGAATTTTCTAAGTGGGAGTTTTGGCTGAATGTTGTGACTTTTCTTAGGCATATTATTTCTAGTAAGGGGACTAAGGTAGATCCACAAAAAGTGGATGCGGTTAAGAAGTGGCCTAGATCCTCGATTCCAACTGACATTAGGAGCTTCATAGGCTTGGCTTGGTATTATAGGAGGTTTGCAGAGAGTTTCTCATCTATTTCTGCTCTGCTGATGAAGTTGACTCAGATAAAAATTAAGTTCTTATGGTCCGATGCTTGTGAGGGTAGTTTTGAGAAGTTAAAGGATAAGTTGACTTCTGCACCAATTTTGACCCTGCCCGAGGGAACTGAGGGGTTTGTTATGTATTGTGATGTATTTCATATGGTATTGGGTTATGTGTTGATGTATCATGGTAAGGTTGTGTCCTATGCTTCTAAAGATCTTAAGGTCCATTAGAATAATTATTCAACTCATGATCTAGAGTTGGTGGGTGTGGTTTTTTCTTTGATGATTTGGCATCATTATTTTTATGGGCTGCATGTAGACATTTAATCCGACCATAAGAACTTACAGTATGTGTTTACTCAGAAGAAATTGAACCTCAGGCAGAGAAGGTGGCTTGCACTACTTAAGGATTATGACATGATCTTTCACTACATTTCAGGTAAAGCTAATATTGTTGCTGATGCTCTTAGCAGGTTGTCCAGGGGAAGCTTATCTCATGTGTATGAGGAGAGAAGAGGGTTGGTGAAGGATATTTACAGGTTGGCTTACTTAGGAGTTCATCTTTTGGACTCTACGGATGAGGGAGTAATTGTTCAGGAAGTGGTTAAATCATCTCTTAGTGCTGAGATAAAGGAGAAACAAGTTTTGGATTCCATACTTACGCAGATAAAGGATGATGTGGGTCAGCAAAAGATTATGGCTTTCGAGTTTGGGAGAGATGGCATCTTGAGGTATCAATAGAGATTATGTGTTCCTGATATTGATGGGCTACGAGAAAGGATCTTGAATAAGGCTCCTGAGTCTAGGTACAAGGTTTATCTGGGTTCAACTAAAATGTGTCATGACTTGAAGAAAATATGTTGGTGGAATAACATGAGGAGGGATGTAGCAATATTTGTGTCTAAGTGTATGGTTTGTCAGCAAGTCAAGGTGGAACACCTAAGGCCTGGTGGCATATCTCAAGAGATAGAATTGCCCATGTGGAAGTAGGAGATGATCAATATGGATTTTTTATGGGTCTTCCGTGGTCTCGCAATAAGATTGATTCTATTTGGGTCATCATGGATCAAATGATCAAGTTTCTCATTTCATGCCTGTGAGGACTAACTACTCGGGAGAGGATTACGCCAAATTGTTTATTCAGGAGATTTTTATGTTGCATGGTGCACCTGTGTCCATCATTTCAGATCGAGGTATACAGTCCTCTTCTCACTTCTGGCATTCTTTTCAAAATGATTTAGGTACTCAAGTGAACCTTAGCACCTCTTTCCACCCTCAAACGGATGGACAAATAGAGCAGACTATTCAGACTTTGGAAGATATGTTAAGGGCCTGTGTGATTGATTTTAAGTGAAGTTGGGTTGATCACTTTCCACTTATTGAGTTTGCTTACAATAATAGTTTTCATTCTAGCATCCAAATGGCTCATTTCGAGGCTCTTTATGGTAGGAGGTGCATGCCTCCTATGGGGTAGTTTGAGGTAGTGATACTAGGTTTTTTGGACCTGACTTGGTTCACTAAGCCATGAAGAAGGTGAAGATGATTAGATAAAGGCTTAATACTACCCAATGTCACCAAAAGTCTTATGCGGATGTGAGGTGATGGGAGTTGGTGATTGGGTGTTATTGAACATTTCTCCTACGAAAGGAGTTATGAGGTTTGGGAAGAAGGGGAAGCTCAGTACCCATTTCATTGGTCTATAACAAGTTTTAAGCAGGATTGGTAAGGTTGTTTATGAGTTAGATTTGCCCGAGAGTTAGGCTTCGATTCATCTCGTTTTCCACGTGTCCATATTGAAAAAGTGTGTGGTGATCCTTCTTTGATCGTTCTTGTGGAGGATGTTAATATTACTAATTCATTATCTTATGAGGAGATTTCAGTTAAGATATTGGATAGGAAAGTCCGTATATTGAGGACTAAGTATGTGGCTTCGATAAAGGTGATTTGGAGAAATCAAAAGGTTGAAAAAGCTACATGGGAAGCTGAGGAAGATATGAAGGACAAATACACCTTTTTGTTCCCCGCGTTGGATGAAAATGTTTGAGGTATGAGTTCCTTTTTGTTCTTATCGCTTTTTGAACTTGTCCTTGGTTTCTGTTTGTATTCAATCTTGTATCGTGCTAAGGGTACTCCTAACTTCTTATTCGGGGACGAATGATCCTCGAGGGAGAGAGGGGATAATGTAAGACCGCAGGTTTTAGACTTTGAAATTTCTTGAGTATTAATAATACTATCTTGAAATTGACTCAGGTTATGAGTTAGTATCACTCATCACGAGTCATAGGGTGGGACTCGTGGTCTCACTAGTGAGTGGCTTAGGTTGTGGTCCATTGATAATGAGTCCATGGTACGAGTCATGATGTCACACAACGAGTTGTTAGGTATCACTCGTTGTCTCAATAGTAAGATTTACTCAGGAGTCTGCTTTGGTCATGACTCCTCATCACGAGTTGTTAGGTCAGGTCACGAGTTGTGATGAATGACTTATAGTTATATCAGTGAGGTTGCCCAAGGAGTCTTCTCAGACCACGACTTCTCACGATGACTCATCATGATAAGTAACGAGTCATCATGGGGGACTAGTGGTCATAACAGTGTGGTACCAGGTTCTTGACACTCAGGTCACGAGTCTAGAAAATAACTCGTTTTCAGACCTTACAAGTCGTTACCTAACCTGTGACGACTGGACGCTATTTTCCTACACGTTTTAATTAGGAACTTTTTGGTCTTTCTTCTCTTTACACTTATTCCACATGACATAAAAACACTCCAATAGCATTTTTAACACCGGTTATCAAAATCAAACATGCTCTCTTCATCAATATTCCTTGGTATTTCAGGCATGTCTCTCATTCCTAATTTGAATTTTATGTTATGGAATATATTTAATCATTGTCCATGTGATTTTAATTGTTGGGTTTGAAATTGGGGTAAGGAATTTTGATGGTAATTGCTTGAATTGTTTTCCTATGGTTTAAATGAATTATTCTTTCTTTAATTAATGTATTTTTGGGGATGAATTGAAGAATTTTGGTATGGTTTGGAAAGGGGGACATGAGTTCTCCCAAATTGATGGAATTTTTTCTTGGTAATGGCATTAACCTCAACCCGCTTGCATAATTGGTTTTGAACATGGATGATTGCATGGTTTGAAAGGCCTTGGTGGCCATACTTTTGGATTAAAATGGAACTTGGGAGTCTAATGGTTAAACAAACTAGTTATGGCATAATGGAATTAGCTTCTAAGCATAATTGGTATGAAGATATCACATTAGTAATTGACTAAATAAAGACTCCTTAGTTTAATTGCTGCGACAAGACCCTAACTAGGGCCCAGTCATAATGGGCATCCCAAGTCCAACCAGGACCGGACACCACCCCCTGTTTCCCTACCTGACCAACCTACACATATCTTAAGTCGGCTGAATTTTGAATATTTAACAAGATAGCATAATAGATCATATGAATACTCTGGGATAGGGTCACAAACTTCTCCAAACCGACCAAGTCCAACCATCCCATACCAACTGTCCAACCATACCAACCCAAACAAAAACCAAGGGCCTTAAATTAGGCTATAATCAAATGAGTATCAAAATGTAATATAATCAATCCCAAAATAAAATATGATAGAACAACCAATAATATCATCCAAGGGTGTAAGCCCCTACACTAATGCCAATGCTAAGGTTAACACCCATACCAATACTGCCCATACCAACCTATAGTAGTACCACTAATCCTCTAACCAAAAGAGTAAAAATATCCTATTGGGACATGCCCCAAACCATAGCCAAAACCAATATTCAAAATAAAATCAAAGTTTGTAGAGCTATCCATAACAAGAAATGGAGCCTTCCAGAAAGATAAAAGCTCACAACTTCAATCCAAATGATGATATCGAAGTCCGAATGCTAAATAGGAGGAGTGGAATGGCTGGTTCCTGCATAGCGTGGGTAGACAGCTATCCAAAGATGGGTTCGCAAATGATTGTTAACATGAAATCAGGATAAGGATAAAATAACGCCAATTATAAAACCAAGTAAAACCATCCACAATCCATACAACCATACATATATATATATATATATAACCTTGTCAAGAAAGGGAACCGGGTTTAGCAAGCACTTTGAAAACCTTTACCTGGGTTGTGTAGCTTTGCCGTCCTAAACCACCCATGAGCTATATGGGTTCAGCTCCCCTTTGTGAAAGGTCCTAGTGCGTGAAGCCACACTATCGGAGAAAATAACCTGGGATGACTAGTACATCCCCCAATATATAGTGTGACATCATGCACACGATCATTAAGACCAAACCTCACATCGGCAAATATGAGTTTCATGTTTTGGTCCACTGAGGACCTCTACCTTCCACGAATTTGCTAAACCTCCTCCTTTAAGCTCAATTAAAACTATTTCCAACCAATCAAACCATTATCCATTTATTAACCAAGGACATTAGTAGTATTATTGTTATACAGGATAAACTTGTAAGTATTGTCCATAGCCAACCATGTATAGATTAAGGGATTCCCATGTACCCTTCCATTTACCATATTAAACCACTTGGGGGATTCCTGTGTACCCCATATGAATTTCCATTTAGCCTTTAACCTTTCAAAGACTTTAAACCATTTGATCTCCCTTACCAAGTTAAAACAAGCAAGAGTTCCATAAAAATAGATGAATGCAATGAAGACATTCTCATAAGCATTTTGTCAAACACCTTGAGGGCATAACATAACAAAAAACAATTCCAATTACCATTAAACCTTTCCCATGCAGCCAAGTATCCAAAACCACCATTAATGAATATAAAAGAGTATTAAAGCATGAGAAAACCATAACTAATCATTTATGACCAAAACCTCCAAATCATATTTTCAAACCAAAATCATATAATAATGAAACCATGAAAACATTATATAAAACCACATGTTTAGTTAGAAGTAAAAATGAGGTAAGAGAACATGCCTTAGTTGACAAAGTATATGGAGAGAAATCACCAACAAGATCCCTAAATTAGTCCTCTAGTTGAAACCCTAGCTTCCTTGCCCCAAAAGCTCTTAAGAGAATTATAGAGTATTTTGAAAGAGTTTTAAGTATTAATGAATAAAATAATAGGGCAAATAAACTTTTAAAAGAGTTAAAATTCATGGGGCCTTATTAGGTTAAGTGGGGAATTATCCAGATTACCCTCACTTAATTGTACCAAAATCCTTTCATAGGGTACGGTTGGCCCTTATGAGTCATACCCAACCTATACTAATGGTACCTACCTCTCATACCCTATGACTCCCCCTTAGACCCAAAACTGTTGATGGTACGACACACCCAAACATAATTCATATCCACATCATACGATCTGTACCTTCAACTCATACCCCTAGCTGAATAGACCTAAGAAAGATTTAGATACTGTCCACCATACGAGTACCTAGTAAGATTTGTACCTGACTTACAACTCATAGTGAGCGACTCGTACTCAGACCCAACTTAATTTACAAAGTCTAAGATTAATAGAAGGAAAAACCCAACCCAAATGATCCGTATCCTACTATACGACTCATACCACCAAGTCATTCCTATTCAAGTAACTAAAATCCATTCCACCAGAACATTGGTTAGCATACAACAGGACCACTTCATACATACTCCAACATATGACACATACTCATAATTCATACTGGGTCAAGAGAACAAAATTCTAGGAAATTTCCTAAGGTCCATGATGTTTGTTGTATTTATGCATTCTAACATCACTATTCTGACCTTTTTAGCCTTATTTTGAGGATGATTCGTGTGCTATATAGGTTGATAATGAGACAAATTTGTATCAAAGATTTAAAGCACGTGTTTATGGTATTAAGAGTGAGTTCCAAACAAGTTTGTACCTAAAAGATTCATTTAGAGTTCAACCCGGAAAACTAGCGTTACTAGCTTGAGCTAGGTGCTTGTCTAGTTGATTCCGATGGATTCTATTGTGTTTAAATTGTTCCTAATGATTTTTATGTGTTATTATGAGTGTAATAACTTGTTGTTAATGAGAAAAATTCAATTTTAATGAGTATACATCTGAACAATAAGTTAAAGATCAATACTAACTAACTATGTTTAGCTCTTGTTTTGATTCGTCATTATGGGTGTTGTGTTGTGTTTCTCTCTTAATTCGTTTGGTGTGATGATGTAGGAGGCTTTTGGATCTGAATATGGTGATATTTTGATGTTAAATAATATTGGAATTCATGGAAAAGATTCCACAAGACAAGGGATCAAAAGGGGAGATTCAACACTTAACCAAATTTCGGAGAGCAAATTCCAGTAGCTCTAGGCGATATTGAGGTGCCGTACCACATGGACTGGGGATATAGCCATGTATCCACCCCACATGTAGCTGGTATGAACCCAGGGTGCCACCCCACCCACTTCCAGGCTCAATATCTGAAGCTTTTCTTGTCCAACACGTAAAGTGCTTACTCCTATACTATAAATACATGTTTTATCACGCCTTTATAGATCTTTTAGCATATTTTGGAGAGAAAAGGGCTGCTACAACTTATTCATTAGGTTTTTATTATTTTTTATTTTGTTCATTCATATTTTTAGTTGTTAATTACTATTTTGTGATTACGATTATGACTATGCGTGGCTAAACGCATTTTTCCGAGGTTAATGCCAAAGACAAGATTGTTTTTGTTTTGAATTAAGTTTAATAATTTTGCTTATCATTATTTGATTCAACTATTTTGAGTATTCGTGAACCTTAGAATATATCAATTATCTACCTTTTGATCTCAGGAGAGGGAATAGGGGATATAACATAGAGATGAACAAAGTATGGGTTCTATTCTTTTATAAAATAAAAAATTGAACATAGCACCTAGGATAGGGATGTACTTAGGAGCTATACTTGATTCAAATGTATGGTGATAGTTTAAATAACCTAATTGGATAATTACATCCCCGATCAATGATGTAGTTGTAAGTTTCAACTTAGGAAAAGGATTAGAGGTTAGAAAACCATAATCATACAATTAACCCTACAAATCTACAACCAAGATAAGCGAGTTAATGAATGAAATTCAAGACATAGTAAGATTGTAGAAGTGATTTAACCCTGGGTTTTCTCCCATTGATTGTTACAAGATCCTTACTTTACGCATTATTTACGTTACTTGCAATTTACAAACTTAATTCTCTCTTTTGGTTATTTTCACATCAATTGGATCTAAATTGTGAACTGAAATAGAATTATTACTTAATCAAGTTTCGGTGGGATTGATACTTGTATTCTTGAAGTCCACTTTACTACTTGATAAGATGACGTACACTTACGTGTGTGCTTGGGCATTGTCAAGGTTTTGGTGTCATTGCCGGGGACTTATATTTTTGCAATTTTCTTATATTTATTTTATTTTTACATTTATTTGGTGTTTTTACGCTTGGTCTTGGTTTTGTTATTGTAGGAAACATGTTCTTAGGTTGATAACCTGGCAAAGGAAAGGGAGTTAGTAGAACCAAACTCCGAACCTAAGCATGACTTTCACTAATGTTGGAGAGAAGCAATCCTTCTCCCAGAATTCCTTAAATCCAAGAATACCAAGAAAATACTGCTCCAATGACTGAAGAACAACCATCCTGAAGGACATTTAGGGAAGTGGCGGTCCCACTTCCAATGAACTTGACTTCCCTAATTCAATGATTGGCAGCTGGGGGGGATTTTGAGTTAAAACATAATATAGTGCAGCTTCTTATTAGAAGTGGATAGTTTACAGGGCTTTCACATGAGGATCCACAAGTCTACTTGAAGACCTTCATTGAGCTTACAGATACATTCACTCCAATTGGGGTAACTCCAGTTTATGTGAGGCTGACACTATTTCCCCATTCACTTTTGGAGGGAAGCTAAAAGGTAGTTGAATGCGGAGCCGACCAATTCAATAACATCATGGGATGACTTAGCCAAAAAGTTCATCATTAGATTCTTTCCATTAGGAAAGACTGCAAGACTTTGCAGTGAGATAGTGAGATTCAAAAAGAAGCCTGATAAAAATCTCTATCATGCTTGGGAATATTTCAAGGCTCTTCTATGGGAATTTCCACACCACCAACAGTCCAATGAGGTACTTTCTCATACTTTTGTAGAATCTCTTGATCATAATACAAAGATTCTGCTAGATTCAGACGTAGGTCGTCAAGTGCTGGAGTTGACTTATAATAAGCTGTACATATTATTGAACCATATAGCATAAGGAAATCTAGAGTGGCATTCAGATTCTAGAAGTGCCACAAAAAGAATTACGGGTGTAATGGAGGTGGAATGTTTCACAGCCTTATCAGCACAAATATATGCCTTACAAAATTTAATCAACACTCATTTCAGCGGCATAAAGTTGGGAGAAGCACAAACTGCAGCCATAGTCAATGCCATCCAACAAGCTGTAGGTTGATGTGAGGTATGTAGAAATAGTGGTCATGCAGCGACCGTGTGTGCTTCAAATCAGGAATCTGTGACGTATGTAGGTAATGCTCAAAGGCCGAATTATGGCAATGCCTATAACATAAGGTGGCAAACTCAACCACCAAATCAGCCACGGAACGCCCCACAACCACAAAACCAATCAAATCAGTCAATGAGAAACATGAAAGAGATGTTAAAACAACTCTTAGTTAGTCAAGAAAAATTGTTTGCAGATATGAAAAGTCAAAAGGCATATTTACAGAATTAGCAAGCGTCCACAAGAAGTTTAGAGTTTCAAGTGGTCCAATTATCACATTTACTAAATACAAAACCACAAGGTGTGTTGCTAGCAGATACATAAAATCCAAATAAGGTTATGAAAATCACCTTAAGAAGTGGAAAAAGATTCAAGGAGAACCTCCCAAGGCAAAAAAGAAGATAGATGCTGATATGGTGACCCAACAGGTAAGTGATAGAGTTGTTGAAAATTCAAGGAAGTCTGAGTACTTGAAAGAAAGAGTTGCTGAATCAAAAGTGAAGAAGACACTGCCACTACCCTTCCCTCAAAGGAAAATAAAAGATAAGGAGGATTTTATGTTCAAAAAGTTCATTGATACATTCAAAGAGCTTCATATTAATTTACCTCTTTTAGATGTTTTGCAAAGTATGCCCAAGTATGCAAAGTACTTAAGGGATTTGATTACGAATATGGTGAAATTGTAGGATGTGGGAGCTATAACACTCACTGAAGAGTGTAGCGCTGTGATGACACAGAAAATCCCCAAGAAATTTAGAGATCAGGGAAGGTTTGCAATCCGTATTCATATTGGGAGAAAATAGGCCCATGCACTGAGTGACTTAGGGGAAAACATAAATTTGATAACCCTATTGATGTTTAGAACATTGGGCTAGGGAGAATCGAAACCTAACACCATTGTATTGGAGCTGGCAGATGGGATATTTACATATCCAAATGGAATAATTGAGGATGTCCTCATAAAGGTTGGTAAATTTATTATACTTGCTGACTTTATTGTTATTAATTTTGACGCAGATGAACAGGTACCAATCATATTGGGGCATCCATTCTTAGCAATCGGAGGGGCCTTAATTGGTGTTGGAGAAGGCACACTCAAAATGAGAGTAGATAAAGAAGAGGTGGTATTTGATATTTAAAAAGAACCCATTGAAAGTTCCCAATATAAAGATTTATGCTTGATAAATGCTATTGAAAGGGAAAAGTGTGGGGTGGCTAATCCACCAAAGACCTCTTCGCAATACCTGATCGAGCGACCTAAGCCGAAGCAACTGTTGTCCAATCTGATGAAGGTTAAAGTGAAGAAAGATGTTGACCTTGAGCGTGCAAACTCAAGAGGTCAGAAACGAATAAAAAATGGCTCCCAAAAAAGAGTAAGCGGGTGAAGGAATATGGTTGAGATGAGTTGGGTCATGCCGCGACACTAAATTAGGCACTGCTTGGGAGGCAACCCAAGTTAATTAGGTATGTTTTCTTTTCAGTTTTTAGTTTTTATTTCACATAGTTTTTGTTTTTGGTTGAGTCACAGGTTAATGGGAAGTCTGAGTACAATAAATATAAGCTTGAAGCATAGCAAAGATGAAGTGTGGGGTCCCGTGGATCCCATGAATATGAAAGATGCTGCTAGCTAGGCCTAGAGTCCTCAATGAGTATTTCTGTCTTTTAAATTTTAAGTTCACTTTGGGGACAAAATAGATTTTTAAGTGTGGGGTGGGAAAATTCCCAAATTTTGGCTTAATTTAAAATTTTTTAGGTTAGAAATAAGTGAGATATTCTGGTTGGTCCTATTTTCGATTACATCAGGCAAGTGGGTTTATTTGTAAAAGCATGTTGATTGAATGAATTACTATTTTTTGAAACTCCTAGACTCATGTTTATTACTCTTGTACTTTGTGGCTTAAAATTGAATTTATACTATTGTTTGGTTGGGTGTTTATAATGATCTCATATGAGTTGAGCATGTGCCATGTGTGTGTGAGAGTTTTTTATATATTTCTTGTTACATGAGATATCTAGAACTTGCTCGGTGTGTGTGTGAAGCAAAATAAAGAGTGTAGGTTTAGGAGATGATTTAGGCATTTCTTTGATAGCCTTGTTGTATATCTTCTATTTGGCCTACCCTTTGTGCATTATCCTAGTTAACCCCTGTTGAGCCTTTATCCTTTGGTAGCCTTATATGTATCCCAATCCCCTTCTTTGATAGACCATAATTTAATCTAAAAAACTCTTATGTGCTTTAATGGAACATGAATTTGAAAAAAGGGAGTTTGAGAAATTGAAGAAGAAAAAGGTGAAATTGATGCCCCAAAGTAATAGTTATTGGTGTGTATAATTGATGTATGGTGGTTGGGAATGATATAGATGGTGTTAGAAATATTCCCATAGTTGTAGAGAATGAAAAAATTAAATCTTGAAGGAATAAACAACACGCCCACCATGTGTTTGTGAAAATGCTTAAAAGAAATGGGGTAAAATAAAAGATATGGGTGGATAAAAAAATTGTACTTTGGTGGTTGGAGATTGGTTCTACATGTTTAATGTAGTGTATTAAATCACTTAGAGAGGTTAGTAACTATTCCAAAATAGTTTCTACCCGTCCCTTAGCCTACATTACAGCCCGAAAAAAACCTAATTAATCCTAAGATTTACATTCGACTATTAGTGGAGCATTAAAATAAGGGAAATCCTATGGTTCATTGTGTGTAACTTGCCAATTCCTTGTGAGAGTGAGCGTAATTTTATTCTTGTACCCATCATGTTATGAATTATTTAATTGTGAGTGATTATGGGTAACTATCTTATTGTGAGGGAACATGTTTGACAAATATGGGTGATTTGTATGATGTCTTTGAGTGAATGATGTGCATGAGTTTTTCAACTTAGTGAGTTAATTCTTGAGGCTAGGTGTTTTAGAGTAGTGGTAATAAACTTTCAATTGTATTTGTAACATGCTTAGTATAGTAACTTGCATTCTGTGTAGTCATTGAAGTTCTAGATTGAGTGTCTTGCATGGAGTAGAACTGTATATTCTTCATCTCATGAGATTCATAGTAAAGAGTTGTTCGAGGATGAACAAGGCTTTAAGTGTGGGGTGGTGATGTTGGGTGTATTTATGCATTTTAACATCACTATTCTAACCTTTTTAGCCTTATTTTGAGGATGATTTGTGTGCAATATAGGTTGATAATGAGATAAATGTGTATCAAAGGGTTAAATCATGTGTTTATGGTATTAAGAGTGAATTCCAAACAAGTTTGTACCTAAAAGATTCATTTAGAGTTCAACCCGGAAAACTAGCGTTACTAGCTTGAGCTAGGTTCTTGTCTAGTTGATTCCGATGGATTCTATTGTGTTTAAAGTGTTTCTAATGATTTTTATATGTTATTATGAGTGGAATATCTTGTTGGTAATGAGAAAATTTAAATTTGAATGAGTCTACAACTGAAAAATAAGTGAAAGATCAATGCTAACTAGCTATGTTTAGTTCTTGTTTTGATTCGTTGTTATGGGTGTTGTATTGAGTTTCTCTCTTAATTCATTTGGTGTGACGATGTAGGAGGATTTTGGAGCTGAATATGATGATGTTTTGATTTTAAAGAAGCTTGGAATTCATGGGAAATATTCCACAAGACAAGGGATTAAGAGGGGAGACTCAACACTTAACCAAATTTCGGAGAGAAAATTCCAGTAGCTCTGGGCTATATTGAGGCGCCGCCCCACCTGGACCGGGGCTTTATCCAGGGAGCTGCCCCACCTGTAGCGGGGATGAACCCAGGATACCTCCCCACCCATTTCCAGGATCAACATCTAAAGCTTTTCTTGTCCAACATGGAAAGGGCTTACTCCTATACTATAAATACATGTTTTATCACGTTTTACACATCTTTTAGCATACTTTGGAGAGCAAAGGGCTACTACAACTTCTTCATTAGGTTTTTATTATTTTTATTTAGTTCATTCATTTTTTTATTCGTTAATTACTATTTTGTGATTACAATTATTACTATGCGTGGCTAAACGCCCTTTTTTGGGGTTAAAGCCAAAGACATGATTACTTTTGTTTTGAATTAAGTTCATTAATTTTTCTTATCATTATTGGTTGTGTGGTCATCTTTGATTTAACTATTTTGAGGATTCACGACCCTTAGAATATATCAATTGTCTACCTTTTGATCTTGGGAGAGGGAATAGGGGATATAACATGGAGATGAACAAAGTATGGGTTTTATTCTTTTATAAAATAAAGAATTGAACTTAGCACCTAGGACAGGGGTGTACTTAGGATCCGTACCTGATTCAAACGTAGGAAGATAGCTTAAATAACCTAATTGGATCATTACATCCCCGATCAATGATGTAGTTGTAAGGCTCAACTTAGGTAAAGTATTAGAGGTTGGGAAACCATAATCATGCAATTAACCCTACGAATCTACAACCAAGATAAGCGAGTTAATGAATGAAATTCAAGACATAGTATGATTATCGAACTGCTTTAACCCTGAGTTTTCTCCTATTGATTGTTACAAGATCCTTACATTACACATTATTTACTTTACTTGCAATTCACAAATTCAATTCTCTCTTTTGGTTACTCTAGAATCAATTGAATCTAAATTGTGAACTGAAATAGAATTATTGCTGAATCAAGTCTCTGTGGGATCGATACTTGGCTTCTTGAAGGCCACTTTACTACTTGATAAGACCACGTACACTTGCGTGTGCGCTTGGGTACTGTCATTCCAGTAACCCAGTGTGTTATAGTCTCCCCCACTTGGAACATTTGTCCCTGAATGACGGACAAGATAGGTTAGATGCAAACACGAGTCATTTGCATTATCAAACTTTAATCCAACCTTTTGATGTTTCTGCTCTTACCTGTAAGAGAAAAACAAAGATGCTAGAGATTCAGCCTTTCCTTTAACAAACTCAAAAAATAAAGATGTGTTCAAGAACACATACCTTCCACACGAATCCCAATAGCAGAAAACAAGAGCGGATACTTGGACTTCATGTCCTCCTCCGCTTCCCATGTAGCCTCTTCCACCTTGTGGTTCTGCCATAAAAACTTAACTGAAGCCACATCTTTGGTCTAAAACCGATGAACCTTCCTATCCAATAACTCAACCGTGAACTCTTCATAATATAGAGAATCCAAGATACGCAATCCCTCTAATGGAAGAATCAAAGAAGGATCTCCAATGAACTTCCTCAATATGGAAACATGAAAGACTGGATGAACCAAGCCCAAACTAATAGACAACTCCAATTCATTAACAACATTACCAACCTTCTGCAAGACCTCATAAGGACTAATGAACTGAGGACTGAGCTTCCCCTTTTTTCCAAATCGCATCACTCCCTACATAGGAGATACCTTTAGAAAGACCTTATCTTTAACCTCAAACTCCAAGTCCCTGCACCTTTCATCTATATAGGACTTTTGGTGACTTTGGGAATCCTTAAGCCTATTTCAAATCACCTTTACTTTCTCTATAGCCTGATAAACCAAATATGAACCAAACATATCTGCCTCACCAAGCTTAAACCACCCAGCAGGATATCTAAACCTCCTACCATATAATTTCTCAAAGGGTCCATTCCAATACGAGAATGATAGCTATTGCTATAAGCAAAATATACTAGAGGTAGATGCTCAACCCGATTGCCACCATAATTAATCACGCATGCCCGAAATATATCTTCTAAAGTCTGAATGGTCCTCTCTCATTAACCATTTGTCTGCGAATGAAAAGCAGTACTCAGACTAACCTTAATCCCCAACCGTTTATGAAAAGACTGCCAAAAGTGAGATGTAAACTGCGTACCATGATCAGAAACAATTGAAATAGGTACCCCATGCAGCTTCACAATCTCCTAAAGATACAACTTCACATAATCTCAGACGAAATGATAGTGCTCACTAGCAAAAAGTGAGCGGACTTCGTCATCCTATCCATGATGACCCAAATCGAATCAAATTGGTTCCGAAATCGAGGAAAATTGGTAACAAAATCCATATTGATCACCTCCCATTCCATTTGGGAAAATCATTTTCTTGATACAACCCACCAGGTCTCATGTGCTTAACCTTAAAATATTAACACACCATGCGTGTGGCCACGAAAGCAACCACTTTTTTCTTTATGCCATTCCACTAATAGATCTCTTTGAGATCATGATACATCTTTGTTGATCCAGGATATACAACATAACGTGAATCATGCACCTCAGCCAAAACTCTTTGTCACAACCCATCGACATCATGGACACACAACCTCTCTTGGTACCACAAATGACCATCACCACTGATCTCAAACACCATAAAGTACCATCACCACTGAACTTAAACACCATCACCTCTTAACCACCGCCACCTTTTAAGGATCCACTATTATCCCCTCACAAGAAATAATATGACCTAAGAAAGTTATAATGTTCAACCAAAATTCACACTTAGAGAACTTGGCATACAACTGTTGTTCCTTCAAGGTCTGCAATACCACACGGAGGTGACTAGCATGATCCACATCACTCTTAGAATAAACTAGGATGTCATCAATAAACACAATGACAAAGAGATCCAAGAACTGCCTGAAAATCTTGTTCATCAGATCCATAAATACTACCGGGGCATTAGTCAACCCAAATGACATCACCAAGAATTTAAAATGCCCATACCGAGCAAAAATCCATCTTAGGGATATCCACCTCCTTAATCTTAAGATGATGATACCCAGACCAAAGATTTATCTTAGAAAAGAATTTGGCACCTGGCAACTGATTAAACAAATCGTCAATCCTTGGAAGAGGGTACTTGTTCTTGACTATTGCCTTATTTAACTACCTGTAGTCAATGCACATCTGAAGGGAACCATCCTTCTTATCCATGAACAACACCAGTGCACCCCACAGAGATACACTAGGATGAATAAACCCCTTATCCAGAAGATCCTTAAGATGCTCCTTGGGTTTCCTCAACTCAACCGGAGCCATTCTATATGGAGGAATAGATATTGGATGAGTGTCCGAAAGCTAATCAATACCAAACTCTATTTTCATATTCGAAGGAACACCATAAAGATCATCCGGAGAGACCTCCGGTAACTCATTAACCACAAAAACTGACTGTAAGAAAAGACATTCTGAGTTAGAATCTTTAACCTAGACCAAATAATAGAGACAACCTTTAGAGATCAATCTCCGAGCTCTAAGATAAGAAATAAACCTCCCCTAGGAACTATGAAACTACCTTCCCATTCAATAACTAGTTCACTAGGGAACCTAAAGATAAACTTATGGGACAAACAATCCAAGGACACGTAACAAGAATATAACCAATCCATCCCCAAAATAATATTAAAATCCACTATATCAAACTCAAATAGATCTACAAAGGTTTTCATGCTACCAATAACTACCACACCCCCTATAAATTCTTTTCACAATAATCGAGTCACCTACTGGGCAAAAATAGAAAAAGGATCCTTAACAACCTCAGGATCAAAATTAATAAGCCACATATGGGGTCACATAAGAGAGAGTAGACCCCAAATCAAGCAAAAAATATATGTCACAAGAAAAGAGCTACAACGTACCAGTAACGACATCAGGTGATGTCTTAGATTCTTGCAGAGATGCAGGAGTATACAACCTATTCTGGCCAATACTAAAACCAGGAGCAGTAACAGATGCAGTTGCAGCACCACCAGGTGCAGGAGTAGAAGATGAAGCCATAGGAACTTTGTTTGCTCCCATAGCAACCTTATTAGTCAGATGATTCCTGAGAAAATGGCCTGGCTAGCCTCTTTTAAAGTGCTTGTCCCTCCCCTCATCACAATAACCTTGTAAGGACAACTACAAAACCGACAATGAGGGCAGGAGGAAATAGACTAACCCCCGCTCGCCTGAGGTTGGGCACCCTGTGCCCAAAAATTATCACTACCTTACGGATGCCCATCACCTGACTTCTTTGGGTAAGGGGAACTACCAATAGAGAAGGAACCAAAAATCCTCCACTTAATTTTCTACCATTTTCTTCCATATTAACCATCTTACGATTGAGCACCTCCCTGGTTAGAAAACCTGTTTCTCTTTCCCTGCCTATCTCCAAACTCTGCCTGTCTTCTTTTCTTATTCTTTACTTATTGTATATGAATAGTTAACCTCAAATGTCATATCCTTAATCTGTAAAGTAGTCATTCTTTCCAAGATTAAATCCTGATTCAACCTAGAAGCGAACTTCATCATTCTCATCCTCATGTCAGCCACCAATTCTGGAACATACCTTGACAGCTAATGAAACTTTAAGGCATGTTCCTTGATAGTCATTCTCCCCTGCTTGAGATTCTTAAACTCCTTCATCTTTGCTTCCCTCAGCTCTTGAGGAAAGAAATGATCCAAGAAGTCATTAGAAAAGGCCTCCCACAAAACTAATTGCTTTACATCACCTCTATCCTTGTCCCACTCTTCATACCGCTAGTATGCAATATCTTTGAGATGATAAGTTGTAAAGTTAACACCTTTCACTTAGTAGCCTAAATTACCTTAAATATCTTTTCCATTTCATCAAATAAAGATTGAGGATCCTCCTCCACTTTCACGCTAGTGAAAATAGGAGGACTCAGCTTTATAAACTGGCCAACCCTTGTGGCCTTAGCAGACAACCCACCCAATGTATCCCGTTCAGCCTGAGCAATAACCATCTGAGTAATGACATGAATCAACTTGTAAAATTCCACATTAGTCACCTCACGTTGAGGAGGACTAGTAACAATTGGCGAAACTCCATAACCATTAGAGATAGGACCATGAGATTGAAGATGAACTCTAGATGTAGGATATACCCCATCAACATTGTCCTCCGATGGGACATAAGAGTTTTCTTTGTGTTCCATATCTATGATGTATGATCTGAAATATGAACAAACAATGAAAGTAGAATACCAAGAAAGTGATACATTTCTAAATGCCTTATAACCTATCTCTTATGAGTGTTATACGCTACAACCCCTAAAAGAGACTCTACTCGACATGGCTTTGTAGATTCCCAATTGACAATGAACCTAAATCTCCGATACAAACTTGACACGACCCAAACTAGGATCCCGTCATAATAGGCATCCCAAGTCTAACCATGATAGGAGATCGCTCCCTATTACCATACCTGACCAACCTATGCATACCTTGAGTTGGCTGAATTTCAAACATTTAACAAGATAACATAGTAGATCATATAAAGAATTTGGTATAGGATCATGACTTTGACTGACCCGACCGAGTCCAACCATCCCATACCAACCCAAACCAAGGGCCTTAAATTAGGCTATAATCAAATAATTACTGAGATGTAATATAATCAATCCCAAAATAAATATGATGGAACAAACAAAAATATCATCCAAGGGTGTAAGCCGCTACACCAATGCCAATGCTAAGGATGACACCCATACCGATCCCGCCCATACCAACCCATAGCAGTACCACAAAGCCTCTAACCAAAAGAGTAAGAATATTTGATTGGGACATGCCCCAACCATTGCCAAAACCAATATCCAAAATAAAATTAAAGTATGTAGAAATATCCATAATATAAAAGAGAGCTTTCTAGAAAGATGGAAGCTCACCACATCAATCAAAATAATGATACCGATGTCTGAATATTAAATAGGAGGAGTGGAATGGCCGGTTCCTACATAGAGTGGGTATATAGATGCCCGAAGATGGGTTAGTGAGTGATTGATGTTGGGCATATTTATACGTCTAAGCATCATAACTTACCCATGTTTTAGCTAAGTTTTAAGGATAAAATACATAATTCTTGCACTTTTAGTCTATTTTTAGTTAAGTGAGATGACCTATGTAATTAGCATGCTTTTCAGGTACTAATAAGGAAGATTACGACACTTTGGGGACCTGTGGATAGAACAAAAAACTTCACATAAAAGGAAAGTAGCTTTTGGACTGAATGTGATATATGGGAACTTTTTCCCGGGCAAACTCAATATTTTTAAATAGTTAAGGATGCAGTAGCAATTTATTAAAGAAGGATGTTATTAAAAGCCTTATGGCTTAATTTTTAGGGATTATTCATTATTCTATATTATTTTTGAAAATAAGAAAAGACGGCTGAGCTTAGGGTGAAAGGGAAACAATATTTTCTCCTCTTGCTTTCTCTATTTGGTGGACACGAAGATCATCCTCTAGTCTTGGGTATGATGAGCACTCTTATGGTTATTTTCTTTTGGTTCATGAGTAGCTAAGCTTATTTGTTAGTGTTATGGAAACCTTGTAGTATACTCTCTATTGCTATGGGTTTTTGAATTTATGATGTGTTGATCCACTTATATCATTACTCTCTTCGTTATGATTGAATTCTCGTGGTTGCAAACATAGGGAATGTGCCATTATAGCAATAACTTGTTCGATAGAAAAGTTAATGTTTGGAAAAGAGAGCCGTGACAAGAAAATAGGGTTTCCAACCTCTATTTTACACATTAATTCCTTAATAGGATTGATAACTTGGAGAGTTTGTATGATTGGTTGTACACTTTGGATTCGAGAGAACTAAAGTGAATTAATCCTTGATGGTTGAGAAACACTTGGATTTAGAATTTGAATACATCTCTCTGTAAGTGCATGCATGTATAAATCCTTAATACTCATAGTTAATAAAGAAGTAAAAGCTACAAGGTGGACATAACCCTAACTTGTCATTCTCTGTAATCAAATATTAATACACATATTGCTTCATTTTTATATTGTAACTATCACTTAAGATTTAAACCAAAACCCCCTATTCAGGAACCTCTGATCAACAGTCCAGTAACAACTACAATACTTAGTAACACAGTATTCCCTGTGGGATTCGACACCCAACCTAGTTGGGTTCTATATTTGACAACGACCGCTTGCACTTTCTAACGAGAGTTGTAATTTGGGCGTATCAGTGATCGCTAGCATGAAACCAGTATAAAGATAAAATAATACCATTTATAAAACTAAGTAAAACCATCCATAATGTATACAGCCATACATATATATAATCATACCGGGAAAGGGAACCGGGTTTAGCATGCACTTTAAAAACCTTTACCTGGGTTATGTAGCTTTGCTGTCCTAAACCACCCACAGGATATATTGGTTCAACTCTCCTTCTTAAAAGGCCCCAGTGCATGAAACAACACGATCGGAGAAAATAACTTTGAATAACTAGTATATCCCCAAATATAGAGTGTGACATCATGGACATGGTCATTAATACCAAACATCACATCGACAAATATGAGTTTATAGTTTTGGTCCCCTGTGACCACTACCTTCCACGACTCTGCTACACCTCCCTTTTTAAGCCCAATTAAAACTATTTCCAACTAACCAAACCATTATCCATTTATTAACCAAGGCCATTAGTTGTGGTATTGTCATACCGACTACAACTTTCAAGTATTGTCCATCGCCAACCATGTATAAATTAAGGGATTCCAATGTACCTTTCCATTTACCATATTAAATCACTTGTGGGATTCCCGTGTACCCCACAGGCATTACCATTTAACCTTTAACCTTTCAAAGACCTTTTATCATTTTGAGTTTCTTTACCAAGTTAAAATAATAAAGAGCTTTGTTAAAAATGCATTAATGCAATGAAAATATTCTCATAAGCATTTTGTCAAACACCTTAGGGGCATAACATAGTCAAAACCAATTCTAATTATCATTACACATTTCCCATGCAACCAAGTATCCAAAACCACCATTAATGCATATAAAAGCATAATTAAAGCATGAGAAAACCATAACCAATCATTTATGGCCAAAATCCCCAAATTATATTTGAAATCTAAAATCATACAATAATGAAATCATGAAAACATTATATAAAACCATGCCTTAAGTTACAACTAACAATGAGGGAAGAGAACATGCCTTTATTGACAAAGTATATGAAGAGAAATCACCAACAAGATTCCCAAATTAGTCCTCTTATTGAAACCTTAGCTACCTTTCCCCAAAATCTCTTGAGAGAATTATGGAGTGTATTGAAACCTTAGCTACCTTTCCCCAAAATCTATTGAGAGAATTATGGAGTGTTTTGAAAGAGTTTCTAAGTTTTAATAAATAGAATAATAGGGAAAATAACCTTTTAAGAGAGTTAAAAGTTATGGGGCCTTATTAGGTTAAGTGGGAAAATGCCCAAATTACCCTTACTTAACTGTATCAAAATTCCATCATAGGGTACAACTGGCCCTTACGAGTCATACCCAACATATACGAGTGGTACCTAAGTTTTATACCCTATGCCTCCCCCTTGGACCTAACACTATCCAAGGTACGAAATACCTAAACATAAGTCTTATCCTCAACATATGATCCATACCTTCAACCTGTTCCCATGACAGAATAGACCCAAAGAAGATTTAGACATTGTCCACCATATGAGTACCTGGTATGATTCGTACCCTGACTTATGGATCATGGCAAGCCACTTATACTTAGACCAACTCAATGTACCAAGTCTAAGGTTAAGATAATGAAAAATCCAATCCAAACGATGCGTATGCAACCATACAACTCGCACCACCAAGTCATACCTATTTCAGTAACTAAAATCCATTCCACCAACCAATACTGGTAAGTATACGACAAGACCATACCATCTGTACTCCAACATATGACTCGTAACCATGAGTCATATTGGGTCCAGAGAATAGAATTCTAGGAAATTTTCTAAGGCCCAGAAACTCAGGGTGTTATAGGTTGGGATTATGTGCACATTGTTTTAATTTGGGCTTAAAGAAAATTATGTAGCTCACCATAAAGGTAGAAGGTCCCAGGAGAATCAAAACTGGAAACCACATTTTCCGACATGGAGTTTTATATGACCATATGCATGGTCCACAAGTATATATATTTTGGAATAGTTAACGCCTTGGTGGCTTTATCCCTTCTTTGAATCTCCTCAGTTTGTACAACTACATGTACTGGGGATTTTTCTTCAAAGAGAGCCAAACCCATATAGCCCATGGGTGCCTTTAGGATGGAGCGAGCTACATAATTTAGGTTAATGGTTTAAACTATCATGTAAATTGGTTCTTGTTCCTATCCAGTCATCATATATATACATATATATCGTTGTTGTGTATTGGTTTATTATTGTATTTTGGAAATGACATTATTTTATCCTATTTCCCGAGTTACATGCCAGTACTCACCCCACTGACTATCCCTGGATGCTACATTATTTCATGATGTAGGCTAAAGGGTATTCTATTACTGTTGCACAATGTTAGGTGGTTTGGGTAGTTTGTTGGTCAGCTTTAAAGTGGTGAGCATCCATATCTCAAAAGGCTGGACATTTTATTATCTTGCTTTTATATTTATCTAAGTGTCTTATTTTGGATTCCTTTGGCTACTGTTGGGGGAATGTCCCGACTTTATTTTATGTTATAGTTTTAGAGGCTTCTGTTGACAAGTGTGGGTTGGTTGATTGTTTTTTATTCTTGGATCTTATATTTGGCTTATTTATCATCCCTATTATTATGTTTGGTTGGATTTCACTATATTCAATTATTATGTTTTGGATGTTAGGCTATGGGGGTGGTATTTGGCTTATGGTGGGCTTAAGATACCCATCACGACTAGGACCTAGTTTGGGTCATGACAATCTTGATATTAGAACACAGTTCAGGGTCTTTAGGTGTCTATAAATTTGTGTTAAGTAGAGTCCCTTTTATGAGTGTGTAGCATGCCACACTTATAAGTGGAAAGATACAAAGTATTTAGGAATGTTTCACTTTCTTGTATTCTATTTCAGGCTATAAAGTCTAGTATCATGAAATTTCTCTAACTTCTATCTTACTCATATTTTAGATCATGCTTCCTCGAAGATTTGACAGTCATGGAAACTCTGCCAAAACCTCAGTCCCACCAAAGAAAAATATGGAGGGGGCTCACCCTATTTGTGGAATGCAGACTTGGTCTAGGGTCCCTTCTCCTAATTATATCACTCTACTTGGGGTTACATTTTCCCCCACTAGTCCTTTCACGGTTGGTGATACTCATGCTTAGTCACTTTAGAAGGATATCTCTAATACAGAGTTATATTGATATATTAATTTTCTTATGCAATTAGTGGAATCTTAGTTTCGTTAGTATGGTACTGTTGGTCCTGCTGTGAGTTCATCTGAGGTTACTTGGGTTTGTCAATTTATGTGGTTGAATCCCCCAATATTTTACAAACTCTAAGGTTGAGGAGAATTCTCAGGGGTTTATAGACGAGATAAAAAAGATTTTTTAGGGTGATTTATGCTACTAATTATTAGGGTGTATAGTTTGTTGCATATCAGTTGAAAAATGTGGCATATCAATGGTATGCGAAGTGGGGGTAGTTGAGAGGTAATGATGTTGAGCCGACAGTATAGGATGAGTTTTTTGATAGTTTTCTTGATCATTTCTTTCCCTAGGAGTTGAGGGAGGCTAAGGTTGAAGAGTTTGTGAACTTGGGTCAAGGTAAGATAAGTGTAAAGGAATATGCCCCGAAATTCTATTAGTTGCACCGTTATGCTCTAGAGTTGGTGTCTAGTATGAGGGCGAGACTGAGAAAGTTTGCTTCTAGTTTGTCTCGTGCTTGGTATTGCAGTGCAAGGTTGCAATGTTGAATAATGATATAGATATTTCTAGTTTTGTGGTTTATATACAACGGGTTAAGGATGAAAAAAAGAAATAGATAGAGATGAGAGAGAAGTAAAGTAAGAAAATTTAGGTATTTAGAGTAGGGTACAAATCAACAAAATAGTGGGAGAGATGGCAGACAATGGACTAAGAAAATAATTGGGGAATTAATTCATATTCGTTGGCTAGTGCACTTTATTATAAGCGTTTGGGTGATTGTCGTTTCTGACGAGCAGTGGTTCTAAGGAACAGGGTGCCCAGTCTCAGGCTAGTGAAGCTCAATCAACCCCACCTTACCCTTCTTTTCATTTCTATGGGTAGATTTACCATGGTTATTGCAAGGAGGGTAGGAACATATGTTTTGATTGTGACCAGTATGGTCATATGCAGTGACATTGTCCGGCAGCTAAAGTGACCACTGGAGTTAATAAGATCCCAGTTGCTACTTTTTAGGCTCCTGCACCTAATGGCACTACTTTAGTTACTAATACTCTATGGAATTATCTATATGCACTTAGTACTCACCAGGAATCTAAAGCATCCCTAGATGTTGTTACTAGTATATTACAACTCTTTACTCGTGATGTTTATTGCCTACTTGACCCGAGTTCTACCCTCTCTTATGTGACCCTTTATGTGGCTGTACATTTTGGTTTTGGTCCTAAAAATAGTTTTGACCCTTTCTCTATGTCTACTCCAATGAGTGATTCCATAGTGGCTAGAAAAAGCTATAGAGGTCGTGTGGTGTCCATCTTTCATAGGAAAATATTGGTGGATCTGATAGAGCTAGACATGGTAGATTTTGATGTTATTTTAGGATAGATTGGATTTATTTTTGCTATGTTTCTCTGGATTATAGGACCCAAAAGGTTAGTTTCTATTTTCCTAATGAACCGGTGATCGAATGGGAGGGAATTTCCTTAGTACCCAAAGGGAGATTTATTTCCTATCCTAGAGCTTAGAAGTTGATTTCCAAAGAGTGTCTGTATTATCTAGTTTGGGTTAAGGATTTTAACTCTGAGAGTTCCTCTTTATAATCCGTCCCTGTGGTAAATGAATTTCCCTAAGTATTTCTCGATGATCTTCTTAGAATTCCTTCCAATAAGGAAATAAACTTTGGGATCGATTTTCTATTGGATACCCATCCTATTTCAATTCTTCATTATAGGTTGGCTTTGACTGAACTTATGGAGTTAAAGGAATAGTTAAAGGATTTTCTTGATAAGGTCTTTATTCGTCCTAGTGTTTCTCTATAGGGTGCTCTTGTACTTTCTATGCAAAAAAAAGATGGGTCTTTTCGGATGTGCATAGATTATCGTTAGTTTTATAAGGTTACAGTGAAAAATAAGTATCCTTTTCCTAGGATTGATGACCTATTCAATCAGCTCCAGGGTGCTAGATGTTTCTCTAAGATTATCTTCGTTCATGTTATCATTAGATGAAAATTAGGGAGGTTATATTCCTAAGAATGCTTCTTGAACTCGGTATGGTCATCATGAGTTCTTGTTATGTCCTTTGGGTTGACTAATGCTCTAGCTGCTTTCATGGATCTTATGAACTGGGTTTTCAGGCAGTTTCTGGATTTGTTCATTATTGTCTTTATTGATGACATCTTGGTGTACTCTAAGAGTGAGGAGGATCATGCCAATCACCTCCGAATTATGTTACAGACTCTTAAGGATTAGCAATTTTATACAAAATTTTCCAAGTGTGAATTTTGGATAAGTTCTGTGACTTTTCTTTAGCATGTTATTTCTAGTGAAGGGATCAAGATGGATACACAGAAAGTGGAGGCAGTTAAGAAGTGGCCTAGACCTATGAATCCAACCGAAATTAGGAGTTTCTTAGGCTTGGATGGGTATTATAGGGGCTTTGTGGAGAGTTTTCCATCTATTGTTGCTTCACTAGTGAAGTTGACTCAAAAAAAGGTTGAGTTTTTATGGTCAGATGCTTATGAGGGTAGTTTTAAGAAGCTGAAGGATAAGTTGACCTTTGTGCCAGTTTTTACCCTTCACTAGGGTACTTAGGGTTTGTTGTGTATTATGATTCATCCCGTGTGGGACTAGGTTGTGTGTTAATATAGTATGGTAAGGTTGTTGCATATGTTTCTAGACAACTTAAGGTCTATGAGAAAAATTATCCGACTCATGATCTAGAGGCAGTTGTGGTTTTTTCTTTGAAGATTTGGCGTCATTATTTGTATGGGGTGATTATAGATATTTACTACTCCCATAAAATCTTCTAGTATGTGTTTACTCAGAAGGAATTGAAACTCAAATAGAGGAGGTGGCTTGAACTACTTAAGGATTAGGACATGAGCCTTCACTACCATCTAGGTAAAGCTAATGTTGTTGTTGATGATATTCGAGGTTGTCCATGGAAAGCTTATCTCATGTGGATGAGGAGAAAAAATGGTTGGTGAAGGATATTTACAGGTTGGATAACTTAGGATTTTATCTTTTAGACTCTGAGGATGGGAGAGTAATTGTTCAGGGAGTGGTTAAATCATTTCTTGGTGTTGAGGTAAAGGATAAGTAGGTTTTGGACCCCATACTTATGCAGTTCAAGGTGATGTGGGTTAGCAAAATATTATGTCTTTTGAGATTGGGAGAGATGGCATCCTAAGGTATCAAGGGAGATTGTGCGTTCCTAATGTTGACGAGCCATAGGAAAGGATTTTGACTGAGGCTCATGAGTCCAGGTATACAATTTATCCGGGTTTAACTAAAATGTTTCATGACTTAAAGGAAATATACTGGTGGAATAACACAAGGAGGGTTATAGAAAATTTTGTGGCCAAGTGTATGGTTTACCAGCAAGTAAAGGTTGAACATCTAAGGCCTGATGGCATATCTAAAGTGGTAGAATTGCTTATATGGAAGTAAAAGATTATCAATATGGATTTTTAGGGGTCTTCCGTGGTCTTGTAATTAGTTTGATTCTATTTATGTCATTTTTGATAGAATGACAAAGTCTGCTCATTTCTAGACTATGAGGACTAACTACTTGAGAGAGGATTATGCCAAGTTGTTTATTCAGGAGATTGTTAAGTTGCATGGTGTGCCTGTGTCTATTATTTTAGATCTAGGTACATAGTTCTCTTCTCACTTTTGGCATACTTTTTATAAAGGTTTGGGTACTCAGGTGAACCTTAACACCACTTTCTACCCTTAAATAAATTGACAAGCAGAGTGAATTATTTAGACTTTGAAAGATATGCTAAGGGGTTGTGTTATTAATTTTAAGGGAAATTGGGTTGATCACTTGTCTATTATTGAGTTTGCTTATAGTAATAGTTATCATTCTAGCATCCAAATAGCTTCTTTCGAGGCTTTTTATGGTAGTAGGTACAGGTCTCCTATGGGGTGGTTTGAGGTAGGTGAGACTAGGTTGTTTGTCCCTAACTTGGTTAACCAAGCCATGGAGAAAGTGAAGGTAATTAGAGAAAGGATTAAGACTTCCCAAAGTCTCCAAAAATCTTATGCGGACGTATTGAATCTTCTAGTAAGATTGATTTGTGTCCACCTAGTATTGAAGCCATCTTGATGAGTCATAGTACATTGTCTTATGGAAATTATGTGGACCAACTTGTGTGTGAACCTAGTCCATCACTTGAGGATGTTTGTGAAATAGTTAATGAACCTTAAGTGAGTGATAGTGTTGAAAATATTAATCAATCGAATGGGAGTGACCCTCTATTTTCCTTTGATGATGCTCATGATAGTGTAGAGGGGATAACTCTTTGCATTGATAGTACTCTTTGGTGGAGTGGAGTGTTTCCTAAACCCATGTCTATGGCCACTCTACCCATTTGACCTCGGTGACCATTTGTAATGTGGTGGTTCTTCTTTACATCACTTGGTGCTTGGTCAAGATAACAAGAAAACTATGGTTGATGTTGTTGGAACTCATCCCTATGATGAAAAGTCTTAATTAAAGATTTATAATCTAATTGAGGGATCAAAGTTGTCTAAGGGAAGGATCTACAACAAAGATGAGTGTTATAGAAGGGTTATGTGCTTATTGAGACATGGAACCTATGTGGGGCTTCATGAGCGGTTGATTGATTACCATTGTTCCTCTAGCCTTCCCATTGTCCAAATATCTTGAATGTCCAAGTAACTTCTATATTATTAGGTTACATACCCTTTATTGATCATTTTGATGCTTGGTTATATCTTAAGTGTGTGCAATCTTGACATGATGTTATGATTGATAACGTTAACTCTAACCCTCATGCCATGAGGATATTATGTGTGTTTGTCCTTCATTTGGTTTTGGAAGGTTTGGATTTGTGGTCTTATCCTTTTTAAGAAGGGGAGGATGATAAAATTCATATAGGTATCAATCCTTTTGACCAAACAACTCGAGGCCAACACAAGGAGGTCCAACCCATAATCACCCTAAGGATTCACGAATGTGCTTGGAGGACCTCCTTTGAGCTCCTAGTTAAAAAATGTCGTGTTTGGAAGATAGTTTGGATCCAAGGAAAGCCATCATGCAAGGAATAAACAGAGCTCTTGTGGATTATTTCCAAAATAGCCACTTTTGGCTATTTTTGTATAGGCTATTTGTGCAAAAGCAACTACTATAAATAGGTTCCTTAGACATTTCATTTTCTTAGCTTTTGAAGAATTGTGAATGTATACTCTATTTATAGTGTGAGGCAATCGTGGAATCACTTGTGTTGAAATTTCATTTATAAATATGGGTTTCTCGGGAATCCAATTTCATTGAGGTCTACAAAAGATTTAGGTGCTTTGTTTGGTGTATTTATTGAGGGTTTAGGGTTTGATATACCCTTTATTTTCTTTCAATTTCTTTCATTGTGTCTATCTTATTATCTTCCCATTCTATCTTTATCTTTTGTTTTTGTACTTTTTGTTTTTTATCACTATATTAATTGGGTGACCATGTACACTAACGTGTGTGCTGGGACGCAACATAAAGCTGATACAAAACATAATTAAAATGGAAGTCTGAAAGAAATCCTGTAAGTTTTCAAAATTTGGTGTCATAGTGTAATTGCATCTAGTACATAACTAAATCCGAAAATATATATCTGTATTTGAAACCAAAATAAAGACATAATATAAAATAAGAAGAGGCTCAGAGTCTACTTTGAAATCCATAAAGCACCTAGTGCCTCAAACATCACTCAAATCTACACAAAATCAGCTAGCGCATTTTGTACTCGTACATTAATTTGTACTGAAAGGGCACAGTAGAGGTGAGTACAGTCTACTTGTATTCAGTAGGTATCATAGGCTGACTGAGCAAAGTAGGAAATAATATAATTAAAAAAAACTATGAGCATGTCACCTGCAAGCAAAAAAGTCCCAAATGGTAGCTCACATCATCTGCACTACTTGTTCTAATATATAAATAGAAATGAAAACAACACAAATGTACACGAAAAATATACTGAGACTAACATAAGTCAAGGATAATAAATAAACCATGAAAGATAAGTATGAGAATATAGTGCAATGCAATGTGGATGAGATGAATAATGAAATCCGTCGCATGACTTTCTGCATATACCTACTAATCTCAAAGCTCCCAGATAGGACCATGGGCGATTGGCAACTCATATACTATATTTCATATCTCAATCTAAACTCACCTCTCTGGCTTGTATTCACGAAGAGAATTTTCATAAAAGTGTTCCATTTTCTTCGAAAATAGTGATTTCTGAATGGTACCAGTATCTCATGAATGTATATGTATGAAATGAGGATGTAATGCTCACAATCAACTCAATATGATGATATCCAATCCATCCAACATGTATGTATGTATGTATATATATATATATATTATATATATACACACATACATACATAACTCAATATATCCACAATCAAGATGATCTACTCCAATTAGGCACCATCAAAATAAATATGCATGTAAGATATCATTAATATTATATCAACCCCTAACTCAGGTATTTTTTATCATGATAAAGACAATCAATGCTCAAATGAGACCTATATTAACAAAACAAACCTCGCACGACATCCTAATTACGATAAAGGCATTTAAATGCTCATATAAAGCCAATAATATCAAATAAAGCCCCCACAAGAGCAACACACAATATTAGATATCATAAGTCAACTAGAAAATATAAGCCCCGAACGAGCACACAATAGTAACAATAATCTCAAGATATAAACCTTATAGTTATTTTCCCCAAATCATAGCATGATTTACTTATTTATTAACTACCTAACTTAATCTGAAAGAAGTTAAGTCATAACCTACCTCAAAATGATGAAATTCTGGTCTAAAGTGCTCCAGTACGGATCCTTCCCCTTAAGAACGACCTTAGAATCAACTATAATATTCAAATATAACATCTATGCATTAAAAGAAAACTAATAATACCCACATTTAAAATTGAGTTTGAAAAGTAAAAGGAGTAAAACTAGAATTTTATTTTAAAGACACATTGTCCAAGGTTATAGGAGTCTACAGAAAAAAAATCCATGCGAAATGGTTAAAACGAGGTACAAATTGAAGAAAACTCCTTTTTAAACTTTACCAGTAAAACCCCCAGATTTCCATTTTAAAATCATGATTGAAAGTTTTTTTTGATGATATAATCGATGAAAAAAATAATAGGAATAAGATTTTGGAGCTTACCCAAGCTCAAATGGTGAAGAAACCCTCAAGATTAGCCCAAATTGAAGGACCAAACGTCTAAAAATAGAGGAAAAACATGAAAAAATTAAATATACTATTTCAATTTGGCCACTTAAGCGGTCATTTCTTAAAAAATAGGTGATCACTAAAGCAGTCTGGCCTCTGTGGCTAGGACCGCTAAAGCAGTCACCTTTCACTAAAGCGGCACCTACTAAAGTGGTCAAGTATCCTATTTAGCGATAGGCGACTGGTCAACAGTGACCTCTAAAGCATTCTTTGCTGATTAAGCAGCTACCACAAAAGTGATATTTTTGCCACTACAGAAGCTGCACTAGCAACTTTTCTAAGTTGCAAAGTTGCCAGTCGATCCCTCAAGATTCGTTTAGAATCCTATGAATATAAGAGAACTATGCTACTATGCTATTTTCAATGGTTCGGGCTCAATGACTAAGTTAATTTTTTTTAAAAAAAATTATTTTCAATAAATTAACCCCCGAGACTCCTTTTCATTATTTTTCAAATAAAGGGTTGAAATGAGATATAAAGATTTCAAAATTGAGCCAAATCCACTACCAATCTAAATTCAACATTTTAGATTTACTGGGGTAGTCCAAATTATCATCCGATACTCAGAATGATAAATATTGATCGAAGTCAATTATATGGCTTCTCAAGACTCTAAACATTCATAAAATCGTACAAAACTTCTCCAATTGTATTGGGAACTGTGCCAACCACCCCAAAATTCCAAAGACAACATGTAGCAACTATAGAGAAGGAAAAAATGGTGCAAACATATGAAAATAAAAACTCACAAATTCAGGTACTTACAATGGTCCTCCAACAAATAACCACATAATGTTTAGATCCATCACAAAAGTAGAATACTAATCCATGGCATCTACAATGGCTGAAATAGTTTGGATAAGTTTTATAGCTTGAGACATTTGTATTCCATTACATCACTCTCCTCAACTTTGTTGTTACAACAGAAGTGCACTTTAATATGTCAATAAACCTGGTGTTTCATACTTGGGCCAAGCATATAGATATAGACTATCATTTCATTCAAGAAAAAGTTGCGACAATCCTAAAAATTGTGCGATGACCTCGTGCATCATCATCATCATCATATACATTGCACTTACTCTATTGTATTTATATTGTGTTGTATTGCCATATTAACATGCCATCTATGTAATTGTCTTATCTTTTTTTACTGGTATTTATTGATCTTGTATATGCATGTTCCCCCTTATTATACTTATATGTGATATAATACATACTTGTGTTCTATCTTTGTGTGATGTTATAACATATGTGATATATTAGAATTGTTAGTGCAAGTGGTGTGGGCTACCGTTGTGGGATATTTTCTGATTACAGGTGACGTGCCCTTAGTATATATTTTGTATGCTTTATTTACTACTTTGCTTGGTCAGCCTATGATACCTACTGAGTACAAGTGGACCGTACTCATGCTTACTGCACCATTTCAGTGCAGGTCCTAGATCGAGTGCACCTCAACTTGCTTGACTCGGGCGATTATTGGAGCTTCCAAGGTAACGGCTGGACATTCATGCATCTAAAATTCACCTTTATATTTCTATAGTAGTTATGTATTTATTAGTATTTGGAGACAGATATTATTCCTTTGTGGTTATTTTTCTGATGTATTTGACTCTTGGATTGTATTAGTAGTTCTTACACTATTGACACCTGGTTTTAGGTATGATTGATATTTTGGATAAGTTTTTCCATATTATTATGATTACTTATATGGTTCGGCTTCGTTCTAGCAGTCTTACCTTGGGATGTTTTTGTCTTTTCCTCTTTTTGTATTAGTTTGGATGATAAGCTTACTTGTCAAGGTATGCCGCGGCAAGTTTTATCATGACCCTAATTTTTGGGTGGTGACAAATTTGTATCTGAGCGTCTTTAGTAAATCCAACAAAACTATTAGTAAAAGAGAGCCTCTTAGTAGAAATAGTTTGGCAAATGCTAAAAATATATTTTTATTAATTCAAAAAACAGAATACCTCATTAAATCTGGACAAAACAAAAAGAAGTACTAATCCAAAATATTAATTTCACAACATAAAGTAAAACTTTTCTTGTGTACTAATATAACCAATCTAACCAAAATAATTTTCTCAACTCTTCTTCGTATTGAAATCTTCTACATGCAAAAATTTCATTCATTATATTGTATGACCTGAAATAATAAAATAAACATATCAAAAGATGAAATGTAATCTAATAAAACATTGTAAATAGTATGAATAAACTGAAATTGTTAATCAAAAGCACCTAGTCACTATAAGTGTAGAGATAAATAGGATGAAATTATATTTATTGGTATGTATCCAATGGAGTTTAAATACACCGTGAACAAAATAGATTATTCTAGATTAACTCCTAATAACTAGGAGAAAATAAACACGAGGATAAACTGTACAACCTTAAAGCCTAAATTTATTGAACTCATCCTATTTTACAGTTGTGTGTGGTACGTGCTCTGTTACATGTGGTACATGCTCTATTACGCCCCCCCTCAAGTTAGGTGTGATGAGACAACACCTAACTTGGGGAACATCTACTGGAAGGCTGGCTTAGGGGGTATTTGGATTGGCTTTTAATAAGGAGCTTATAAGCCAAAATCCAAAAGCCATAAGTTGGTATTACCCTACTTTTGGCTTTTGGCTTATTTTAACACCTTTTTACTTTGCCAAACACCACCAAAACTGAAAAATTGCTTAAAAGCTAAAAACACCTAAGAATAAGACAATCCAAACATCTACTTAGACAGTGGTTTGGTGAGCGGATCTGCAACTTGATCATGGAGTGAATGTGTGATACTTGGACTAGGCCATTGTGGACTTAGTTGTGAACAAAGTGAAGAGCGACCTCGAGGTGCTTCATTTTTGTATAATGTACCGAGTTTTTAGAAATGTATGTGACCCCATGATTATCACAAAGTATTCTAGGTGCAACAGAGAGTGGCACATGAAGATCCCTGAGCAAGTGAGTGATCCAGTATATTCTATACATAGCTGAGACAACTTCCCTATACTCGGCCTCAATGGAGGATCGGGAGACAGTAGATTGCTTACGAGAACACCATGAAATAGTAGTCGTACCTAGAAAATAATGTAGCCAAATATTGAGCGGTGATTATTAATATCACCCGCCCAGTCAGCATCAGCATAGTCGTAAAGATTAGTGGACTTCTGTGGAGGCATATAAATACCATTATGGGATATTATTTTGAGGTACCGAAGGATGCATTTAACTACCTTCCAATGAACCACAGAGGGAGAGGTGTTGAACTGAATAAGCTTGTTAGCCGAATATGTGATGTCCGATATTGTAAAGGGTAGGTATTGAAGTTTACCAAGTACACTCCTATACTTTTTTTCATTAGTTTTAGGTGCTCCATCATCTTCTATTAGTGCCTCAGATGTACTCATTGGGGACTGAATACCTTACATTCTTGCATCTGAGTGTCATGAAATACATTTTTAATTTACTTAGATTGACTAAGAAACAGACCGTTGGATTCCCTATGTACCTTAATGCCCAAGAAATAGTGCAATAAACCAAGATACTTAAGAGAAAATATTTTGAAAAGAGAAGTAATGACTTGCTGAAGGAGGTTTCATTACTGCCCGTAAGTATGATGTCGTCTAGATATATTAGTATATAAGTAGTTACTCTCAAATTATGCATAACAAAAAAAGAATTATCAGACTCATACCTACGAAATCACATTCGGATCAGAGAATTAATGAGTACATCATACCAGGCTTTAGGAGCTTGTCGCAGTCCGTAGATAGCCTTTTTGAGATGACAGACATAGTCAGGATGTGCTAAACTTTTATACCCAGGTAGTTGGGTTATGTACACATCTTCCTGAAGCTTCCATTGAAGAAAAGCATTATTGATATCTATTTGATGCAATGGCCAAGTTTTTTGTACAACAAGGGTGAGGACAGTTCAAATTTTGGTGGGTTTAACCACTGGCTGTATGTTTTATAAAAATAAACCCCAAATATTTGGGGGGAACATTTTTGCAACCAAATGTGGTTTATGCCTATCAATGGAGCCATCAAGCTTAGTTTTGATTCAAAACAACCATTTATAGGGAACGACATTTCTGATGTAGTTTGGTAGAACCAACTCCCAATTCTGGTTCTTTATTAATACATCAAACTCAACCTACATAGAATCTCTCTAATATATTGTTTTCTGTGTTTTTTTGTGGTTTACAGGTACAATGGGCATATGCTAGGTTATTGGGAAGTGTAGTCAACAATTTTACATTGCTTAACAATGTTATTTTGTGACCTTGTTACTACACGATTTTCCTTTATTTGTGGAACTTGAACTATGGGTATAGTGGGTGAAGAAAAGTTAAAAGAGCTACTACTCACACCCTTATTATTATGGAGATAATGTGATGACTTTGGGCTACGTTGATAAACATGAGTAATCGGTGATCGACGATGTAGAGAGAGAGAATATGAAGAGAGGGCCAGGAGTTGGCTTTGAAATGTGAAGTGAGATGGTTGGGTATTAGTAATAGGGGATGTGGAAGTAGTTTGAAGATTACCTATTTCAGGATTGGTGAAATGATCTGACTCATGGTTGTTTCCTTACGCGGCATGAACCTAGTAAGTATCTTGGCGTGCATCTGACTTGAATAAAATGATGGGGGGAAGCAATGTGAGATTAGGATTAATATTGGTGGAACTATATTCCATATCTGGATTTTGATGTTGTAAAGTGTCTTCCCAATTTAAATATGAAAATTTTTGTTTTGAGTGAGAAAAAATATTATCAAATGGGAAAATATCTTCTAAAAATGTTACATCCCATGAGAGAAAAAGTTTAGAGCTGGTGGGGTCAAAACACTGATGGCAATGATGAGTGATGGAGAAACTGAGATAGACATAAGGTTTGGAAATGGTTCTTATTATTTTTGGGTGTATGGTCATAACCATGGGTATCATATACATCCAAATGTATGAAAAGATTCAAAAATAGGTGTTTCTTTGAAAAGAAATTCAAATGTGGACTTGTTATCAAGAGTGGCAGTGGGTAGGCGGTTAATGATAAAGGTAGCGTGATGACAAGCAAATGTCCAAAAATTGGAGGGTAAACTCACTTGATGAAGCCGCATTTTAACAGTCTCAATAAGGTGTCGATGACGTCTTTCATCCAGGGTGACCCTTTGAGGAGTATGAGGGGAGAGAAGGTGTTATATGCCATTAGAATTAAGGTATGGTTCCAAGATTTTATATTCTCTGCCTCCATCAGTGTAAAGTGTGAGCATTTTGTGACAAAATATTTTTTAAGCACATGATGTAAGCTTTGAAAGTGGTTTTGCACTTCATATTTGTTTTCCATTGTGTACAACTAAATATATTTGGTATACTGATCAATAAACAAATAATACTAGAGCTTCTTATCAATAGAGAGAATAGGGGATGGACCCTACAAGTCATTGTAAATTATGTCTAATGGATGTTTGCTAGACAAAGTACTTGAATAAAAGGGAAATATATGAGCTTTATTGCAGTAACAAGAATTACAATAAGTAAACTTGTCTTTTGAAGAATATGAAAGATGGGAACTGTTTAAAATGTAAAACAAAACTCGAGAGCGGGGGTGGCCCAATCTTCGATGTCCAAATGTAGGGGAGCTTCAACAATGGCGATGTTGATGTTTGGTTGAGTCAGTGATGGCCATTCATAGAGTCTTTCTTTATTCAGGACGCAGAGAAGAGCTGCTCCCGTAGTTAAATCCTTTACAAGAAAAGTAAAAGGAAAAATTCTATTGAGGTTAGATTGTCTTTGCAAAATTGATTGACTGAAATGAGCTTGTATTTGATAGCCGTAGCATACAAAATACTAGAGAGTTTAAAGGAAGTATTTGATGCAGTATAGTGAGTATTAACAATTTGAGTAATAATAATCACATTACCAATACCTATTGTCACTACCTCGAGCCCTTTGAAGTCCTGAACATTATGGAGTGAGTTGGTATCAGAGGTGATGTGGTGAGACACACTTGAATCAAGAACCCAAGGGTAACTCAATGTTGTGTATGAAGCAAAATTTGCTTTTACTTCAAAGTAGTTATGGGACTGAGAGCGGCAAACATTTTCTGTATGCCTAAAATTATCACAAAGTTGACAACGGACTCATGAGGATTTGTGTTAGAAGTTGAGCCACTGGGAATTATCCATTGGATTGCGCCACTAGGAATCATCTATTGGATATTAAGAATGTGTGCTTTGATTAAGCTGCCTATTTTGGGGACTCCAATTATTGTTGTTGGTTGGGCATCGATTGTTGTGTGGGGCTAAAAGAGCATTTGTCACTCATTGAGCAACAACTGTTGTGATCTGGGTGGTAATGTTCTTTAGGTCCTTATGTTTGAGGAACAGTTCATGATCAAGAAGCTTGTCAGAATGTTCTTCATAGCTGATAGAAGATTCCTATGCCCATATGGCTGCAGAGATCTCACAGAACTCTGGCCCGAGTCCACTCAATATCTTTAGCACTAGTTCTTCATTATTGATGGTTGAACCTGCTGTGGCAGGTTCATCAGAGAGACAACAAATCTCTCAGATATATTCAATAATAGATTTGTTGTTTCTACTAACTCGATTGAGATGGTGATGAAGGATGAAGAGGCGGGTTTGCGATTTGTTTACAAAAGAAGTGTGAAGTTTATCCCACACAACTTTGGAGTTGATAGCAAAAGCTATCATGGGTGAGATTGTGGCATCAACAGAGGCCATGCGAGCATTTTGGATCAATTTATCCTGACGAAACCAATCATTGCATGTAGGGTTGGTTGTCTCAAGGCCGTTAGTTTTTATTGTTTCAATAGGGACTAAGTTGGTGCCGCCAAGATGACCATAGGTCATGGACATGAAGCAGTATGGAAATTTGAGCCTTCCAGATGGTGAAATTAGGGCTGCCAGTTAGTTTAATGGGCAGTTATGATGATGGATTGTATTGAATCAAGTGTTTAAAGATGGGGCCTGCATCGACATTAATAACAGGAGTAGAAGTGGCCATCTCTACAAAGAGGAAGGGAAAAAATTGGATCTTGGACTCGTTAAGAGTTTTTTGGCTCCGATACCATATAAGTGTAGAGAAAAGTCGTGTGAAATTGTATTTATTAGTATGTCTCCAATGTAGTTTAAATACAACGTGAACAAAATAGATTGTGCTAGCATGAATCCTAATAACTAGGAGCAGATAAACATGGGGATAAACTTTACAACCTTAAAGCTTAAATTTATTGGACTCATCCTATTTTACAGATGTATGTGGTACGTGCTATGTAACATGTGGTACATGCTCTATTAGTCACAAGAAGACTTATTCTTTCATAGAGTCTCACAATTACATTATCTGCTTCAGTATTTTTTATAACAAGATTATACTAGTGTGAATAATCTGAAATTGTAAATAATAAAGCTCTGACAATTCATTTATTTCAGTATTTCCTTTTCCCCATGTCTAGTTCCTCTACAATAGTTGTCTCACATAATAAGAATTGCTAACTCACAAATAAAATATCTTCTCATTGATTCAATTAACCAACTCTAACAAAATGTACGCTACTAAAAAAATGTCTAGTTCCTCTACAACTCATCAGTATACACTATTCCATTTATAAACTTAATTGAATCTAACAGAATGATTAACCTCCCAACTAGTTCTGTACATTCTAACTTAGACATATATTATTTTCAGCTTGCACACCGGATGATCCTCAATGCAATCATTGCAATCCCCATTCACGTGTCCATTTAAGAGATCCAAAAAGATACAGAAATTAGGATAAAACAGTTCTGCCCAGTTCATTTCCTTTGATAGTTTAGATACAAACAACAGGTTATATTTGACCTTGGGTATATGCATCACATTTTGATCTTATGGTATAGTGGAGATCTCATTTCCGTCAGAGGTATATACAGTACTGAGTAGTCTGGTTTATCGAATAGCTTGTTCAGGTTCATATTTGTATTTTTCCTAACTCCTTTGCTTGTACCTGCAGAAGTAGATTGATAAATGTTATGGGTTTTATGGAGTGTCCCATCGTCTAGGAAGTTGGAGGACCCTATATGACTAACATTTGCAACACTCCCAGTTGGTAACTGCACTATTCTCCTTTGACTTTTGACAAGAATCTTATACTAATTTAGCAATTTTAGAGTGCCTACCATATGAATGGAAGGTCCTAAATCTACTATCCACTTTGCTACTTTCTCACAGTCTACAACATAAGCATTCATACCTGCAGCCATGGAAGATTTATCTATTTCATTTCCTTTACTAAGCATGTCCAGAATCTACAAGTATTGCTCCTACATAAACTGGTTTTGTATCAAATTCTAAGCATCTTCACTATTGGAAGTGCCTAGAAAGATCTCGTGAGTAATTCACTATTGCATTTACAGAGCAATTACCAGAGTCAAACCTCTTCCTTCATCTTGTAACCACTTGGATACCCTTGAAGTTTGTAACAATTCTCCTTGGTATGACCTTTAAAGTGTGATTCTTCTTCAGCTTATGGTGTAAGCTTGAGTATCTTCTTCCTCCATGATCATTACAAAATTCACTGCTTCCTGAAGTAATTTCCACCTAAACTGAAACCTGAATAAGGATTACTGCCTGAATAATTATTTCCTAGTTTGAAATTAGTTCCAGCTGAACTATTGGTATTCATTACACCTTTTCCATTGAACAAAGCAGTACCACCACCTGCTTCAGGTAGATGAGAATGTTTAAGACATAATACTTATACTCTTCTCTGAGAAAATCATTGAGTAAGCCTTGTTAATCGACAATGTTGGCGACATATTGAGAATCTGATTGCTGGATTGTGAGTATGACTTATTCAGCCCCATCAGGAATTGCAACAACATTTGGTATTCAAAGTTCTCAACATACTTCATTCCTCATAACCACATCCATGGCAGGGCATAATAGCATTAAATTCTGCCCATAACTCCTTCAATCTAGGGAAGTAGCTAGAGACAAATGAAATTCCTGTGTGATAGTAGTTATTTGTTTGTTCAGAACTAAAAATCTGGAACCATTGACCTCATCAAACCTTGCCTTAAGATCCATCCATACCGTATGAGCACTAGAAGCATACACTATTGCACTGAGTATTTCACCACTAACAACTTTCATGATTCATAATAGGACTATTGTATTACATTTCTCCCATAATTCATGTAATGAAACATCGATTTATCCTTGGTATATCTACCATTGATGAACCCAAGTTTTCTTTCTCCTAACAAGATGATACCCATAGCATTGTTCCATAGAGAGTAATTCCTTTGTTCAGAAAGACAGGAACTGTCAAAGTGCATGACAGGGTAACAACGAAAGAATATCCAAGTATAAACTTTCCCTTTTAATTTGAACCAAGAGGCTACAAGAAAAACCAAGAACAATAGTAATATGGTAGAAAATAAATCAACCAAATGAATACGATAAGACAAGAATAAAACTAATCACAAGAGACACCAAATTTACGTGGAAAATCCTTCGATGTGAAGAGTAAAAGACCACGGGACCAAAACCTCCACTATAATCACTAAGAGTTAGAATATTGTTCTCCAAAATGTCCATCAAACAAGTGCCCAACAATGAGCAATAACACAACAAGATAACACCAAAACTAGAGAATAAAAAAGAACTTGAACACAAGAAACGTAGCTGCTATTCAAGGATGAAAAATAGGTTCTACAAACCACCAAATCCACCTCTGTCAGTTTCTAATAAAAGATCGATATGAGAGAAACAATATATCCAAAAATAATCTCAATCGGATAAAAAATGAAGCGAGAATCACAATTTAAGGTTGACTGTTGTGGATGGAATTTTAGGTGCAAAAATCTACTATATTTTTCTCTCAATATATATATATATATATATATATATAATGGGCTTATGGGAAAAAGTGGGTTGGTATAAATTGGGCTTTACTTATCCACACAGAAAGGGAAAAATGCATGACCTAATAATTCTCCTCATCCTGACTACGTGGAGGAGACGACCATCCCGTTGATCATGAAACAATCTTCAAACTTTCCTATTGGTAAAACTTTAGTCATCATGTTGGAACCATTATCACCCATATGAATATTCTCAAGTTCAAGCAACTTAGAATCCAACGCATCTCGAATCCAATGGTATCTCACATTAATATGTTTAGACCAACCATGAAATGTATAATTCTTGCTAAGATGTATAACACTTTGATTGTCGAAATGAAGCATATACACAAAACCAAGTTCCCTCAAGACTCTCTTTATCCAAAGCAATTCTTTACAATCTTCAATGGCAGCAATAAGCTCAGCTTCTATAGCAGATAAACCAGTATATTTTTGCAACTTAGATTGCCAAGACAAAACTCCCCCTACAAAAGTAACCAAATACCCTAAAGTAGACTTGTAAGTATTAACATAACCAGCCATGTCTGAATTAGTATAACCTCAAAGGATAGTCTCCCCTATACCAAAACAAAAACTCAGACTAGAAATGCCACGAAGATATCTCGTAATCCACTTCATAGCATTCCTATGTTTTCTTCCTGGATTAGAAAGAAAATGACTAACAATACCAATAATACGGACAATATTTGGTCTTGTACAAACCATTGCACACATAAAACTACTAACACCTGAAGTATAAAGAACTCTTTTCATATCTTCCATCTCATCATCATTGGAAGACACTACTTCGTTCTCAATTTGAAGTGCATAGATAAAGGTGTACTAACAACCTTAGCATTATCCATGTTGAACCTTCAAAGTACTTTTTGAATGTACTTCTCTTATGATAAACACAACTTCTTGGCCTTTTTGACAATCTGCATGCTAAGATTATGCCTTGTTGATCCTAAGTCTTTTATAGAAAAAGACTTATTCGACTCTTACTTCAACGTTTGAATCCTGCAAACATTATGACCAACAACAAGCATGTCAACAATATAAACAAATACAATAATAAAGTCACCATCACATAATTTTTTGCACAAAAATACAATGGTCTGAAGTAGTCTTCTTGAAGCCCTACTGACTCATAAAGGAACCAAACTTCCTGTACTACTGCCTGAGACCTCATTTCAAACGATACAAACTCTTTTTCAATTTGCAAACAAAATTATCTTTTCCCTTGACTTCAAAACCTTCAGGTTGCTCCATATAAATTTCTTTATCTAAGTCACCATGGAGAAAAACAGTTTTAACATTCATTTGCTCAACTTCTAAATCTACATTTGCAACTAAGCCTAGAACAACATGAATGAATGACATCTTCACAACTAGAGAAAATATCTCATCAAAATCGACTCCCTTTTTTTTGGTTAAATCCCTTCACAACTAATATAGACTTGTACCGTGGAACTGGGTTACCATCTTCATGTTTCACCCGAAAAACCCACTTATTATTTAAAGATTTTTTTTTCTTTAAGAAGTTTAACCAAATCAAAGGTATGATTATCATGCAAAGATTTAATCTTATCTTCAATAGAATCAAATGACTTTTCTTTTTTCTTCACTTTCCATGGACCCATCAAGACTCTCAGGTTCTCCTCCACCAATCAAGAGTAAATACTTACTGGGAGAGTAATGAGATGAAGGTATTCTCTCTCTAGTAGATCATCTAACAGAACTGTCTGGCGTATCAATAATTGGTTGCCGATCAACCATATCAACTTGCATTGGAGCATCAATAACATCCTGCTAGTCATTCTTAATATGATCATTATCTTCATTATCAACTTGATTTCATCATCATGAATATTTTATTTAGGAATAGTAGTTAAAGGAATTGGATCAACATCAACTAGGCTCTCACTAATCTGAGAATCAACCTTCTTATCTTTGTCAAAATCTTTAATTGTTTGGTCTTCAAAGAACACAACATCACGGCTTCTAACAAGTTTCTTCTCAACTGGATCATAGAAATGATAGATAAATTCATCTTGACCATAACCAATAAAGATACCCTGCTTAGTTTTAACATACAACTTTGAACTTTCATCCTTAGGAACATGCAAAAAATCTTTACACCCAATGACTCTAAGATGATAATAAGAAACATTCTTACCATACCAAACATTGTCAGGGACATTATCATCCAAAGAAACGGTAGGAGATAAATTGATAAGATAAGCAACTGTATTAAGCGCTTTTTCCCAAAAGGAATCTGGAAGCTTCACATCTGAAAGCATACATCTAACCCTATCAACTAGAGTTCTGTTCATCCTTTCTGCTAAACCATTTAACTGAGGAGTTGTTGGAAGAGTTTTTTAATGCCGAATACCCTGCTCTTTGCAATATCTATCAAAAGGACCTATATACTTACCACCATTATCTAAGCAGATGTATTTCAATTTCTTTCTTATTTGTCTCTCAACTAAGGCCTGAGAAACCTTGAACACATGATGTACTTGATCCTTGGACTTCAAAGGAAATACCCAGAGTTTGCGAGAATGATCATCAATAAAAGTCACAAAGTGAAGTGAACCACCATGAGACCTTACTTTAAAAGGACCACACAAATTAGAATATACCAAATCCAGTAAATCAAGATTTCTTGAAGGCGGATGACTCTAAAAAATTCTTTTCTGTTTACTGGCTAAGTAATGAACAGACTTCTTCTAATTTGCTTGTTTCACTCCAGAAAGTAAATCTTTCTTAGCCAAACTATCAATCCCCTTCTTACTCATATGACTCAACCTTTTGTTCCATAACTCTGATGAAGTATCATTCTCCACTAAGTTTACTAAGCCTCTAGAAGTAGAGCCCTGAAATGCATACAAGTTAGACTACTTGTCACCTCGATCCATAATCATCGAACCTCTAGTAAGCTTCCACTGGCCAAAGGGTGTTAACATAACCCTCATTATCAAGGTTCCCTACAGAAATCAGATTCAGGAGAACATTTGGAGCATGCTTGACATTATTGAGAACTAGTTTGGAACCATTTTTACTTTCCAAACAAATCGTGCCAATGCCAAGTATTTGAACTTCATCATTATTGGCCATTTTCAACATCCCAAAATTATCTAAAGTATAAGAAGAAAATAATTCCTTCTTTGGTATAACATGAGAAGTATCACCAGAATCCACAAAATATCTAGAATCATCATGAACAAGAATAATGGCATTCTCACCACAAGCAATAAGAAGATCATTATTAGAAACAGCAGCAACATAATTTTCATCACCGCTTTCTTTCTTTTGTTGTCTCATATCTCTCTTATGCTTGTAACAACATTTCATGATATGCCCTTTTTGTTACATTAATCATATGTAATATTCTTGAATTTAGACTTTCACTTGCTTCTAATTTTATCTCTATCATTCAGACCTATAGATTTGTTTCTCCCCCTCTCTTCAGTAAAAAAACATTAGAGTATGAAGATGAAGAGGATGAGACTTGAGATCTTCTTTTCATTTATTTATTTAAGACATTACTCTTAGAATATTACATAGTTACAACACCACTGGGAGCAGAATTATTCAAAGAACCTCGAAGAGTTTCTAAAAAGTATGGAAAGTATTAAGAAGCCAAAGTCCCTGAATTTATTCATAAAACTTTACACACAATCCAACCAGTTGGTCAAGGACACCCTAAAAATCATTTATAAGATCAGAAATAGGACTTCCCTCTTTATACCTAATATTCATCAATTGCTTAAGCAGGAATAGTTTGTTATTTTCAGTCATTAAAACATTAAGTATCTCGAGCTTGTCCCACAAATTTTTTGCATCTGTCTCATTCAAAATATGATTTCTAACATTATCTCCAACCCATTGTCTGATATAGACACAAACTTGTAGGTGCTCAAATTCCTATTCCTCATCTGTCATGGACAGAGGTTAAATAGACGCAAACACAGGCAAATGCATTCTTTTGTCAAACAAAAAATCGTTCATCTTGCCTTTTCAAGTATGATAATTTCTACCATTCAAACACACCATTTTTCTCATATTTGCCCCCAATATTCAAATCGACAATCAATAACAACCTGTTCTCTGATACCACTTTATTGGGAAAGACAGAGGTATTGTCAAAGTGCACGACAAGGTAACAACGAAAAAATACCCAAGTCTAAAATTTCCCTTTTAATTTGAACCAAGAGGATACAAGCAAACCCAAGATAATAGTAATATGGTGGAAAATTTATCAAACAAATGAATATGATAAGAAAGAAATGAAATCAATCACAAGAGACACCAAATTTACGTGGAAAACCCTTCGATATGAAGAGTTAAAAAACCACGGGACCAAAACCTCCACTATAATCACCAAGAGTTACAGTATTTTTCTCCAAAATGGCCATAAAAAGTTCCAAACAACAAGCAACAACACAACAAGATAGCACCAAAACTAGAGAATAAAAAGGAGCTTGAACACCAAAAATGTAGCTACTTTTCAAGGATAAAAATTAGGAGCTACAGGACACCAAATCCACCTTTGATAGTTTCTAATCAATGATTGAGATGAGAGGAATGATCTGTCCTAAAATAAGCTCAATCGGACATGAAACAAAATGGAAATCACAATTTGAAGTTGACTGTTGTGGCTGGGAATTTAGGTGCAAAAATTTGCTATATTTTTCTCTCAATGGCTGCTGAAAACTCTTTTTGTAGATTGTGAAATAAGACCTCTCTCTCTCTCTCTCTATATATATATATATATATATATATATATATATATGCCCCATAGAAATGGGCCTATAGGAAAAAGTGAGTTGGTCCAAATTGGGCTTTATTTATCCACATAGGAATAGAAAAAAAAACAATGACCCAACGCTCAGGACTGGAGAGTTTAACTAATATAAAAGAGAAACCTGGAGTATCAGAAGGTTGAATAAATAGTGGATGATAGTGATCCACTACTCTGTGTGTGACCGGCGCCGCCGTAGTACTTCAAGATTCTTCTCCAGTACTACTATTGGTTCCACCATTGCTGATCATCATCAGAACTGCAATTGAACTCCTCATATATGAGCAATTGATTGCTTCAAATAAGATTCCAACTGAAATTTAGAGAATCTAAAAACACCAAATCCGCGATGAGAAACTAGGGAATTGACTTATCTGTAATCGATGAAGCAAACTAATCCTTCACAGTGGTTGTAATACTATGTTGAACGCTAGATATCAAACATGCATCACCATTAATGAAGGAGAAATAAAAAAACTAGGGAAAATGCAGTTAGAGAATACAGATAAAATATCTTCTCATTAATTGAATTAAATGACTACAACTCAGTGTAAGTTACTCTATTTATAAACTTCTTAACCTGACTCCAATAGAACGATTAATATCCTAACTAATTTTGTTCATTCTAACTAATTAATTTAGACAACTGTTATTTTCTGCTGGCACAACGACTGATCCTTACAAGCAAAATAGCTATACATAGAAGAATATTATATTTGTGATACATATGTTGAATATTAAATTCATTCTTTTCTCCAGTTTAAGTTTCTGTAATAACCCACATTTTTTTGGACTAAAACTTAAATCGTCATTCCTATGTGTATAGACTCAAGAACCAATGATTCCTATGTAAATATAAGTATGTTGATCAATTTTAAAGTTTGGGAACATATTTGTACATGAATTGAGGTCATAAAGTCCTTCTGACTCAAAGATGAGTTGAGAACTTTTCTACAAATTGAGTTTTAACGGATGCTCTTACCTAGATCAACTTCCAATGAATATTACTCCTAGAATATGATGAGTTAGATAGCCTACTATATATAAAATTAAAGGTATTTGAGACTTCTTTTCAACTCCACCATTTTTTCCTTAATTCGATATCAGAGCAAAAATTTATACACGATTTACCAAAAGGTGTTTGTCTGCTAAGGTGCGATGGCCAGGGTGACGGACCATCTCACCAGACCATCACCTTTAAGAAGAAAGACCAAAATTGGTCATTTTTGGATGGTTTGAGTGATGGTTCATCAACCAAACTGTCAGTAGGGACCGTTTTGCACTGTTATAATGTTTTAAAGGGGGTATTTGGGTCTTTTTCCCACCACAACTCCTCCCACACTACTTAAATCATCCAATAAGTGTTATTACTCATTGCTAATCAGTTTTAAAATGTTCATTATCCTCTCCACTTTCAAGAGAAATAAAAATTAGAGTTTCTTCTAAAGCTCATACTTCCAAGACTAGATTTCAAGCTATTTTGAATTTTTGTTCATCAAAAAATGTACGTAGAACGTCCTAAATCGCATGAGGTTTGATTTATTACCTTTTAATCTCTTTTATGAGTTGAAAATTTGAGGATTTTATGTATAACAAGAGCATTAACTTCATGACTTTAATCCAACCTGAATTGTGCACTTACTAGTTTATCAATATATATGTGCACATGAATTTGTAATTTTGGAAAGAGATGAGGTTGTACACGTTTTTCCTTGCCCAATTATCCATGTGGAAGGTTTTATATGGTTATGGTATATTTTGGTGTTGCTCTTATTTTTCAATGGTGGTTGATTGAATACGATTTAAAAGAGTAATCTTTCTCTTAAAGTCTTAAACAAATTTCATGATTGTGAATGCTTAGCTAGACCACCATAATTATTAAAAGAGTTTTATAATTTGCTTATGAAAGAGTTGGCCACCATATGTAAAATCTTTAAAAGAGAGTATTTTGCATAAGTTTTCATATTCTTTTGAAATAATAGCTCTCATATGATATGCAAACCTTTTGGTGGTCATCAACATGTTTCGAATGAGAAGGGCTATGGGTTAGATATGATATAAAATGGATTGAAAGTCTAGGTATGACGATACCTATTATGATGTGCCCTTGACATGTAAGTAAATGAACATTTTAAGCATGAAGCATGATTTTAAAGGACTAAAATTGGGCTTAGAGAAATTTAGATGGTTACCCGAAGAAGGAATTTGAGTGTAAGGGCTCATTGCTTCAAATCAAGTTTTGCCAATTCGGGAGACAGGATTGGCAATGGACAATGTATACTTACCCCCGAGCACTGGTATACTAGAATAGTATGTAGGACCCCTATCTTTGTGTCAAACTTGGATTACGGGGCTTGGCCGATGAGTTAATAGAGGATTTCATATAGCCCATGGGATTTTAGAAATGTAGGGTGTACCATCTAGCTTAGATGTAATAAAGAGTGGAGTCCATGTGTCACAAGAATGTTTTGAAGCTCAATTAAATATACTCATGTATTTTGATCTTTACTACATTGAATTGATTTTCATAAGCTCTTTATTCTTTTATATGAAGTGCATATATATTATTTTTGGACTGTTCTACGTACAAATACATTCCAAGCATTGACTGTCCTCATGGTGGCTGCATTGTCTCATAATGTATGGTTTGAGGCACATTCCCGCGGTCTAGCTCAACAGTAGTAGATTGCTCCAAAAGTTAAGAGTCAGTGAGCCTCCCTTAATTTGGAAGACATTTCATCCATATGTTAGTTTCAGTCAGTTTTATGGTCTGGCTGAGGGCCTTGTCCCGACTTAGACAGACTAGTATTCAGTAGAGGCTTCGTAGGTTGGTTTAGACTGGAATTGGGTATCATGGATTGATGTTATGATGTAATTACATTTGATTAAGAGTCTTTCCATGTTTCATTTTATCTTCCACATTTTTATTTCATATGGATTATGCTTATGATAGTATGCTAAGGGGTCTCTCAGGCCTTTGTGGTTCCGGATGCCCGTCACGGCTAGGGCCTCGACTTGGGTCGTGACAGTTTTCCACCTTGTACTACATCTCTATTTATACACTTTAATTTTAAATTTTCTGCTATGTTCTAGTCAAAGTAGGACAACTAAATTAGATATAAGGTGAACAAAAGTTGTCAATTCGGTAAATGAAAGAATGCTAGTTAGAGCACAATCTGAATTTGAAGTTACAAAACTAAGTATCACCAAATTCAGTCAGCTACTATTATTATTTTAAACAACATTACAACATGGACATTCGAACTTAAATTAACTATTCTAGACCTATGATTCTAATCTATATTCTCTTAAAACAAAAAATTCAAGCAGTGTAACAAATGCAAGAAAAAACTATAAGACATAAAGTCATTCAATTTTACTTTGCTAGACATTTATCTTAAGTTCGAAAGGAAGTGGTTATACATTTATTGGTTTTAGTTCAAGAACCGAGCAAGGGAGTCTTATGTCGACTATTGTTTAGTTCAAAAGAAAGCCATATTTAAGTAGACAAAAAGTAGAGAAATGTCATTCTAAAAAATTATACACGACATTATCAAATGATAAAATGTCATGGGTCTTTTTCTTTTTAATTTAAAAATAATTATAATATATTGAGTGGTTGTGGGACCTGATCGAACATTGTAAAGATATGTAATCTAGGTTTAATTCAACCCCTGGATGTATCTCATGAGGGGATAATTGTCCAAGTCCATATAAGAAAACTACCACTCCATTTTGCAACTAATGTGAGGCTCTAATGCCCCCTTTATGCTCATACCCAATTGAAGCATGAACCGGGAGTCCAAAGGATGTTGGACTTGACTTTGATATCATGTGCAAGAATTGTAGAGTATTAATAGGTAAACATGTTTAAATACAATAACATTAGGATATAACTAAGGAAAGAAATAAAGGATATATCTTAAAAATCTGCTACCTATCTATAATTGTGTATTGTACTAGATATATTATGTAATTGACATGTATTTAGAACAAGACGTACATTTTCTTCTTCTTCTTTGGTTTCTCATTTGGTTATTGTTTTTTTTAGGTTACAAAATCTGTATTTTCAATAAGAACTTCAAACAAAAGTCAAACAACTTATGAACAACCAAAAGAAGTTCAAATTATTTCTCAAACTAGTAAAAGAAAGAGATAAAGAAAGAAATAATCAAGTCCACTAAATTTACAATGCGTCCTTAAGGAAATTATTCCCGTTAAGTACCCGAGGTTAATAAGATTGTTGGATATTTGGGTCGTGGGTCGCCCATTTGGTCCCGACCTAAAATATTTTTTAATAAGAAGAAAGGATTAACTTCTGATGAGAATTTATAATTTTCAAAATAAAGAAGGAATAGCTACATGGTAACTGATGATTTGAAATTAAAAATTTCCTTTAAAATAAATCTTCTTCTTCATCAGTAGAAACACGAAAGATCGAAAAACAACAAAAAGTGTCACGACCTAAGAACCAAGGGTCATGATGACACTTGTCGCAGTAAGCCTTGACAAGTAAGCCTATCCCTAAACTGATATGAAATGAAAGATAATACCTAAATCCAAGGTAAGACTCCTAGAACAGAGTTGAACCACACATATATAGAAAAATAAGAAGTATACAACCAAAGATATCATCCAAATATCCCAAAACCAGGTGTCATAGTGTAAGAACCATCTACTACAAATCAAAGTCAAAATATACATAGAATATCCAAGAAGGAACCACTCTGTCTCAGAATAGAAATAAGACATATTCAAGATAAGAAAAGATAGTAATTAACTACGAATGCATAGGTCAAACGCTACCTCGAAGACTCCAAAAGCCACTTGAATCAGCTATTCGTGTGGCGCACTCATACCTGGATCTGCACCGAAAAGGCGTAGTAGGGGTGAGTACAGTCCACTTGTACTTATTAGGCATCATAGGTAGACTAAATAAAGTAGAATATAAAGCACGTAAAAATAGACTATGGGCACGTTACTTGTAATAAGAAAATTTTTGAAACAGTATCCCACTCTGTCTACACTAACATATCTACTATACACAAATATCAGAAAAAGAGGTAGGGTGAATAAGAACAAGTATAAAAATACTTTGAAAATAGGTAAAAGAAAATAGAACAAATAAATAAATATCAAGTCACAGACGGAAACACAATCACAAACTAAGCACAATAGATGGAATGCAATGAGGATGATGATGATGATTATAATGTAATGATGATGATAATGCACGAGGTCGTCTCCCAACCTCCGTATATACTTACTGAGATCTGCGTCAAAGTAAGTCCTATGATAGGTTCGCCAATCCATACCTACCAAACTCAGCTACAGACATAGGAATCATGAGGGGTTTGTTAACCCATATACAACTAAAATCCATGTCTCCTCACTGACACATACTTCGATAGAGGGTTTTAAAGATGTCACATTTTTTGTCAGAAAAAACTAGTGTTTTCAGTATTTCCATGGTGGCACTAATGTTTTGTGAATGAATATGATATAAGGATGTAATGCTCACAATAAAGAAAAATGAAAATATCCAATATCCAATCAATACACCAGCTATGTGAAACCAAAAATCCACTCAAATCAACCAATCATCCATGATCCAAATTAATCCAGAAAAACCATCAAGTGAAGCATGCAAGAAAAATTGATACCGCATAAATCCCAAAATCTAAGCTTTTTTCTCACCAATAAGAGTACAACCAAACATACATATATTAAAACCAAGCTAACAACATCATATAATACCCAACACGGTCACACATAACGTATAATGTCTCAAACAACCAAATATTATCCACATAAGATCCTACACGGGCACATAAATCACCTAAACATATTTTTCCATGATACAACCCAATACCTATGTAATGCTTTTACAACATTATTAACTACCCAACCCATTCTAAAGAAAGTTAAGCCATAACCTACCTCGAATATCGAAATCGAAATGACTAAGCCTTTAACATCAAGCTTTCAAGTTATGAAAGGACCCAAAATCATCTAAAACATATACATATATGGAATCTACGCATCAAAAGAAAGCCAACGGTATCCATATTGACCACTTTTAAATCAAGGTCAAATGGATTTTTGAAAAAAGGGTAAAATCAAAATTTTTGTTTTAAAACATATTTTCAAGATTAAAGTAACTCATGGGAGAAAATTCAAGCGAAAACAGAGTGAAATTGGGGTTTGAATTAAAGAAATGGTGTTTTGGGCCTTCCTAAACAAAATCCCCAAATTCCACCTTTAATCCCACTTTTAAAAAAGATTTAAATGATTAAAAATCAGAGAAAATAGTTGAAATAGGTGTTTTGGAGATAAACAAAGCTTACAAATGGAAGAAACTAACCAAAAACTCAAAAACCAAACTCCAAATCTTGAAAATGGTGAAAGAAACTAAAAAAAGGGATAAATCCCACCTAGGCATCCCCTAAGAGACTATCGAATCCCTTAGGTGGCTATCGCTTAAGAGAATAGGCGTCACTTAAGCAAAACCCACCCCATCACTACGCGGCTTGGCTGTCGCTTAAGAGACAAATGTCTGACTTGTCGTTGTCGCGTAAGAGACCAACTCATTTCTTAAGCGTCTATCACTTAAGCGATCCTGATATTTCTTAGGTGACATTTTGGCTGTCAGACCAAGTCGTGAATGCGACTAAGACTTCATGTAGGTGAGTGCACCAGCTGAGTGATGCACCAACTAGAGACTTAGAGAATTTCAAGTCTTTGAGGACCCCTCAGAGTTCATCCAAAATCCCGTGTATGAAAATGAACTATGCTATCATAATAAATTTGACACTACGGACTTAATGGCATTATCTAAATTTTGAAAAAATATTTTTTTCACAAAATTAACCCCCGAAACCCAATTGCACAACTTTTTGAATTGAAGGTTGAAATGAGATATAAAAGCCGTAAAACTACACCAATAATGTTACCAACCAAAAATTGATGTTTCAGATATCTCGCTTACAGTGCTTCTTCCCATTTCTAGTTGTCCTCTCGGGATGCTTGCGTTGCCCTTTTCAAATCCACTTTCTCCTATTCTGTCAACTCATCATCTGCCTGTAGTGTCTTCTCTGCCTTCTTCTTCTTATTTACCTTTTTCTCGGCCTTGCTCTCATTCTCATCATCTTCTTTTCTCTTTCTCTTACCTTTTTTGTCTTTTTTCTTTTTCTTTTTCACTAGCTCCGTAATAAGATCTAGGATTGGAGGTTCATGCTCAGATTCCTCAGCTGTGTATCCTGCAGGCATCATAATCTGGTGTTATTGTACTACCACCATCTCAACTTTTACTTTATCTAGGTCCAATCTAAATTCAAAAAGCTCTGCTCCAGTCAGCTCTTGTGCCCTTGCATCAAAACGGTTCTACAGTTCTGCAACCCGTGCAAGCAAAGTAGAAAAGGGCTCAAGAGCAGCTCTAATTATTTTATCTACAACAGCATCAAACTGCTCAGCAAAGGCACGTAGCTGCATCTCACACCATCTGGCCTATTTGGCCACTTTTATGATATTAATAGGCTGGGATGCAACTTTTGCTGGTGATGTAGGAACTGATGGACATGGCTCATCATCAGGAACTGATCCTTCCTGAGAAGCCTCAGAAGCTTGCACCTCAACTTCAGGTACTGAACTAGGGCCTGCAACTGATGGGTTCACCTCAACCCTCATCCCTCTATCAAGTGTCAGCCTTGGCTGATTTTTATTATAGAGAATAGGGTTGTGGGTCTTGGTGGCATACAAAGTCTCATCAATCCCAGAAATATGTGGTACCCTTGCCTCTATGCATATCCTGTTAATCAGACAAGAGAATGGATAAGTTGTGTCAGACCTCGTTACCCGAATCTTGATCTCTTCAGCAATAATCTCCCCAAAATTCAGCTTAAGGTTGGCCACAAGAAATGCGACCAATATTGCTTGATCATCACCCAGAATATTATCTCCATCGGTCAGCATCAAATGGGTGTGCACAACACCCCACCAGAATTTTACCTCTTGAGTCAAAGAAGCCTTGTAAATACCCTCACTGGGTCGGGTCAGCCATAAAGGGTCTCCCTCAGCTATAAGTGTAGCTAACCAAGGATGCTGGTCATCCTTAGTCTTCAGACGATGGTAGAATGCAGCATTTGTGACCTGAGGATTGAAGCTGGGTCCATGTAGAAATATGTTGATAGTCGTATCAGAAATATCTACATTTACCCCTTGAACTGGAACTATGGTTAGCAAAGGCTGGTCTGCTGTGGTCTCTCCACTCTTGCACATGCTCTCTAATCTAGCCTGGTAGTTTGCATAGAACTCCCGGACTACTGTAAGGCAAAATGGTTTACCTCCCTTAGCAGTCCATCCCAGCCCATAATCTCTGAATTTCTTCTCAACTGTAGGATACCCAGGCAATCCTGTGACGATAACTCTCTTCTCTGGAAACACCGGTCGTCTGGTAGATCTTCTTTCTATTCTAATCAACCTTTTGAGAAAGATGTCTTCTGCTTCAGGGATCTTCCATCTAGCACTCTCTTGAACCTTCGGATTCTTGCATTTTATCAAAGTTCCCCAAACTGGGGGTTCCTTCTCAGCTTGATTTTCAGTCACGGGAGTTTCAGAGAATGTTTCCATAGAATCATCCTTCTCAGACTCAGTTTTCTTAGAACCTTCTTGCTCAGAAGATTCACTCTCAGCTGGGGTGGTAGTCTCATTATCATCACTATCCTCCACTGTAATGGGTTTAGGTGGAGATGGTTCCTTTAGAATGGGTTTCTTTCTCCTCCACCTGAGCAGTAGTTCTTAATTTTTGTAATCAGAGTCTTCATCAACAAGCTTTCAAACCACTTTAGGCTTGGTAGCTTTCTTTGGAGTGTTAGGATTCTTGCTTTTAGGTTCCATTAGAATGTTCCTGGACCATAAAACAAACACAAGTTAATGATCAAGGTATACCAGTCAAAACATGCTATTCAAATTCACTTAGCATCATCATCTAACTTGTGACGACGTGGGTGATAAGGCATCATATTTGTGATAACCTATCAGCTATGTCATCATCCTTAAATACTAAATGCTCCCTTTTTCAAAGTTGCTGACGATGTAGCTGATAAGGAGTCACGCTTGTGATAGCCTATCAACAACGTCATCAGCTCAGAATTTCCCCTCACTCAGTTTGCATTCATAATTTTGGGACCAAATTCTTTGTATAATCACATGGTATTTTTATTTTTGTACTTAGGGTTTTCAAATTTTTGCAATTTAGGCACAACTTAACCCTAATTTCTGATTTCCATGCTATTATAACTTGAACTCAAGTTTTTTCCTTTAGAGTATTATGTTTTCAACAAATTTACCACTTCAATAATAGGAGAACAACATTGTGAGCATACCTGATGAGTTGACTCCACTTGATTACGCGCGAGAGAGGAAAAGATGAGAGATAGACTCTGATTTTCCTTGCAATCCCACAACTATCAGGAAGGAGGCTTCCTTGTATACTTGGGAGTGTTTTGAAAGGAAATAAATATCCTACTAAGGGAATAAAATAATACTTAAAGAAGGAAATAAAATAAAGCGGGAACCTGAAGGGTTTTACACCTAGGCCGGGTCGATTTTGGATCGAGTTGGGCCCAGATTTTTCAAAATAACACAATGGCTGACGCCAACTCATGATAAGCTGTCAGAAATGTGATAGCTTATGAAAGAGGTCGTCAGCCTTAATATATAAGGTCTCACCCTCTGATCTTTCTAACGACGTTAGTGATAAGCCGTCACAGTTGTGATAGCCTATCACGAATGTTATCAAGACCACTCGACTTGTATTCTTCAATTTTTACCTTGACCTTTTTGTACCCCTTCAGTTCCTCCCTATTACTACCTAATTGAATAAAAACAAAATGCATGAAAATAAAATTTTAGGTTGCCTCCCAATAGCGCCTAATTTAGTGTCGTGGCACGACTTGGTTATTTTGACTTCTCAGACTTCGTCAAGATGCCGTATCACTACCTCATTACCATATTCCTAGAATACATCCACAACTGAGAAGATATTCATCTTCTCCAACTGCTTCATAGGAGGTTGCATTTTAAATTTGGCCTCCTTTTTCCCATATCTGAACTTGAGCTCATTGTGCTCTATATCAACCAATTCTCTCCCCGTGGCTAATAATGGTCTACCTAAGATGATGGGTACCTCAAAATTAACATCACAATCCAGTATCACAAAGTCTACAGGCAGAATAAAATCATCCACCTTTACCGGAACATCCTGCAATATACCAACCGGTCGCTTAACCGATCTATCTTCCATAACAATACGCATTGTTGTCGGGGTAGGATCCAAATCCAACCTTCTTGTAGATATCAAGCGGAATCATATTTATACTTACTCCTAAGTCACATAAGTCTTTGGTAAACTTTATGGACCCAACTAAGCATGGTATGGTAAATGCTCCAGGATCAGGCTTTTTCTGCACTAAGGATTGTGAAGACACAGCACCACAGTGATGGATGTTGTCCATCGGCTCACAACTTACCTTTGCTTCTTTGTTAGAAATTCCTTCATAAATTTAGCATAGTTCAGCATTTCCTCAAGTGCCTCCATCAATGGCACATTAACAGTCAGCTGTTTCATTATTTCCATGAACTTGCTATATTTCTCGTTATCTTATTTCTTATTCAACCTCTGAGAAAATGGAGGTGGCGGTCTTGGAATTTGTTTCAATACCACTTCCTCTTTTTTGTAGTCTTCTTTCTCTGACATGTCAACAAAGCCATCCAGTTTCTCAGACTCCACTGGATTGCTTCCTTCCAGTTTATCAACACTTACCTCCTTCTCCACAGCTTTTCCCATAGAAGGGCCAGAAAATATCTTACCACTACGAGTGGTAATCTCCATACAAGGGCCATCAGTCTGCGGGTTCTGAACCATATCACTAGGTAAAGTGCCAGTTTTTCTCTAATTTAGAGTAGCCAAAAGTTGGCTCATCTGCTTCTCCAACTGCTTAATAGAAGCTGAGTGTGAGCTAACAGACTGACTGAGGATAGAAAACTCACTTTTCATATTAGTTACCCCTGAGTTGGTTGCCTCCACTCCCTTGAACAACTTTTCCATCATGTCCTCCATGGACATCTTGCCAGAACTAGTTGTTGCAGCCTTCCGACTTCCAGGAGGAATATACAAACCACTCCTGCCATTATTGTTTCTCCAATGTCCCTGCTCCCTATCTTTATAATCAGGCTTGTCATAGAAAGTCCGGCCTTGGTTCCCTTGGCTATTGCCTCGGAAAACCCCCTGATTACTCATATAGTTTACATAAGTATCAACACCTGCAAATATAGTACCCTGAGAGTCCACAACCTTGATCATTTCAGTCTTGCCGGATAGCAAGTTCTTAGAAAGCAAGTACATCTGTGTCTTCAGATGAGCCATGTCCTGATCTCTCTCCTCATCCCCTTCTACGCTACTCTGTAGTAATACCACCATAAATAGTAGGGATAGCCATTACAGAATCCATAGTGTGCCAAACCTGACTCTTCTTGGTCATTCTATTCAGTATCAGAAGCATCCAGAAAAGAGAGGTCAATGAACAAACCATCTGCAGTGTTGTCAACAATTGGCTTTGTCACAGAGTTGAAAGCTCTGTACAAAGTCTCCATCAAGTGCAAGTCTGTCATATTGTGGTTTGGACATTGTGAAAGTTTCTTCTTAAGCCTTTCCCAAGTCTCATGCAGTGCTTCAGTCGGAAGTTGTCTGAAGTTGCTAATCTCATCCCTCAACTGTACCCTTCTGGAGGGTGGAAAAAACCGTTCTAGGAATGCATCTTTCAACTGTCTCCAGTTAGTTATAGAGTCAGTCTCTAACTCATTCAACCACATTGTTGCCTCTCCAAACAGAAAAAAATAACCTCAACCTGATCATATTCTTTCTCACTCCCGGATTGTCAAAGGATTTGCAGATGGTGATGAATTTCACCTAATGCATGTTCGGATCATCACCAGGCAACCCTCCAAATAACCCTTTCAGATTCAGGAGTTGGATCATGGTACTTGTTATGCTGAACTTTGCACCTGGTGCCAACGGTGCCGAAATGATAGCACCCGTTACACCAGCTCCGTCCATTCCTTCATCACCTTCATCAGCCTCATATTGCATAGGTTGTTGACCATACCTTCCTCGAATTGGACGATTTCTGTTGACGTTTTGCTGCACCGTTGCATCAACTTGCTCATCTCTCCTTGGGTTTTGAAGATTCAGCAATTCCTCATCACCCAAGTCTTCATCATCAGGGTTTTGTTGACGTGCTTGTTGACCCAAATTTTACACATTCTCCTGAGCCCTGGCTAAAGCAGCTAGTCTTTCTGTTTTTTGTTGTTCAACCATTCTCCCAATTAGTTGAGGTTCCAGATTGATTGGTAATAGAGGTTCTCCAGAACTTCTTGTTCTTGGAATAAAAAACATAGTACCTACAATAAACAAAAACAACAAATAAACGTAAATCATGGAATCTTAACAATCAGCAAATTTTTGCACACAAAATTTTCAGTCTACAACCGAATTCCCTAGCAACGGCGCCATTTTTTATAACACTCAAATTACACTCTTGAATGGGTGTAAGAGATCGTTGTCAATATAAAACCCAACTAGGTTGGGGTCGAATCCCACAGGGAATAGGGTGTGAACTTCGATTTGTTTATGAAAGATTTTAATGGTAGTTTACTGTTTCCGAAAGATGGGGTTTAAGTTCACGGTGTGTTAAATATCACTTTCAACACTTCAGTGTTTGTAATCAAGATAAATGGGAAACCAGAGCTATGTTCACTAAGGGTTTCAGAAATTGACAGATACTAGGTAATTCTAGAGATTCTCAAAATGAGTAGAACAACAAAATATCCCTGACGATTATACTATCTAAATTATCTCTCGACCTTACCAGACAATTTATTATCTAATTCTCTCGAACTTAGATAACTTATCTATTTCCAATAGGATGTTATCTCATGTAGATTAATCCAGTTACGACATTAATCATTAAACAGAAGGTTGGTAGCTTCCGAGTCCCTGTTGATAATTCATGTCCTCTAGTCTATTTCTCCGTTAGAAGCAAATAAAACCTAAGGCATAACCTAATGTTTGCAACCACTAGATTTTAGTTAAAACAACAGAATTTCAAGATGTTTTACTACTCTTTGAATTCGTTAAACACCTAGTATCATATCAAACCCTAATCCATGGATCCCATAACTCCGGCTAATGAAATTAGCCTCCCATGATTTGATGAATGAAATAACAAGTTGAATTCATGATTATAATGATAAACTTACGAATGGATAGAAAACAACAAGTAGTTCCTCCGATTTAATCACAAGGTAGAAACCCCAAAAATAGTTTATACAAAAACACCAGAATATTTAATGAAAGAGAGAAAAAATACGTGTCTCTCTTCTTAGAGTTGATGTCTGATAGATGAATTATTCGCTTCTCAAAACCCCTAAAAGATGCTATTTATACTAAAGCCTAATTAAGGAAATAAAATAACAAAATTAATAAAATTGTTCGAAATAGGTGACGCCCAGGATGACGCCGCGTCAAGAAGTTGATGCCCTATCACGGATAGCGTCGGAGAGGCTTCAGTTGCCTTCAGGTTCTGTATTAGGCTAACGATGTGGCTGACACCACCTCAGGGATCTAATGGCGTTTCACCGACGTCGTCAAATATCTTCTTCCCATGCTAACTTTCTGCTTAAGGCTGACGCCATTCTTGACGCCTTTCACGACTTTGATGCCACATCACCGGCGTCGTCAGAACAACTCCTCAAACTGCAACTCCCTGGTTAAGGCTGACGCCAATGCTGATAGACTATCACGAGGCTAACGACTTATCACGGAGGTCGTCAACCATGTTTTCTTCTATTTTGCTCAGCTTTCAACACTTTTGCTCCATTATTGTTTATTCTCATTTCTTCAGCCTTTTTCTGCAATATCATGAGCAAACATATCAAAACAACAAGAGTTGCCTCAGAATTCACAATTATTTTTTAGCTAAAAAGCATTAAATATGTTAGCTTTTGCTCACACATCAAATACATGGAACAATGAGCCTCCTCCAAAATCAATCTAATCCAATCACCCACTCTCAACACATAAATTTGACCTGCAATCCTCAAAACACCATCTGAATAAAATGAGGCTTCCTTTGCCTCACCACTCAGCACTTTATCCTGAATCACTCTCAACCCAACAACATCAAATTGATAAGCCCAGATCTGCTCTATCAAGGAAGACCTGGCCTCCACAAATGCCAAAACACACCAGGTGTTAAAACATCAAGCCTAACCATATGGTTAGACAAAGACTAAACCTCCAATGTTAAAGGCCTCTCCTGAGTCATAAGATTCACCAAGCTACCCATTCTAGTCGACTTCAAGGTCAAGGCATCTGCAACCACGTTAGCCCTTCTCGAATGTTAAAAAATATTCAAATCATAATCCTTAAGCAACTCAAGCCAACGATACTGCCTCATATTAAGGTCTCGCTAAGAGAAGAAGTAATAATGCCTAAGATGATCTGAGATGATCTCACAATGGACTCCATACAAGTAGTGCCTCCACAACTTCAAAGAAAAAACAATTGCGCACAACTACAAATCATGGGTAGGGTAATTTCTCTCATGGAACTTCAACTGACGAGAAGCATACACAATTACCTTACCCTTATACATCAACATAGAACCTAAGCTAATATTTAAAGTATCACAGTAGATGGTGAAATTTATGCCTTCCTCGAATAAAGTTAAGATAGGAGATGAGGTCAAAAAATCCTTGAGCTTATAAAAGCTCGCTTCACAAGCATCAGACCACTGAAAGGAAATCTTTTTCTAAGTCAACTTAGTCAATAGGTCTTAAATAGATAAAAAATGCTCAACAAAATGGCGATAGTATATTGCTAAACTCACAAAGCTCTAAATATCAATCGGAGAAGTAGGTCTAGCCCAATCACCAACCACTGTAATCTTGGATGGATCAACCATAATACCATCTTTGGTAACCACATGACCTAGAAAGAGATAGACCACAACCAAAACTCACAATTAGAGAACATAGCATTCAACTTCTCATCCCTCAATATCAGAAGCACAATCCATAAATGATTCTCATGATTGGCCTCACTCTTTGAATAAACCAAAAAATCATCTATAAATACAATAACAAAAGAGTCGAGATACATTGAAATACCTGATTCATTAACTGCATGAATGCAGCTGGGAATTAGTCAAACCAAATAAAATGACCAAGAACTCATAGTAACTGTATCGAGTCTGAAAAGCTATCTTCGAAATATCTGAATCTCTAATCCTCAACTAGTGATACCCAAACCTCAAATCAACTTTTGAAAACACAGAAGCACCCTGAAGCTTGTCAAACAAATCATCAATACAAGGAAGAGGATTCTTATTCTTAATTTTCACCTTGTTCAAAAATCAATAATCAATACACATATGCATAGGCCCATCCTTTTTCTTCACAAACAAGACAGGCATACCCCAAGGTGATACACTAAGTCAGATGAATCCCTTATCCAACAACTCCTACAACTGATCCATTAATACATTTAACTCTATTGAGTCCATCTATAAGAAGGAATTATAAATGGGCTTGGTGACTGGCTCAACATCAATAGCAAAGTCAATATCACAATCCAGAGGCATACTAGGAAACTCAGCAGAGAAGATATCTATAAACTCATAGACAATTGGAACAGGATCCAAAGCAGGTGAAGCAACACTAGTATCACGAATATGTGCCAATAAGACAAACATCCTCTCTCAACCAAATGATGATCCTGTAGGAAATATATAACTCTCTTAGGACCTCAATGAAGCACACCTTTCTAAGCTATCCTTGGCATACCTGGCGATGCTAAAGTCACGATATTAGCATAGAAATCTAGGACAACATGGTAAGGAGCTAACCAATCCATAGATAAGATGACATCAAAATCTACCATATCTAATACAATCATATCAACCCAGGTCTCATAACTAGAAAAAGTCACAATACAAAATTGGTGCACGCGATTCACCACTATATAGTATCATATGGGGGTAGATTCATGAATAGGCACATCAAAAGGCTCATATAAAGAATAAAAAAAAATATGCAAGACACATAGGAGAAAGTAGATCTCAAATTAAGTATTATAGATACAGATCTAAAACAAATAGGGATGATACCTGTGATGACAGCATCAGAGGCCTCAACCTCTAGCTTAGTAGGAATAGCAGAGCACTGACCATATCCACCACCTAGTTAAGTAGACCTGTGACCACCACTACATCTTCTTCTTGCACCTCTAGTAGAACCTCTACCTCTCACTTTTAATAAAAGAGTAGCTCTATAAATAAGGTGGGGATAGTCCTTAGCCATATGGCCCATCTCAACACAAACAAAGCAAACCATGCGGTCTGGCTCAATATAACAAGGTATGAATGAATAAGACGACCACCCAAAGCTGATGTACCAAAAGATCTGCCACATGAAATTTGCAAGGCTGCCTATACGAGTCTACTAAGATACCCATGAAAACCTGTAGAATTTTTAGATTTATAAGCATGACCTCTGAACTCTCCCATTTGACGAACCTTTTTTGCATCTCCTTGAGATGCTCCATGAATACACTCAGTCATCTTAGCATGATCTACAATACTCTAAAATGATGCTCTATAGACAACTATTTGAGTCATAGAAAGCTGAAGAGAAACATCCCACCCCTTCATGAACTTCTAAATCTTCTCAGACTCAGTGGCAATACTGGCATAAAATATATAGATAAGTAATGGAAATATGCCTCATACTCCACAATATTCACGAAGCCCTACTCCAAATGATAAAACTAATCTATCATTTGACCTCTCAAATTAAAGGGAGCAATCCTATCCAAAAAGGCCTCTGTATTTGAACCTAATCATCTCTGGTGAACTAAGAGGTAAGCAACCAATAAGTGAGCTTCACCAATCTTTGGATTCATCTCAAAATCGGTAAGTAGTATAAGATACCCCATGTGACTCAAGCGAACAAAGGTTATGCAATGTCTTATGAAAATCCATCCATAACTCATAGGCATCCTCACCCACAGCACCACTGAACCTAGGAAGACCTAAACAAGTGAACCTCTTCTAATCCTTAGAAGACATAAATGTACTCATAATAATAGAGGGAATAGTAAATCTAGCTATATGAGAGCCCACCTGAAGAGTCATCATAGAATAAGACTGAATTCTATATCACTGAACACTATACTCAGATACATGCACTAAAAAGGAACTGTACTCGGAGTTTGTGGAGTACCATCAGTAGATGTTGGTAAAATAGGAGGATCCATACTCATAATTGGAGGAACACAATAAAAAGACTTTGGTATAAACATAGGTACAATACTCAGGGCTAGGGGAACTCCATGTACCCTTAAAGGAGTACCCTCCAATCAGGTCAACAAGCAAACCAATAATCCATCCAATACTAGGGTAGAAGAACTTGATGGAATCAAAATAGGACACATATCTCCAACATACCCATCTCAAGGATCAAAGAGGGTACTCTAGTGCTATCTATGGATGGAGAGATCCTCATACCCATCCTCCATGATGAGCCCGAGTATGACTTGCAACTCGCCTTCTAGACTAGGCTCTTTTCTTAGATAAATGATCTGAATCTCTTGCATCACTGGATCTAGTCCTCACAATCTATGCAGAAAGAGTAAAATATGACTTGGAATAGAAGGTATGAAAGATTCATAAGATTAGGAAAAAAATAAAGAAATTTTCTAAATACATCTTATAGCCTCTCGAAGATAGATATAGACATCTACGTATCGATTTGCAAGACTATATTAGATACCTTATTCTTACACTATTGAGAATAATGAAAACCTGGCTCTAAAAAAATTTATCATGATCTAAGAACCAAGGTTAATGATGGCACTTATTGCTGCAAGCCTTGACAAGTAAGCCTATCACCCGAATTGATATAAAATAATAGGTAACACAAAAATCTAAGGAAAAACTCCGAGAATAGAGTTGCACCACACATATATAAGAAATAAGAAGTATACTATAATGCCTCGAGTCTGTACCCCGGATGCCACACGATGCTTACGATCCCAAAGGACCATGATGTTAGGCGTATTTACACGCCTAAAGAACCTTAATTTACCCATATTTTAGCTAAGTTTTAAAGGACAAAATATATAATTCCTACACTTTTAGTCCTTTTTTCTGTAAGTGAGCTAACCAACGTGATTAGCAAGTTTTCAGGTATAAATGATGAAGATTTCAGCACTTTATGGGCTGTTTGACGCCAAAGGAAACTTCACGTAAGAAGGAAGGCAGCTTTTGGAAGCTTATGGACTGAAAGTGATGCATGGAAAACCTGTTCCGTGCAAAAATAGTATTTCTAAAGACTTGGGGGATCAGCAGTAACTTAGTAGGATTAGGACAAGTATGCAGTAACCCAGTAGACTAGGACAAGGATAAAAACCCTATTTCAATAGGACTAGGACAAGGATGTTATAAAAACCCTATTTTGCTGAATTTTTCAGCATTCACTCATTCACTCATTCATTAATTCAAGTCTTATTCATTTGATATTTTAGGACTATTCATGTTACAATATTCGGTAAGTCTAACACAGAGAACTCGGATCTCTTGAGAAGAACGGCTAGGGAAAAACGTTTGAGAGCTTTTGACGCCATATCACTTCCATCGCCAAGATTATTCTAGGTTGTGGAAAGATGATTATATTTATTGTGATTTCCGTTGCACTCATGAGTAGCTAAACTTCTCTGTTAGGGTTATGGAAGCCTTATGATATACTATCTATTGCTATGAGTTTGTGAATTCTTGATGCGTATGCTGCTTATATCATTACACTCTTCATCTTAATTGAATTCTTGTGGTTGCAAACATATAGAATACGCCAATATAGCATTAACTTGTTTGAAAGAAAAGTTACATGTCTGGAAAAGAGAGAATGACAAGGAAATAGGGCTACCAACCCCTGTTTAAAAGTTAGTTCCGTAACTGGATTAACCTCTTGGAGAATTCGTACCATTAGTTATACGCTTTAATCTTGAAAGAGTTAAAGTGAGATAATCCTTAATGGTCGAAAGACGATAGGATTTACCATAGAATACGAATCTCTATAAGTGCATGCATGTATGAATTCCGCATAACTCATAGTTAATAGGTACGTAGAACTCATAAGGTGGACATAACCCTAACATACAATTCTCATTGATTAAAATCTTACTAAACATTCCGTTTTTACTTTGCTATTTTGATAATTTTACTTCACACATAAAATCCCCCCTTTATCCGCAGAACTTTCACCAAAAGTCTACTAATCATTGCATACTTAGTGACCGAGTATTCCCTGTAGGATTCGACACCCAACCCAGTAGGGTTCTATATTTGACGACGACCGCTTACACTCTTACGAGAGCTGTAGTTTGAGCGTTATCAAATTTTGGCGCCGTTGCCGGGAAATACAGTTGTCAACTAAGTTTGTGATAATTACTAGACCCTTTGGTCAAATATTCTTGAATTTTACTTTTAGTTGTTGTTTTTGTTTTATTTAGGTTTGCTTGAGTGCATGCCAAACACTCTAAGTTCAGGTCAACCGTTATTACCCATAAATCCTGAACCACAACTTATTGGCAGAATGGAGGCACAACGTGTTATTGAAAGAAGGGTTTCTCAACAGGAGCAGGCTAGATTAGCTGCGTTGGCAGCTGCTCAAGTGCATCAACAGAATATTGATAACCTAGGTCGGGCAACAAATCCTGATGATGAGGACCTGGGTGATGATGAGTTACTTAATCCACAGCGTGCAGATGAGGTGACAGCACCTATGTACAGGAGAGATCATTAAGCTAGAATGAGACCTAAACGCCGAGCTGTGCAAGCTCATTTTGATGATGATGATGACGATCTTGATGGAGCTGGTGCCACAGGGGATATTATTCCTCCGCCCTTGGCACCTGGAGCCAAGTTTAATATCACTAGCACCATGATTCAGCTATTTTAGCTCAAAGGTTTATTTGGTTGACTCGCAGGAGATGATCTAAATATGCATCTGATCAACTTTATTTCAACATAAAAGTCGTTAGACAATCCAGGAGTTGGGCTGAATGCAATTCGGCTGCGCTTATTTCCATTGTCTCTGTCTAGGGAGGCAACTCTATGGCTAAATGGGCTAACTCCTGATTCTATCACTAATTGGAGGCAACTGAAAGACACTTTCCTAGAAAGATTCTTTCCGCCATCCAAAAGAGCACATTTGAGAGATGAGATCAGCAATTTTCAACAGATTCCAACTGAATCTCTCCACGAAACATGGGAGAGGTTCAAGAAGAAGCTTATGCGGTGCCCAAATCATCAGATGACCAATATCCACTTGATGGAGATATTATACAGGGCTTTGAACTCAGTGACTAAGCCAGTGGTTGATAATGTTGCAGGTAGGTCATTCATGGACCTTACTTTTCTTGAGGCAAGTGATATGCTAGATAGTATGACAAAGCAGAGTAGATCTTGGAATACCAGGGATTCTGAGGTAGCAAGCTCTACCGTATCTGTTGGCATGACTGCAGAGTAGAGGCGTAGACAAGAGAAACGTGACCAAGATATGGCTCATATGAAAACACAGATGGATCTTCTTACCAAGCACTTATTATCAGGGAAGACCGAAAAGGTTAAGGCCAATGTATCACAGGGAAGAGATGAATCCGACTCTGAGGAAGAAGCGAACTACTTGAATAATCAGGGGGGTTTCCGAGGCAATGCCCAAGGAAACCAAGGTCGGAACTATTATGATAAATCTGGATACAAGGACCACGATCAAGGTAGTTGGAAGAACAAGACTGACAGGAGTGGTTTGTATGTTCCTCTTGGAAATCGTGAGGCTGTGACATCTGGCTCTGGGAAGATGTCTATGGAAGATATGATGGCTAAGCTATTGAGAGGAGTGAAGGAAACCAATATGGGTGTTACTGAGGTAAAGAATGATTTGTCATCAATAAATCAATTGGTTGACTCGCATTCTACTGCAATAAAACAGCTGGAGCAACAATTGAGTCAATTATCAGCGGCATTCAACCAAAGAAAGGCTGGCACACTACCTAGCAACACAGTGTAAAATCCAAGGAATGATGGATCGTGTATGGATATCACCACCCGAAGTGGTAAAGTATTGGAAAATCCATCCAAAGGCAAGCAGGTGGTTGATGATATAGAAGATAATGTTATTGATGCAGAATGTGAAGAGGCCGAAGAAGCTGAAGAGTGTGTTCATGACGTCACCCCTAGACGTCTGCAGCCTGAAAAGATTGATAGTTGGAAGCAAGGTAAAAAGAAAGTGGTGGAGAAAACTATTCCCCTTCCACCACCACCTTTTTCTCAGAGACTGAAGAAGAAGGCTGACGACACTCCTAAAAAGGTTGATAATCGGAAGCAAGATAAAAAGAAAGTGGTGGAGAAAACAATTCCCCTTCCACCACCACCTTTTCCGCAGAGACTGAAGAAGAAAGCTGATGATACCAGGTTCAGTAAATTCATGACTATGTTGAAGCAGCTGACTATTAATGTTCCTTTGGTGGAAGCGCTAGAGCAGATGCCCGAATACGCTAAATTCATGAAGGACCTTTTGACAAAGAAGCGGGCAGTAAGCTATGAGCTGGCAGATAATGTTCATCATTGTAGTGCAATCGCTACAAGATCTCTAGTTCAGAAAAAGGTAGATCCTGGTGCTTTCACTATTCCTTGCACGATTGGATCGTTGGATTTTGCTAAGGCGTTGTGCGATTTGGGAGCTAGCATCAATTTGATGCCGCTATCCGTGTACAGAAAGTTGGGGTTGGGTGACCCTACACCAACCAATATACGGATCGTGATGGCAGATAGGTCGGTAAAACGACCTGTGGGTATCTTGAATAATGTGTTAGTGAAGGTTTCCACCTTCATCTTTCCTGCAGACTTTGTTATTTTGGATTGCGAGGCGGATTCTGAAATTCCCATAATCTTGGGACACCCTTTCCTCGCAACTGGAAGTGTGCTTATTGATTTAAGAGATAATGAGCTTTTATTTCGGCTGAATGACGAAGTGGTCTGTTTTGATGTATGCAAATTGATGAAGCATCCTAGAGATATGGATGTGTTCTCTGTAGCTGATGTTTACTATGAGGATGAGAAAGAATTATCTGTAGAGAAACAGCTTACTGTTGAGCCATTGTCTGTTGTGCTGTTGAATTTTGAGCGTGAGGAGGTTGAAGAATATGAAGAAACCGTTTGTTCTCTAATAGGAATAAGGTCCTATTCTCATGATCCTAAGAAGCTGGACCTTGATCTTAAGAATCGACCATCACCAAAAGTGAAGACTTCCATTGAAGAGCCACCAGTGCTAGAATCCAAAGAGCTCCCCAGTCACCTAAGTTATGCGTTCTTGGGAAGTGGAAATACACTTCCGGTGAGTGTTGCGGCTGAGTTAGGTGAACAACACGTAGAGGCTCTCATCTCTGCTCTGAAGAGGTACAAGAGAGCTATGGGTTGGACTATTGATGATATAATTGGTATCCCTCCTGGGATATGTATGCACAAGAGCCATCTTGAAGAAGATTGCATGCCTACAAGTAAGCATCACCGTCGTCTGAATCCATTCAGAAAATGATGCACCATCTATCTCGACGAAGTCTAAGTAATCGAGGTAACTATGTCGTGCCGCGACAATAAATCAAGCGCTAGATGGGAGGCAACCCATCGTTTTTAATCGTTTTGTTTTACTAAGAGTTTGTTTTTGTTAAATAAAAATCCAAAAAGAAGAGTCGAGCCACGACCAAAACTAAGGTGCTTGGTGGGAGGCAACCCATCGTTCTAATCATTTTTGTTGTTTTTGAATAAGTGTAGGTGCAAGAGGTGTAAAGGAGGAGATTGGTTTCAAATTTTGATTTGGAAGTATTGCATCTTGAAGGTGGTAAGTTGGGAATGAAGAAGCAAAAGGCTATGAGTTAGGCATTGCCTATGAAAATCTAGGCAACGAACAAGGCAAGGCCTATGCTATGGCCTAAGCTCTCTGAATCTAGAATTCCATAGCATAGGCGCCGCCTATGCCTAACAATGCCATAGCATAGGCGCCGCCTATGCTCAACTAGGCTTTGCAAAAGGCGCCGCCTATGCTCACTTTTTGGTCTCCTAATCCGATTCCAAACGGGTCAAAACCCGACCCAAGCTTGTCCTATAAATAGAACCTTAGTCTTAGAACAAAAATGCATTGCAAATTCAACCTAAGCGCCGCCTACCTCTCCAAAATCTCTCAAAAATTTTCCTTTTGCTCTTTTAACTTTGCAAGAACATCTTCCGAGGCCATCAACCAAGTAAGTACTTCTTTGATCTTCTTTTATATTCCATAAAGTACTACACTACTACGCCTATAATAAATTGTTAAATCTTGAAGTAGTGTTGGTGACTTGAATATGGTTGATTTGTTGTGATACAACTAAGTGAGTGAAATAATACGTAAGGATGTTCTAGACTTGGTTCCAACCTGAATTTGATTTTGATACACTGTCATACTTTTGCAGAATCGACATGGTTAAGATAATTGCATAATCTTGTAACTCGAAAGCTTTTATGTTTGAATGACTTGTCCATCGAGATGAAAATCATGGTTAACTACAAACATGAGATGTTGTGATTATTTCTAAGCCATAAATTGATACGATATCTTTGTAGTAGTTTTGTTCAAAGAGATGCATTAGTCCAAACATGAAAACATAGTTAAGAATACATGAAAAAGAATTGAAAAGAATAGTGAAGATGACAAGAAAAGTATGACTGCGCTGAATATATTGTTGGAACATAACACCTAAATGTAGGGCGATGAAGTCTGAGTAATCGACATCTTTCACTTAATTAAGTTTGTGCCAACAAATTAAGTGTGGGGTAGTGCCACTACTGTTGGTTTGTCAATTGTATCTACCGAGATGAAGCTAACATGACTATTATTTTAATCTCAGGTACAATGGCACCAAAAAATTGACCCGGAAAAGAGAAAACATCTACCTCACAGAAAGGCTAGAAAAGGGGAAGAAAAGAGCAAAATGAATCCTCCTCTCTGCAAATACCTTGAATGACGATGTGAAGGACAACTCTGGTAATGACGACTCTGATGATGATTCTGACGCAGGGGGTTTGACCCCAGACATAGAAAAGGAGTCCAACTAATCAGGTTTTCCTTACTTATTTCCACTGAGGGCAGTGTGTCCCATCTAAGTGTGGGGTGAGGGTATTTGTATGCTGTAGCGTACTTCTTTGCCTGCATTTATTCTCATTTGTAGTTAAATTTTTTGATTTTTAGATTTTTTTAGATTTTGCATGAAATTGTTCTGTTAGGCGTCATGGTATTATGACAAGAGTTTGTGCTAAAATCATTGCTATTGAGACGTTTAGTCTCCAAGTGTGACTCACTGTGTGATATTTGTGTGGTTTAATTCATTCATCTGTTGGGTCAAGAGTCTATACTGCTCCCAATAAAGTTAACCATGTGCCTTGTGTGTGTGAGATTATAGTATATTCTGTGTTTGTGGCTGATGCTAGAACTTGCCTGGTGTGTATGTAAAGAGAAATAAAGAGTGCAAGTTTAGGAGATGATTTAGGCATTTCTTTGGCAACCTGTATTTGTTTACTTTCCTTTTACCTACCCATGGACATTATCTTAGTTAACCCCCTTTGAGCCTTTAGCCATTTTCTTTGACAGCCTCATATGTAAGCCTAATCCATTTTTTTTCAAGACCATAATTTGATCCAAATTCCTAAGTGCTTTAAATTGTGAAGTGATGTGACAAAATAAGAGGAAATTGGGTGAGAGTGATGCCTTAGAGTGTATTGGTACTTGAATTTGTTATGAAAAAGAGTGGCTATCATAGAGGTGTGTTATAAAAAAAAAAAAATAAAAAAAAAAAAAAAGAAAAAAAAATAGAAAAACAAAAAGATAAATTGTGTTTATGATTAAATAAAAAGATAGTTATGCTTGAATGGAAAAATAGGTGAAAAGGGGTGATAGATGAAAGAAAGGTAGCAGGGTTGATTAAAAGAGAGTGTTAATGACATAATGTGATGTATTAAAGTGCTTAGGAACATAGTCACTATTTCTGGCCAAAATAGTCCTACCCATCCCTTAGCCTACATTACAACCTGTAAAAGACCTATTTGATCCTAAGCTTAGCATTCTGATATTAGTGGAGCATTACACTAAGGGAAAGCCTATGGTCACCAGTTGCAACATATGAATTCTTTGTGAGAGAGAGATCAAGGAGAGTCTTATACCCATGTTCCAAAAAATGCAAAACTTGTGAGTGATTATGGGTGATATATTATGTGAGATACACATGGTTGATGATTGTTGGGTAGTTTTTGTATGATTCTTGGTGCCTTAACTTGTAGATACGAATTAACCATCATCACGAGTCTATGTTGGAGGTTGAATTGTTTCTAGTAGTGATAAAAAAACTACTCTTTGTTGATAATTGTTGTGCCTGTCTTGATGAATATTTTGTGCTGTTACTGTGAAACCCTAAGTAGATGTTTATATGGACATGATATATTGTCCGAGGACGTACAAAGCTTTAAGTGTGGGGTGTTGATGTTAGGCGTATTTACACGCCTAAAACACCTTAATTTACCCATATTTTAGCTAAGTTTTAAAGGACAAAATATATAATTCCTTACACTTTTAGTCCTTTTTCCTGTAAGTGAGCTAACCAACGTGATTAGCAAGTTTTCAGGTATAAATGATGAATATTTCAGAACTTTATGGGCTGTTTGATGCCAAAGGAAACTTCACGTAAGAAGGACGACAACTTTTGGAAGCTTATGGACTGAAAGTGATGCATGGAAAACCTGTCCCGGGAAAAAATAGTATTTCTAAAGACTTGGGGGATCAGCAGTAACTTAGTAGGATTAGGACAAGTATGCAGTAACCCAGTAGGACTAGGACAAGGATAAAAACCCTATTTCAATAGGACTAGGACAAGGATGTTATAAAAACCCTATTTTGCTGAATTTTTCAGCATTCGCTCATTCACTCATTCATTAATTCAAGTCTTATTCATTCGATATTTTAGGACTATTCATGTTACAATATTCGGTAAGTCTAGCACAGAGAACTCGGCTCTCTTGAGAAGAACGGCTAGGGAAAAACGTTTGAGAGCTTTTGACGCCATATCACTTCCATCGCCAAGATTATTCTAGGTTGTGGTATGATGATTATATCTATTGTGATTTCCGTTGCACTCATGAGTAGCTAAACTTCTCTGTTAGGGTTATGGAAGCCTTATGATATACTATCTATTGCTATGAGTTTGTGAATTCTTGATGCGTATGCTGCTTATATCATTACTCTCTTCATCTTAATTGAATTCTTGTGGTTGCAAACATATAGAATACGCCAGTATAGCATTAACTTGTTCGAAAGAAAAGTTACATGTCTGGAAAAGAGAGAATGACAAGGAAATAGGGCTACCAACCCCTATTTAAAAGTTGGTGCCGTAACTGGATTAACCTCTTGGAGAATTCGTACCATTAGTTATACGTTTTAATCTCGAAAGAGTTAAAGTGAGATAATCCTTGATGGTCGAAAGACGCTAGGATTTACCATAGAATACGAATATCTATAAGTGCATGCATGTATGAATTCCGCATATCTCATAGTTAATAGATACGTAGAACTCATAAGGTGGACATAACCCTAACTTACAATTCTCATTGATTAAAATCTTACTAAACATTCCGTTTTTACTTTGCTATTTTGATAATTTTACTTCACGCATAAAATCCCCCCTTTATCTGCAGAACTTTCACCAAAAGTCTACTAATCGTTGCATACTTAGTGACCGAGTATTCCCTGTGGGATTCGACACCCAACCCAGTTGGGTTCTATCTTTGACGACAACCGCTTACACTCTTACAAGAGCTGTAGTTTGAGCGTTATCAAACCACAAGCAAACCTATGGTTGGTATCCACTTTGAGAACTAAATAATAATACTGTAGTAATATGGAATCATAAATGAAATGCCATAAGTTTCATAAAGACTAAAAAACCAATACTAAAATACCGATAGTAATACTGAAAAGAAAACTAAACATCTATCTATCTGAGATAAGCTAGTCTGAAAGCCTCTAACTGTCTGAATAGGGAGTTGATGGGGCAAGTCCCCCACTAACTCCAACAACTGAATAAAATAAGTCTACTAAATACTAAAATGAATAACTTACTCCTCGAAATATGATGGGTCACCACTGTAATCACTGCTATTAATCTGAACAACTAAGTATGACCTGGAGCCCGTACATCTAAACCTATGATATGAAAGATAATAGTTCAAAGGAAAAGGTATGTGTCAGTACTTTGAATGTACTTGTATTATAAGTGAGGTAGGTTAATATACATGGGTTTATATGGATGAGATGGTGACTGACTAAATCATATGAACATGATTGAATAAGAGTACATGGATAACTAAGACTACTGTAAATACCGAGTATACAATACTATGCACTTATACTGTATCTGGGATCATACTGAAATTAAATACTAAGTTCTGATAACTGAGTGACTGATATCTGATTTTTCTGATAACTAAATTATTGATAATTGGGTGACTGTTTCTGATAGTCCTAATTTTGTAGAACTGAACTAAGTTCTATACTAAGTCTGGAACAAAAACTGTAACTATAGGAGTGTTCATCTAACCGACATACCCCGATATAAGTTGAGTTAGGATCCAACCTATAAAACCAGTTTGAAGGGTGTTAGCACCTTGCTAAGGGATACTAACAGGGCTGGGTAAACCCTTATTTGGCAGGAAGGACCATAATTTATATGTATGGTTGCATCAACCCTAGTATGGCAGGAAGATGTCGTACCCTACGCTGGCTACGTAGTTCTGTAACGTAGGAAATGCTACTAAGGGTCAAACCCTATGCTGGCAGGAACGCCTCCATCCCTGGGTTCGCTCAGTGCTAAATTCTACTCCTAATATAAAGGACACTGAACTTATCACTAGACTGTACTAGGCTTGACTGAACTATTAGTGATCGTATTGACTGATTGAAATGGACTGAGTTACTGAGTTCTATAGTTGACTAAATTCTACTATTTATGATGTTACTAAGACTATCGTATAGCTACTGTAACTATAGTTAAACAGCTAGATTGTCGAGTATTTAATGCCCCCAAAACTCGATAACATCAATACTAATAGAATATGGAAATACTTGAAAACATGGCAATATTCAACTATTAACAATGCAATCATTTAGACATTTCATCAAGCACTTGGAAGTCATTGTACATGAATAGGAATACCTGCTAACATGTCATAACTACACCATTTAATTAACATAGGAATTCTACGAACACTTGCAAGGCATATCTTTAGCATGACAGTAATTTAAACATGTAGTAATGGCATGAGTTCAACACTAGGTCACCAATGAATCACAAACGAACAATTAACTCAATTAAGCATTTTGTCAAACACCTAGGAGGCATAATCTTGTACTTGGGCATGAATAACATGTTGATGCATCATGACTACAACCATCAATTAACAATTCAAGGGTTTTGACATGGGGATTACAACAATTTCATACATGTGAAAACTATAATTAAATCTTGAATTGAACACCCATACAAACAACATGAACATGAAAACAACCCAAATTGATACATGTAATTCATGAAACTATTAACTTGAGATTTTTAAAAGCTTCTTAAACTCCAAGAGTGGAAGAAAACCCAAGGATGAAAACCTAACATACCTTGGTAATCAAATTCATGAAAATCATCGGAGTGTTCTTGATTCTTGAACTTGGAATTGGATGCCCTAGGGTTTTGCTTTTTAAGAGAATGAGTAAATGATGAATGAAATTTTCCTTTAGAAAGGCTTAACCTTGAATTTTTAGGGATGATTAAAAGGGTAAAAAAGACTTAATTACCCCTCTATATGCGGAATTAAAAGAGCAGAAATTGTGCCTAGTGACGCATAGACTAATGCGCTGTGTCGATGGTCGACGTAATAGCCAGTGCGACTTATCGATATTGCGCTGGCTCATTGTAATTTACACTGAAGGATGATGAAAAAATGTTGGTCGATGCGATAGGCGACGCAACACATCTAGATAGCGTTGATCCACTATTTTGGACTCCCAAACGTTCCTCAAACGACGTTTGAAAAATCCAAAACTCATTCGAGAACACCTATTGATATCCCTGATTGTGAATCAATTTAATAATCAATATTTTAACATATAATGATTGAAAATAAATCCAGTGAATTATTGAGGCAAAAAATGAGACTAAGTGTCAATACTTCACTGAAATTTTTTAAGTCTGGGACCTCTTTCATGCTATAAAGGACTGAGTTAGGCTTGAAATTTTATGGTGTCTTAAATATACAGTCAAAGATACTATCCAAATATCCCAAAACCTACTGTCATATTATAAGAACCATCTAATATAACTCGAAGTCACAAATACGTAGAATATCTAGGAAGAAACCATTTTTTATCTGAATACAAAAATACATAGTCTAGATAAGAAAAGGCAGTTATCAAGTTCATATGCATAGGTCAACTGGTACCTCAAAGACTCCAAAATCCACCTAAATCAGCTATCCATGTGCTGCACTCGTACCTAGATCTTCATTGAATGGGCGTAGTAGGGGTGAGTACGGTCCACTTGTACTAAGTAGGTATCATAGGCCAACTGATTAAAGTAGAAAATAAAGCATGTAAATATGGACTATGGGCACGTCACTTGCAATCAGAAAATGTCCCAAATGGTATCCCTCACCACCTCCACTAATAGATCTACTATACACATATATCACAAAAGAAGGTGGGAAAAGAAGAGAAAATATACATATACTTTGAAAATAGGTACAAGAAGATAAAACAAATAGATAAATATCAAGTTACAAATGAAAATACAATCACAAACCAAGAACAACATATGGAATGCAATGATGATGACGATGATGATGCACGAGGTCGTCGCACAACCTCTGTATACACCTATCGAGCTCCACTTCAAAGTAAGACCCATGAGGGGCTCGTCAAACCACACCTACCAAACTCAGCTACAAACATAGATCTCATCAGGGGATTGTCAACCTATATACAACCAATATCCATATCTCCTCTCCGGTACATACATCGGTAGAGAATTTTAAAGATGTCATATTTTTTATCACAAAAAGCCAGTATTTTGTGTATTTCCATGGTGGTAATAATATTTCATAAATGAATATGATATGAGGATGTAATTCTCACTACCAACCAAAATGATAATATCCAATATCCAATTAATACACTAGTCACGTGACCCAAAAATTTACTCAAATAAATCAACAATCCATGATCAAAATTAATCCAAAAAAACCATCAAGTGAAACATGCAAGAAAAGGGCATTGATATCACGTAAATCCCAAAAATCTTGGATTTATTCCTATGAAAAAGAGTACAACCAAACATACATATATCAAAATTAGGCCAACATCATCATATAAGACCCCACACGATCATATATAGCATATAATGTCTCAAACCACCAAATATTATCCACATAATCTCCCATACTGAAACAAAATTCGCTTAAAAACATTTTTTGATGATTCAACCGTATAACATATTATGCTTTTACATTATTATTAACTACCCAATCTAGTCTGAAGAATGTTAAGTCATAACCTACCTCCAAAGCCAAAACTAAAACTATTAATCCTTTAACACCAAGCTTTCACTTTATGAACGGACCCAAAATCAAATAATACATACAAATATCTAGAATTATAATATCAAATGAAATCCAACGATACTTATATCGACCACTTTTGAATCGGTGTCAAAACAGACTCTCAAAATGATTTTTTTTTTAAAAAGGGGTAAAACTAGAATTTTTGTCCTAAAATATAGTTTTCAAGGTTAAAGTAAATTATAGGAGAAAATCCTAGTAAATATAATGTAAAATTAGGATTTGAATTGAAGAAATGGTGTTTTGGGCATTTCGGGCCAAAATCACAAAATTTCACCTTTAATCCCGCATTTAAACACGATTTAAATGATTAAAAATCAAAGAAAATAGTTGAAATAGGAGTGTTTGAGCTTAAATAATCTTAAAAAATAAAGAAACTTCCTAAAAACACGAATCCCAAGCTCCAAGTCTCAAAAATGGTGAAAGAAACTCAAAAAGGGGGATAAATTCCACCTAGGCATCGCCTAAGCAACTATCGGGTCGATTAGGTAGCTATCGCTTAAGAGACCAGTCATCAATTAAGAAAAGCTTTCCCTTTCTTGTATGCAGCTTGGTTGTTGCTTAAGAGACAACCTCCAGACTTTCCATTATTGCATAAGCGAGCAGGCCATCACTTAAAAGACTATCTATTAAGCAATCCTGATGTCGTTTAGGTGGCATTTTGGCTGTTAGGACAAGTACTGAAAGAGACCAAGAATTTGCGTAGGCGAGTACACCTATTGAGTGGTGCACCAACTGGATAGTTAGAGAATTTCAAGTCTCTACTGACCCCTTGGATTTATTCAGAATCCTAAATACGCAAATGAACTATGCTACCCCACTAAATTTGATGCTTCAGATTTAATGGTGTTATCAGAATTTAAAAAAAAATGTTATTTTCACAAAATTGACCCTCAAGATCCAATTTCACAACTTTTCAAATCGAGGATCAAAATAAGATATAAAAGTCGTACAACCACACCAACCATGTTACCAATCAAAAATCAATGTTTGAAATCTGCTGGTGCAGTTTGTTTTTCCATCGAACACACAAATCAAGAGATGTTGATTGAAGTTAACTAGGAAGCCTTTAAGACCATCAAAACCACAATCTTGCATAAACCTCACTGAAATACATTGAGAATCATGCCAATTATTTCTATACTCCAGAAGTACCACTATGCAACCATGGGGAGGGTAAAATAGTCAAATTACATAGAAATAAATATTTTACACAAATCACCAAAAGTCAAGTTGTTACAAAAAGAAAACACGATTTTATTTCTCCTCACCTTATATACAACCAAAAAAAGTCATTTAGTTTGTGGATTAAACTTTATTTCTTAGTGATTCGATGATCGACCTTGGATGATTCATTTTTGTAGCAAAATAAAAAACTTTTGTTGCAACATATTAAGGTGCAAAATCTGATTTTGCTTTGATTTACTTTCAATGGCATTAGAACCTGGTTATTGCCCTGTTTTGCATGTTATTTCTCGAGTTTAAGTTTGAAAAGCTATTGAAACAATGACTTTGCACATACCTATTTAAGAGAATAGATGACTAAAAATAGACCGAGGAGTATGAATTCAACATGAATTGAATGCACAACATTCTGATCTAGAATCAGACACACTACCACTGTGCCATGGATCTAGTTATATATCTAAAAATTTCCTTCAATTTCTCCATAAATTTCTTTGGTATACTGAGAATGAAAAGGAAAAGATCAAATCAATGAATTTTTTTTATTATTCCACAAAGAAATTTTATTTGAAGAACATGAAATTTTTTATTTATTTTCTAGATTTGCCATTAAAATTCTTTAAGGAAATGGTAGAGAAGAATTTAATTTGGTAGAGAAGAAGAAAATACATGGTTAAGTTCAAAGGGAATTGGTAAAAAGTGTAGTACCTTACCTTTCTTGAAGAAGGGAAAAGTATTCTAGTACTACTCCTAATTCTAAAGCATTAGTACTGTGGAACATGTGAACCAATAGTACTGTTATATTATGAGAAAAATAAATCTCTGTTATTCTATTTACTTTTATTGAATAGAGGATAACATTCTAGTATATTTTGTTGAGAAAATTGTGAGGCTCTAGTACTATACTTTTTTGGAGAGTGTAATTACTTTCATCAAAATCAATTTTTAATTTGATCATATTTATGATTTTATATGTGGTTAAAATTGATTTTGCTATAATTTTGTGAATTTAAGCCCTTTAAATTTATTTAACAGATTTGCCTTTTAAGTGATCTTGTGACATCTGTTATCACATTGAATGGTATAACTATTCTGATTATTTCTTTATTCTAATTTCCAACATGATTGAACAAGGAAAAACTCAAATTACTCCTAGTGAGAGTTTGGGATGTCGAACAAAGGAACAATATAGAAGAACATGTCATCGAAGGACATATTTTTGAGATCATACAAAATGGTGTCTAAAGAGCGACACAAAATTTGTTATTGAATGACAGGGCTATATGAAGGGAAAAAGAGAAGAAACTAAAAGAGTTCAAATCTTTTAAGATTTCCTCCAGTATTTCAATTGCTAATTGTATTTATTTATTTAAATTAAAATGTGTAGAACTCAAAAAATATGTAGAAATCTTAGATTGGGAACATTTAGTTGTTTTAGCAGATTTTCTCTATGATCCTCGGGGTGAGAGATTAATTAAAGTTTATCACAGAATTTGACCTAGTGGGCATTTTTGGGTGTATATAAGTCATCTGAAATATTTGTAGAATGATTTTCATCTTTTAATTGACTTGTAACTTGAAGTTGTTTATTAACTTTATTATATATATAAAGTTTCTTTCTCTTTTACATATGAATTTGATTTATTTATTTTAGTTTACCATGACTTAAATGAAAGAAATCATTCAAATACACATTAAGAAATTAACTTCTATTTTTGATCAAATGTTTAGTTCGTAGGTGATCGAATTCTTATGTGTCCTTTCGATTTTACACTAAACATGAAACCTTTATGTGAATTGATTTGCTTGAATGTGTAATTTTCATGCATAATTGATAAAAATTCTTTTATGATTGTCTTTTAGTAAAATACATGGAATCAAAAAGCATAATTGCTGACTTGAACAAAGGAGAAAAACTGATTAGTGGTAATTACGATATTTGGAGTAGTAAAATATGGTATGTAATGAAAGAGAAAAATTCTCTTTAAGGTATTAACCATGTATTATGTCAACTAGAAGAGGATAATACAGTATAACACAAAAGAGACGTTGAATCTTATAAGGCTTGGAAAAAGGCTCATTCCATTGCATGTGGAATCATTGTTTGTTCTATGGTTGATGACCTCATTCATAAGTATGAGAAGTTTTCTAATGCTCATGCCATCTGGGCATACTTTCTAGGAATATATGGGGGTACTTCTATCACTACCTCATACAGGTGACTATTAAGTTTGACACTTACAAGAAGCATCACGATCAGAACATCAAACAATACCTTAGGGTGATATGAAAGATCAAATTAAAAGTGATACTCATGTTCTCTCGGATGAGCAATAGGTTCCTATAGTGATTCAATCTCCTTTCAACTGTTGGGAATATTTAAAGGTTAACTTAACCCACAATGATAGCATCAAATTTTTTTCTGATATTGCCAGTTATGTAGACAAGTGGATTGGTGTTGCTAAAGCTTATTTTAATGTCTTTATAGTAGAATCAAGTGGAAAGAAGTCATCAAAATTCAAATGCAAGAAGATTTAGAAAAAGAACGAGAAGGGTAAGGAGACCGATGAAGGACCTTCTGAGAAAAAGAACAAGCCAAATTCAAAGAAGGAAAAAAGGTTCTTCAAGAAGAAAGACGAGAAAAATGAAGTACTAAGAGCTATAAATGTTTTTGTATAACTACTTTAACTACATAGTTTCATTCATGAGCTAAATATTCCAAGAATATTTTTGCAAAATTCTTGGACATTTTGCTCATGATTGTCCTGAGTAGAAAAAATTTGCATTTATAAATGAATCTCTAAGAGTTACATATGTTTTTATAGAACTATTTTATTAACTAAATCTTGTTCTATGTAGATTATAGACTCAAGAGCCACCGACTATATAAGTCGAGCTTAAGAAGTGTTTGTGGATTTCTATTGAGTTTCACCTGGATCAAGGTGGATTTATATAGTACATAATGCAATACTTGAAGTCAAAGGGAATGGGATTGCAAAGTAGACTTTCATTTTCAAGGCAGTTCTTTTATGTTGCTTGACATCCTCTATGCTCCAGAGATTCGATAAAACTTAGTGTCTATGTTTGTTATTTTATATGTTGGTTTCAATTTATTTTTTAGTTGAAATGTTGTAAGAATAACTCTAGATAATATTTTTTATGGTTTGGGACATTGTTATGATCGCTTTATTATTTTAGATTAAAATCTTTCAACTTATGACTATTATGTTAATCGTTGTGTTATGTCATGTTATTCTAGAAATAATGAAGTTGATATGCTTACATGACATGCAAGATTAACTCTCATAGGGAAAGATCAAATGAATAGATTAGAAAAGAAAGGAAATCTAGGTTCTTTCTCATAAATTGATATGCCAACTTGTGAATATTGTCTTGCCGAAAAGTTTACATGTAAATTATTTTGGAAGGCTAAAAGAGCTGAATTCCCACTGCAATTAATTCATTCTGATATTTATGGTCCAATGAATGTGAGGAAAAGGTCTGGTGCTTTATATTTCATTACATTTATTAATGATTTCACGCACTTTGCTTATGTCTATTTGATCTCTCATAAATTTGAAGCACTTGAATGCTTTAAAATATATATTAATGAAGGTTAGAATCAATTAGATAAAAGTATAAAAGCTTTAAAAAATGATAGAGGTCATGAATATTTGTCAAAATAGTTTGAAGAAATGTGTACTGAAAAAGGCATTATACCACAACAAAATGGTGTAGATTAAAGAAGGAATAGAACATTGTTCGATATGACAAAGTCCATGATGACGCAGACAAATTTACTCATCTTTTTTTGGGGAGATGAGTTATTAACTGTAGACTATATATTGAATAAAGTATCTTTTAAATCAATATTTTCTACTCCTTATGAACTATGAATTGGTAATAAATCAAACTTTAATGATCTATGACCTTGGGGTTATGCTGTACATATTAATGATCGTTTTGGTAAGTTTGGAAAACTAAGTATAATAGAAAAGAAATATATCTTTATAAGATACTCAAAAAACTCCAGAGGATATGTGTTCATTGGTGAATTGGAAGATGGAAGTATTACTGAGGTTGAATCACGAGATGTCACATTCTTGGAAATGATTTTAAAATAAGGGTGAAATAAAGAAAAATGAGCCTCTTTGAAATTTTTTGAATTTAGATGTTCAAATTATGTCTTTGAACATGCTTGATAATCTAATATATCAAGAAAATATTCTTGGTCCAAGTGGGAGTTATGAATCCCAAAATTCTATAGAGTAATCTAAACTTTAATTACGTAAGAGTACCAGAAAAGGTGTACTTATACGATCTTATGAGATTAAGGATTATATATTTTTGGCATATCCCAAAGAATTGGATGAACCTAATTCTATGACTGAGCTTTACTGAGCCCTAGAAAAGATGAATGGATAAGAACGATGAAAGAAGAACTAGAGTCCATGAAAACCAAAGTCTGGAATCTAGTTGACCTTTCTTATGGGCGCAAAGCTATTGGAAATAAATGGATTCTCAAAATTAAAAACAATTTAAATGGGTTAATATAAATCTTAAAAGAACGATTGGTGGCAAAAGGTTTTACTCAAAAAGCTTGAATAAATTATGAGAAAACTTTTTCACTAGTTGTGAAATTTACCTCTATTCGCTTACTTTTAGCTATTGTTGCACGTTTGAATTTAGAATTACACCAAATGGACTTGAAGATTGCTTTTCACAATGAAGAACTAAACGATAAAATCTACATGGAAAAACCTATAGATTTTATTGTTAACGGCCAAAAAAAGAAAGTTTGTGAATTAAACTGATCAATATATAGTCTAAAGCAGTCTTAAAGGCAGTGGTACCTGAAATTTCATAAGAAAATGATTTCATTTGTTTTCACCATGATCTATGAAGACTATTTCATCTATGTAAAGAAATCCAATGAAATATTTGTGATTCTTTCGCTTTAGGTGGATGATATTTTATTAGCTAGAAATAATTTAGAGTATGTGAAAATTGTTAAATTATAGCTTTAAAAGTCATTTTCCATGAAAGATATGGATGAAGAAGACTATATATTGAATGTTAAAAATCCATAGATACTTTAGAAAAAAGTGAAACATCAAACCTTGAAATGTGTCCAAAGAGTGAAAAAGAAAAGGAAGACATGTACCGAGTACCATATTACAGTGTAGTTGGGATCTTGATTTTTGCTATGATATGTACTTGCCAGACATATACTATGTTGCAGGTCTAGTTAGCTGGTATCAATCCATTCCTAGAAGAGATCATTGGAAAGTAGTAAAGAGAATTTTCCGATATTAGAAAGAAAATGCAAAATATTCACTATGCTATAGTGGATCTGATTTATTCACAAGAGGTTGTGCAAATGTTGATTATGCTAGTGACTGGTATGATAGAAAATCAACCCCCGATTACTCTCTTACTAAATGGTAGTGCAATTTTGTGGAAAAGTAAGAAACAAACTGTAATGCCCTGAGAGTACACCCTAGACGTCACACGGTGCTTACGCTCCCGAAAGACCACAAGCTAACCCAAGAAATGGTACTGTTGTAAGCACTGAATAATACTGATAACAAAGAGATCATATGCAAAATTTAACTGAAATACGCCATAAGATTTTAAATCATAGTTCTGATAATGTCTGTAAAGAAATACTAACACTATTGATAATAATAACTAAAAATTGTCTGATTGTCTGTACTAGTCTGAAAGCCTCTAAACTATTTGAATGTGGAGTTGATGGGACAAACCCCCAACTAACTCCGACTAAATAGAAAATACTGAAATGTAAGGTAGAATGAGATAAATAAACCATGTCCTCACAGTATAAAGACTCACCACTGCTACAGTTGATAAACTGGTCAATCTACGTGCGGTTAGGAAACGGAGCATTCAAACCTATGAAATTAAACATCATAGTGCAAAAAACGAGTATGCAATCAGTACTTTGAATAAACTGGTACACTAGTTAAGGTTAGACTGAAATGCATGATTTCATGTGCATGAGTAATAGCTGACTGGATGAGTAACATGAAGTACTGAATATGAACACATAAAATCTGTGAAGACTGAGAATGCATGACCAAGCATAAAAGATAAATCTAAAACAATTTGTAAACTAAATTACTGAAATACTAATGACTGGGAAACTGATATTTTTATGTTATGGCCAAGAAAACCTGAGATTGAATACTGAACTAGATACTGGACTGAAAGTATGAGAAGTAGCTATAACTGACATGCCCTAATATGATATCAGTGTCTAATCTGTAACCCCAACTGGAAGCTTGTCGGTACTGTGCCACGGGTACTAACACTGGTTATGTGGATCCATAAATTTGAAGTCCCAAAGGACAAGGGTGTCATGCCAAACTGACGGGGGACCCCTCAAAATCTATGGTGGTATCATAGGTCTGGAACCTAGGGACTGCTACAAGTGTCTCATGCCTAACTGACAGGGGAGACACCATACCTACGCTCACTCGGTACTAAGAGTTACTCCTAACTGAATGACACTGATTATTATACTGAGCCAGATTCAACTAATTATAAATTCTGATAGTGCTCATCATGATAATAATAACTGAGAAATCAATTATGCTCATGGTTTAACTGAAATCATTTTTCTAAAGTAAAGAAAATATGTAAACAACTAAATTTTAGGTATTCAAACCCGTAGGACTAGATAGAAATAACAACAGAATCATACTAAAACTTTGAGGACTAGATAGTAATGGCATGATTTCAATACCAAAGTCAACAATTAAGGTCTAAATCAGTAAACAACAACATTCAAATGTGTGGGGTTTAATAACATCAACAATTACGTGTAAATATGGTATAGAATCGAGATTTATGGGAATTCATGGTTAAAATCATTATAACATGTACAAATTATAACTTTGAATTTGAAATTGTGTTCTTGGAATCCATGGGTGAAAGAGACCCAAGGATGAACATCTAACATACCTTGCATGAAGAATTCGTGAAAGTTCTTGGTGGTTTTTCTTGAACTTGAGCTTGAATCTTTGAAGACCGAGGGTTTGTTATTTGGGAGAGAATGGTTTTCAATTGAGAGACTTTGAGTAAAATGTGGCCAAATATTCTTTTGGCGTATTTAATCCCATGTTTTTCATGGATTGGGACCATGGGTAAAGACCAAACTGCCCTAGGGAGATTAAAAAATTCATAACTGAAACCCAAATTTAACTATCACTGTGATTTCCACTACGACGCTGTGCAATCACGATGACTTATTGGAATCTAACAATTGCTCTTTTGATCTTCACCACGACGTGGTGAACCCTCGATCACTATACTCACCGCGATGTGGTCCAATTGCGGTGAGCTACTATTTTGGAAATCCAAACGTGATCGAAACCTTATTTGAACAATCCAAAACATACTCGAGACATGCTGCTTACACCCCTGAACATGAATAAACTTAAAAAATTACGTCTCAGGGTTGGGAAGGTTACTTTAAAGGTCATTGAATTTGAGAGGCCAGGAAATAAAACTAATATGGGGTATTATAATATCTCCCCCTTGAGAACATTCATTCTCGAATGAGACTGATTAAACTAAGAATACTGAGGGACTGAGATTACATACTGAATATGCATGACTTAACCATGATTACATTACTGAACTAATTCATGGATGCATGAAATGACATAAGACTGTTTACATAGTTGGAAATGAGAGTGGAATAAAGATAATCAAAGGAAAATGGTTACCTTAAGCTGAGTCTCAATTCATAGAGAAAAGGTAAGGCTACTTGGTCTACATATCTGATTCTTCTTCCCAAGTGTCTCCCTCAATGGACTAGTTCCTCCAAAGAACTTTGACCAAGGGAACTTCTTTGTTCCTTAGTCTACGAATCTGACGATCAAGGATTTTGACTGGGACTTCTTTGTAAGAGAGACTTTTCTAAACATCTATGATTCCTATGGGGACTAAAACCGTTGGGTAACCGATACACTTCTTCAATAAAGAGATGTGGAAAAATGGTTGCACTAATGCCAAATCTGCTGGCAACTAAAGCTCGTAGGCTACTTTTCTGAAATGGCTCAAAATTCTGCAAGGGACAACATATCGGGGACTAAGCTTACCCTTTTTGCCAAAACTCTTCACTCCCTTTATAGGAGAGATTTTCAAATATAAAAAATCACCATTCTCAAATTCGAGATCTTTTATCCTCACGTCTGCATAAGATTTTTGTCGACTCTAGGCTGTCGTAAGCCTCTCCTTGATCAACTGAACTTTCTCTAAAGAATCCATCACTTAGTCAGGCCCTATAAACTTGGCCTCACAAACCTCAAACCAACCAATTGGAGATGCAAAGTCGGGCCCTATCAAATCAGCCTCACCTACCTCAAACCAACCAATTGGAGATCCACATCTCTTCCTATATAAAGCCTCAAACAGAGCCATCTGATTGCTGGAATGCTAACTGTTATTATACGTGAACTCGATCTGAGGTAAGTGATCATATCAACTACCTTTAAAGTTAATGCACGCTCTCAATATATCATCTAGGGTCTGAATGTTCCTTTCTGCCTGACCATCTATCTGAGGATAAAAGGTTGTACTGAGGTGAACTTGGGTACCAAGACTCTTCTGGAAGGCTTTCAAAAAGTGAGATATAAACTGAGTACCTCTATAAAAAATGATGGACAATATAACTCCATGAAACCTAACCAACTCTCTAATATAGAGCTTGGCATAGTCCATGACTGAATAAGAAGTATAGACTAGCAAGAAATGGGTTGATTTGGTCATCTTGTCCACAGTGACCCAAATTAAATCGTGTTGACGATGGGTATGATGAAAACCCATCAAAAAGTCAATGTTCACTTCCTCCCACTTCAAGTAGGAATATTAAACTCCTGCATAGAACCACTAGGCTTTTCGTCTTCAATCTTAACCTGTTGGCATGTAGAGCACTTAGCCACAAACTCTGTAATGACTTTTTTCAACCCACTCCACCAATAGATTTCCCGAAAATATCAATACATTTTAGTGGCCCCTGATGAATAGAGTAACATGCACTATGCGCTTCAGTAAGAATCTGTTGTCTTAAGTCATCTACACATGGCACACATAGTCTACCCTGGAAACGCAACACTCCATCTCCCCCTTAGGAGAAAACCTTTACTTTTTGGTCTCTGACTAACTCTTTTAGCTTCACTAGATAGGGATCCTTATCCTACTTTTCTTTTACCTTAGAAACCAAAGAAGATTCCAAACTATTTTGTACCCAAATACTACCTTCAGTCGAATCAACCAAACAAACACCTAAACTTGCAAGCTGATGAACTTCATGAGCTAACTTATTCTTATCATTCTCAACGTGAGTGGAACTACCCATAGAAAACCTACTGAAGGCATCTGCCATAACATTGGCCTTTCTCGGATGATACAGAATGCTCATGTCGTAGTCCTTCAACACTTCTAGCCATCTCCTCTAATACAGATTCAAGACCTTCTGCGAAAACACATACTACAAGCTTTTGTGGTCTATGAGCATATCAACATGCACTCCATACAAGTAGTGCCTCCAAATCTTTAAGGAAAACACAATAGCTGCTAGTTCAAGATCATGGGTGGGTAAATTCCTTTCATGTGGCTTAAGTTGTCGAGAAACATAGGTGATGACCTTACCCTTTTGCATCAAAACACACCTAAAACCAACTCTGGAAGCATCATAATACACAAAAAATATGTCTGAACTATCTGGTAGCATCAAAATTAGGGTTGTGGTGAGTCGAGTCTTAAACTCCTAAAAATTCTTCTTATAAGAATCTGACCACTGAAACTTAACTTTATTCTGAGCCAATCTGGACATGGGGATGGAATAGACGAAAATACTTCAACAAACCAACGGTAATAGCTAGCCAAACCCAAGAAACTTCTAATATCTAATGGAGAGATAGGCCTAGGCCAGTTCCTCACTCCTTTATTCTTTTGAGGGTCAACTCTAATGCCATCACCGGAGATAATATGTCCAAGGAAATCTACTGATCTTAGCCAAAATTCATACTTACTGAATTTGGGGAACAACTAATAGGCTCTAAGAATCTATAATACTATCCTGAGGTGGTCTGCATGAAATCCTTCAACAAACCAACGGTAATAGCTAGCCAAACCCAAGAAACTTCTAATATCTAATGGAGAGATAGGCCTAGGCCAGTTCCTCACTCCTTTATTCTTTTGAGGGTCAACTCTAATGCCATCACCGGAGATAATATGTCCAAGGAAATCTACTGATCTTAGCCAAAATTCATACTTACTGAATTTGGGGAACAACTAATAGGCTCTAAGAATCTATAATACTATCCTGAGGTGGTCTGCATGATTATTTTTGTTACGGGAGTAAACAAGAATGTCATTAATAAAGACTATGATGAACGTGTTCAAGTACTATTTGAAAACTCGGTTCATCAACTCCATGAAGTTTGCTGGGGCATTTGTGAGACCAAAGGATATGACTAGAAACTCAAAGTGACTGTGCCAGGTTTGAAAGGCTATTTTTAGGATGTCACATTCTTTGACTCTTAGATGATAATAACCGGATCTAAGGTCTATCTTGGAGAAATAACTGGTACCTTAAAGTTTATTGAAAAAGTCATTGATTATGGGAAGTGGGTATTTATTCTTGATTGTGACTTTATTCAACTAACAGTAGTTGATGCAATTTTAAGAGAACCGTCTTTCTTATGTATGAATAGGACAGGTGTGCCCCATGGGGAGACACTGTTCTTGATGAATCCCCTTTCTAGGAGATTTTTTAACTATTTTTCAACTCTTTGAGTTTGGCTGGAGCCATTCTATATGGTAAAATATGTATTGGCTGAGTATCCTTAAGAAAGTCTATTCCAAAGTCAATTTACCTTTACGGAGGAACTTTGGGAAGATCTTCAGGGAACACATCTGGAAATTCTCTTACCACTAGAACCAACTCAAGACTGGGGGCCTCTGAACTAGAGTCTTTGACTCAAACAAGATGATAAACACACCCCTTGGATATCATTTTCCTCGCTCTAAGGTATGGATAAAGATGACCCCTAAGCGCCGTAGTACTACCCCTCTATTTTCGGACTAGTTCATTTGGAAACTGAAAATAAACAACTTTATTTTTACAACCAATTGAATCATAACATGAATGAAGCCAATCCATGCTAAGAATGATGTCAAAATCTGTCATCTCCAATTCTATAAGGTCTACTAAAGTAACTTTATAACATACAATGACCGGATAATTTTTGTATACCTTTCTGGCTACAATAGAGGCACCTATTGGGGTTGACACTAAAAAAGGCTCTGCCAAGGTTTCTGGACTGACCCCAAAGTTGATAGCTATGTAAGGGGTTACAAAAAAAGGGAAGCTCCAGGATCTAGTAAAGCATAAACATGTAAATGAATAACTTACAACATACATGTAACCACATCAGGAGAACTTTCCTGATCCTATCGGGACTGAAGTGTGTAGAGCCTATTCTGATGTCGGCTGCTAGTGGTACTGGAAGTGGCACCCTGCTGAGTTGGGTGGCCTGCGGGTGCTTCTGAAGAGTTAGCCTAACCCTGTGGGAGATCATTCCTACCGTTTCACATACCTATTGGACATTCCTTCAACTTGTGACCTGGCTTGCCACATCCTAAACGTACACCGCTGCCAGCCCTATACACACCTTGATGATTTCTTCCACACTTTTGACAGAAAGGATTAGTGCAGGCACTACTCATACTACTTTGAGACTTGGAGCCTGGTTCCTCATGCTGATTATCATTTCTAAACTTTGTCATAGGTGCACTAGCTGAGGATAGAGCTAGAATGGAAGATCTCTGTCGAAACTGGGGGTGATTTCCACTTTCTAACTGCGGCTGAGCAAACTTTAAGCTACCTATTCTAGCCATTTTATTCTCTCTCTCTCTCTCTCCTTAGCCTTATCCTTTTTAATCTATTGAGCATGGACCATAAACCTAGACAAGTTCATCTCCTTAATCAATATTATGATCCTACACTCCTTGACCATACTATCAGATACCCCAAACATAAATTTGCTTATCCTAGACCTGTTATCAGCTACTACATAAGGAGCATACTTGGATAGTTGAGTAAACTTAAGGAAATATGCTTTTACACTCAACTTTCCCTGTTTTAAATTAATAAACTCTAATAGTTTAGCTTCTCTCAGCTCCAACGGAAAGAATCTATCTATGAAGGCTATAGCAAACTTCTCCTATTCTATAGGCCTTGCATCTGTGCCTCTATCCCCCTTCCACTGCTTAAACCAGGTGTAAGCCACATCCTGCAGTTGGTAAGAAGCTAACTCAGTACTCATACTAAAAGTCACACCTATAATGTTTGTTACCTTCTAAACTATGTTAAGGAATTCTTGCAGATCCTCATCAGACTTGGATCTCGAAAATAGAGGAGGGTTCATTCAGGTGAAAACCTGAATCCTGGCTTCAACAGTATTGGCCACTGGGTTAGCCGGGACATCAGCTGGTTGAATATTTTAAGATGTTATAGATTTTGCTAGAGAAGTAAATGCATCTCTGAACTTTGCATGAGGAATATGCTCATTCAGGGGATCTTCCTAAATGGGCAGAGGTGCTGGCTAGTTTCCATTTCTCTTTCCATTAGTCTTTTTAAGAGGTATATTTTGTAGAGAAAGGAAGAGAAAATTAGAAAGAGAGTTTAACTTGAGTTCATGCTCATTTGCACGACATAAACACTGAAAGAAGAGAAACTTTTCCTAAAACGTCTTATAGCCTCTTGTCCATAAGTATGGCACACTTCACACCCATGCACAAGACTCTACTCAACACGGATTTCAGACTCCCTAGGACACTTTAAAACATTTGGCTCTGATACAGAGTTTTTAACACCCCGAGAGTATACCCTAGATGTCACACAGTGATGACGGTCCCAAAAGACCACAAGTTAACTCATGAACTGGTACCTATTGTGAGCGCTACATAATACTGATAACAAAGAGATTATATGAGAAATTTAATTGAAATATACCATAAGGTTTTAAATCATAGTTCTGATAATGTTTATAAAGAAATACCAACAATATTGATAAAAAGACTGATAATAACAACTGAAAATTGTTTGATTGTCTTTACTAGTCTGAAAGCCTCTAAACTGTCTGAATATGGAGTTTATGGGAAAAACCCCCAACTAACTACGACCAAATAGAAAATACTAAATTGATATGGTAGACTGAGATAAATAAACCATGTCCTCATAGTCTGAGGACTCACCACTGCTACAATTGATAATTTGGTATATCTACGCGTAGTCAGGGAAATGAGTGTCCGAACCTATGATATTAAACATCATAGCGCAAGAAATGAGTATGCGATCAGTACGTTGAAGATATTAGTACACTAGAAGTGGTTAGTCTGAAATGCATTAGTTAATATGCATGAGTAATAACTGACTAGATGATTAACATGAAGTACTGAATACGAATGCATAAAATCTGTAAATACTAAGAATGCATGACCAAGCATAAAACAATGCATGACCAAGCATAAAGCATAAATCTGAAATAATTTGTAAACTGAATTACTGAAATACTGATGACTGGGAAACTAATATCTATATACTATGGACAAACAAACCTGAGACTTAATACTAAAGTAGATACTGGATTGAAACTTTGGGAACTAGCTATAACCGACATGCCCTAATATGATATCAAGGTACAACTTGTAACCCCAACTAAAAGGGTGTCAGTACTGTGCCACAGGAACTAACACTGGCTGTGTGGATCCACAAATCTGAAGTTCCGAAGGATGATGGTGTCATGCCTAACTAGCAAAGGACTCCTTAAAATCTACGATGGTGTTGTAGGTCTAGAACCTAGGGACTGCTACTAGTGTCTCATGCCTAACTGAAGAGTGAGACACCATTCCTAGGCTCACTCGATGCTAAGAGTTACTCCCAACTGAATGACACTGATTATTATACTGAATTGAGTTCAACTAATTATAAATTCTGATAGTGCTCACATAATTATAATAACTGAGAAATCAACTATGCTCATGGTTTAACTGATATAATTTTTTAATGTAATGAATATATGTAAACAACTAAATTTTAGGTATTCAAACCTCCAGGACAGGATAGCAATAACAACAAGATCATACTAAAACTTTGAGGACATGACATTTAGTTAGCATTCTAAAACTCATTCTTTGACGCATTTCATCAAACACTTTCAATGCATGGCTTAAGCATGGGAATAGTTTTAAACATGTAGTAATGACATGATTTTAATACTACAGTCATCAATTATGGTCTAAATTAGAAAAAAAAAACATTCAAATTTGTGGGGTTTAATAACAACAACAATTACGTGTAAACATGGTATAGAATCGAGATTCATGGGAATTCATGGTTAAAATCATCATAACATATAAAAATTTAACTTTGAATTTGAAATTGGGTTCTTGGAATCCATGAATGAAAGAGACTCATGAATGAACATCTAACATACCTTGCTTGAAGAATTTGTGGTTTTTTTCTTGAACTTGAGGTTGAATCTTTGAAGAACTAGGGTTTGTTCTTTGAGAGAGAATGGTTTTCAATTGAGAGAAATTTAGTAAGAGGTGTCCAAATATGCTTTTGGGGGATTTAATCCAGTGTTTTTCACAGATTGGTATCATGGGAAAAGACCAAACTGCCCCAGAGAGATTAAAAATTCCTTCTATTCATCAGATTTTTGGCTTTGACCCAGTGAAAAATGGGGTTGATGGTGTTGTCTAAAAAAGGGGGAGAGAGGAGAGCCTTAGGGTACGCTCACTTCTGCATTTTTGTTTAGGTTCTCGAGATTTTCAATCGCTCTTTTTAGTGGTGGGGAGGAATAGTACGTGAATGGCGGTTCTCAGACGAGGGAATCATTCCTCTCTAAATAAAATAAATTCCAGGGCTTACCTAAACTGAGGCACTACTCTTTGCTGATAGTGACCCTAGGCCATGGACCTTTCTTCTCTGAGTCCGCAGATGCTTCCGTCAGACATGGTCTCCTCCATGCCTCCTTTATTCTTCATCATCCGAGCGATCGGAGTTTTCTCCTTTCAAGATATGTCAAACCAAAAAGTTGGGCCAGTTGGGGATTGGGGGACATTCTTGATCCCTTCCACAGGTTCTATGTCTATAACCTGGGACATATCAGAAAAAAAAATCTCCCGATGAGCGGCGTTTGCACTTCTCGGTGCTACGAGAGCGGAGCCTCTTCGGTTGCAGGAGAGAAGCGACCACAGATTGGATTTATGACGACATGGGAGCTCCGATGGTGCTGAAAGAGATCATAAAGAAGAGCAAGAAAACTCAAAGCATTAGGTCTCCCATTAGGGAAAGCATCGATAGCAGCTCGACCTTATTAAGAAGAATAAGCCTAATCGGGCCAAACGGTACATGAGAAGTAAACACTGTCATCGCACTGTCCAAAAGAAGAAAAGAAGCAGGGTCAAAGTGAATTTCGTTACTTTGCTTCTCTTGTTTTGAATGGAAAAATGAGATGAACTCTATTCCTTAATTGAATATAGAACGGTTTAGTTACAAGAGTTCAATTCGCGGAAAGCATAAAATATAGGAAAGTTCCAGGTTAAATAAAAAAACTAAGACTCTAAACTCAAATCTAAAATAATGAACCTTCAACCTCCAATTCCTATTTTAACAACCTTTTATTGTTATTAATCCATTTGAATCATTACTAAACTAAAATAGCTTACTCAATCTCGACGATTGCTTATTCATAGGCTATTATGAGTTCAAAAAATTTGGATTTAGAAGGCTTGTTCAAAAGAAAAAAAGACGTGGGTGGCATTATGACTGGGGTGTCAGTTAGAAAGGTTCAACCAATGTTCGTTCAATCAAGCAGCATTCTTTTTTCTTAACTTAAGGAGAGGGATGAGGGAATTGTTTCTATGCTTTTCTCAGATAATGCGGGTGCGAGAGTGAAGCTATCGCGCCTAAGGCGAAAGGCTCTGTTCGGCTCGATAGGTGGCAGTCTCAGAACAAGAGGATAAAGACAAGGGGGAAGTTTAGTTATTAAGTTCCTTTATTAAGGTAAGGATAAGATAAAGAGAGGAAATAGTTATATATAACTATTATTTAGTTAGACTAGTGACCAATAGCTAAAGAAAGTGAAAGAAGTAGAATCAAGCCATTCATCTGAAAAAAGTTTCATAACTGAAACTTGGATTTAACCATCACCATAACGCGCCAAGGTATCATCACGATTTCCACTATGATTTGGTTCAATTATGGTGACTTACTAGAATCTAACAATTTCCCTTTTGATCTTCACAGCGACGTGGTCTAATCGTGGTGAGTTACTATTTTGGAAATCCAAACGTGATCTAAACCTCATAAAAAAAATCTGAAACTTACCCGAGACATGCTACTTACACCCCTGAACATGAATAAACTCAAAAACTTACATCTTGGGGTCAAAAAGGTCACTTTATAGGACAATGGAGTTAAGAGGATAGAAAATAAGACAAATATGGGGTATTACACAAACTTGCACATCCCTTTCGGTCATGGAATCTAAATTTTTGGTTTATGCATCTATAGTACAAGAAGCTATTTGGTTAAAGATATTCTTTGAGAACTTGAACATTGCAAAGAATTCTAAGATTCCCATGATTTTATATTGTGTCAATCAAGTGGCTATATCATATATGAAGGATCCTAAGTATCACAGTAAAACCAAACACATTGACATTAAGTAAAACTTTGTAAGAGACATAGTATCAAGTAGAGAAATAAATTTACAGTACATTCCTTCACGATAAATGATAGTTGATACCTTTACAAAGGTGATGTCTAGACACTTGTTTGAGAAACATGTTATGGCTCTATCTTTACATAGGATATGATTATATTTCTTTATTGCAAAATGGCTTGATTATTAAAATATTCTCAGCAATATTTGACAATTGAATTTATATTCATATCTCATAAGTATGTGATAATATATTTTATAGATAAAGTATGTTGAACAAGTTACGAGATTGACTCTCTCTTCATGAGAATCATCTCTTACATTGAGGAATGTGAAAAAATGAGTTCCACCATAATATTATGACTTATTTTGTAAAGCCAGATGTGAGTTACTCTACGAATATGGATTTGAGAATTATTAACGAAAGAAACTCAGGTTAGACATTTAGTTGTGTCTAGATCAAGATTTGTATGATGTTAAATAACTGAAAGAATAAGACATAGGAACTAATATAAGGTGGGAACATCATAACACGTGTTTCATACCACATGTGCTAAGTGATTAATGGGTTAATGAAAGAACAAATCCCTTCTTTTTAATTGTATGAGACCCTAAAAGTTAAATTAACTTTTCATTGAAATACCCCTTGACCTTTGACCATTTCTTAAAGTTTTGATCTTTGTTGCTAGTTCAGCATGTTACTAATAGCCATGCAAAATTTGGCAATGCAGTGCATGTATAGGAGAGTAGATTATTTGGAACATATCAATTCGAGTAGAAAGGGAAGATGATTAAAATGAATAATTTAACTTGTATACACAAGACAACTGTTACACTAACCATATAGGTGTCAAGTGTAATTGTGTATATAAAGTTAAACATGAACTCAAGTTTACCTTTTTAAGAGGATGGGGGATAGGATAAGTAATTACTACGGTAGTGAATGATGTCTGGAGTATTGTGAGTATTAGTATCCTTATATTAGTAGAGAATTATTTCCAAATGTTAATGGATTCCTATATATAGCTTGTAAAACCTTATAGGTAAATCTCTTGATGCCCACAAGTCGCAAAAATGATTTTTGGTATGAATTGGTGTCTTGTTGATGTCGTACTGGCTCAGATCTAGTCCATCATGTAAGAAGTACGAGATGATGGATATTTGAATCATGGGTTGCCATGTGGACCCGACCCAAAATATTGTTTTTGATAAGAAAAAAGGATTACGATAATGACATTCTTAATTAACTGTTCACCTCCATTTATTAATGACATTCTTGATTACTGTAAAAAGTTATGACTTAATTAAATTAAGCAATATTGTGATAAGTCATGACTTTCCAGGAACCGTTTTTATACTGAGTGTTGACAATAGATTATATATCTGTTGCATCAGATAACTCATATGTGACAACAAATATATTATCTATTGCAACAAATAGATAACCTATTGCATCAGATAATATATTTGTTGCAACATATAATCTATATATCTTTTTTTAAAAAAATTGTCATCATGACATCCAATTTTTTTGACTTTTTAATTATATAAATTAATAAAACAGATTTAAAGGCGCAACTGTTCACCTTCATATATTACTGATATTCTTGATTACTGTAAACAATTATGACTTAATTAAATTAAGCAATATTGCGATAAGTCATGACTTTTCAGCTTATTATTATTAATAATTAGTTCTTTCCAGGAACCGTTTTTATACTGAGTTATGACAACAGATTATATATCTGTTGAATCAGATAACTCATCTGTGACAACAGATATATCATCCGTTGTAACAATAGATAACTTATTGCATCAGATAATATATCTGTTGCAACATATAATCTATCTTATTTTTTAAAAAAATTATCATCATATCATTAATTCAAATTTACTGACCTTTTTATTATATAAATTAATAAAATAGATATAAAAACAAGAATATTTTTTATGAGATTTTTACAGTTTAAATTGTGTTTTATCATTTATTTCCTTATTGTTTTCGGTGAAAAAAATGACTTAATTAAATCAAGCTGGTGAGTTTTTATTATTACGAAAATTCATGACTTTTCAGCTTATTTTTATTATAATAATTTGTTCTTAAATTTAAATAACCTTTTTCTCAATTTAAAAATCGAAGACACCTGGTTTTCAATAACCGTTTCTTTAATAAAATAATAACCATTATTTTTATTGAGTTATGGAAAAAGATTGTATATATGTTGCATTAGATAACCCATTTGTTGTAACAGATATACCATCTGTTGCAATAAATCGATCATCTGCTTTAGGAACATTTTTTATTTCTTCTAAAAACTCATACACCAGTCGCAACACATGAGAAATTTGTTGTTGTTTTTTTGTTTGTTGAATGTGTTTAGACAAAAAGTAACAGTCACGACTATTCACCTTTTCCTTAACAATCATCATATAATCTAATGATATGACTTCTTTTTAAATTAAATAATCTTTCTTTTACGATTATAAATTGTGTATATCATTTAGTTCCTTTTTATTTATTAACGAATTATTTTTAGGAGAATCATGACTTTTCACCACCCACCCTCTGTTTCCATGAGTGCTCAATCCCTACCTCCAACCATCGAAATATTGAGAAAATGGAATAAATAGAATGATAATGAAATATCAAATAAGAATTAAAAATTTAAAGTCGACCAAACCAAACCAATACATAAGCTAAAAGAAATAAAAAACATAACCTAATTATTATTACTACTATTATTATTATCATTATTATTATTATTATTATTATTATTATTATTTCTATTATTATTGTCAACCGGACAATTTTCATTCGGTAGCAGCAGGGCCGCCCTCCCCAGCCTTGCTTCGAAGTCGGCCAAATCCCTCTAGAGGTCATCAAACTGCCTTTTATGTTCCCGCAAGGACTCCATATGAATGTTCTTATACGAATATGGATCAGTCATATTTTTACTGTAAGTGTAGTAGAATAAATGAGTGAGAGAGAGTAAGGAAAGGAGGCCGGAGGGACCTATTTATAAATGATTGAATTGGAAGGGGTAACTTAGTCAAAAAATAAGCCAATACTTTTCATATATCCCTTAATTAAATAAAACTGGTGACTTTTCAAATATATAAATTAAAAAAATGGATCTAGATACAATATTTTATCTTTTTATAGTATTTCATAAAGAAAAGAAAATTGTTTTAAAATAAATCTAACGCTGGGTAATATATTGCAAAATTTAATCCATCTATTAGATAACTTACAACATATTGACAATCTATTACAATAGATAGATATATCAATTTGCTTCCCCAACAGATGTGGCGTCTGTTGCAACTTGCTAGTCATCTGTTTATTCAATTTAAGCCATAGATGGGCTAGGAAGAATAAGGTTCCTGCAGATGGATCCACTATCATATGTGTGGGAGTTAAGAAGTATTACTGATAAGGTCACTGGGACAACGCACACAAAGTATAACATTTTTGTGAATGCAGTTTTTAACCTATTAAGCACTGATCATTCAAACAAGATCCTGTATTGTAAAGTTTGATGGGTTCGAATTGACAAGGCTGAGGGCCTCATGAATATGGTGCAAATACCCTGTTACGAATTACTAACGGTTGTTGCACATGTTTATGCATGTCAATATTTGAGAAGGGATCTATATTTGGTGTCATTGCAGAGAACCAATAGCGATTGGACTTAAATTTAAGTGTGCATTGGACTCTGAAAACACCTTTGAAACCTCGCACTGCATCAAACAAGAACATAAAACCAATAGAAATTCCCCAGGCCAAATTTATATGGAAGGGTTTATCAAGAAGATAATTATACGCCAAAAGAAGCTGAAGGAAAATGTCTGCAAGGGAAAGGGGAGTTGATGAAAGACTATATCATCTGAGAGATAATTTAAGAGGAGACATAGGGTAGAAAGTAACTTCTAGAGAATCTGACCGATAAAATTATCTTAAAATGACATGAGAAATCTGAATCAAGTGCAAATATAAAAGTGTATCCGGCAATGTAAATTCTTCTGTTGTTTATCTGAAAGAAAAATAATGAAGATGGACACTTTGCTAGGGAATTGCGACTAGGTAGCGTGGTCGAGATTATCACCTAGATATAACATAGTAAAAATCCAAAAAAATAGCCTTACGAGCATCGAGGGTTGAAATAATGTACAATAATTCTAGAAAACTTATGCCAATAGCAACTGCAGTTAAAGTAAGGAATCTAAGTGAAGGCGATAATTTTTGAATTTTAAATTTCATCCTACGCCTTCTTGTTTGTGGTTTCGATTAGGTCTACTAATGTTGACCTTACCGGAACCTCAAACGTGATTGAAAGGCAAATTGAGTATCATTACTTCCATAGAAATATGGTTATAATTGATTGTGTTTTATAGACTTAGCATGCTTTCAACATTTATAGTATAAGATCGGAGGCTTGCTGTAGTATGCAAATCCCGATAATTTTTAAGCTTGATGGTCATTTCCATCTTCGAAGTTGGTTAAGAATTCTTAGTATCTTGTGAGCTCGATTAGGAACACCACTTTCAAAGTTGTGGTATTTTAGAAGGCCTTCAGAACACTCTCTTCAGAAGCCTTAAAGGATACATGGAGGGTCGCTGTGTTTGTTTTAGGTCAAAATGTATTGATGCACACTTAAGATGTAGTCCCAACCATTGAACATCACACTTTTATTGAGCGTTTCTCAATGCAGCTTGAAAATTGGTTGAGCAAGATGCATTGAGAAACGCTCTATAAAAGTATGATGTTCAACGGTTCGGACCACATCTTGAGTGTGCATCAACAAATTTTGACCTAAAACAAATACAACTACCCCCTATGTATTCTTCAAGGCTTCTGAAGAGAGTGTTCTTGTAATACCCTGAAGTTTCCTAGCTAATTTTGTCCCAAGAATGCCTAGTATTAGCTTCTAAATTGAATGATGATTTTTTCATGAGGAATTTTTAATATTTTCACTTTTTTTTCATGTGGGAAATTCAATAAGTTTTCCATCGATATAAGATTCGCTTAAATCCAATAACCGGGTAAGAAGTTATGCCTATTTCAAGTTCCCATTGTAAAATAGCGACATATTGATCCGTGGCGCACTGCGCCACAAGCTAAAATGGCAATTATCCTTTTCTAGTGTCTTAGCATGATTTCCCCCGCGTCACGCCAAAGTTCCAGGTCAGGAAGGAAGGGGCAATGAGATAGCTCCGCGTCGCTCCATCCCTCAGTTTCCCAATTGTCAAATTCAAGTGACACGGCGTGATGGCGCCGCGTCGCACTAGGGGGACAGTTTGGGAAAATTTTACTGAAATTACAAGACGCGTCCAAGGGTTAAAAGGGTTAATTTCCTACCCCTATTTAAACCTAATAACACGTGATCTAGCCATTCTTCACCCAAAATATAGTAGTTTCTCTGAAGTTTCTCTCAAGAACAAGCTAGGGTTTCTATTGGGGATTCAAATTCAAGAAGGTTTCATCATCAATCTTTATGAAAACACGAACTAAGGTATGCATAGTGTTCATTCATGGACTCCTTTTATCCATGAAGTCCAAGAATCTCTTTTCAAATTCAAGTGTATGGATTTTTGTATGAATTCCATGTTTGGTGTGTGTTTGTCATGTTAATAATGACCAATTGAGTTTTAATCCATGTTTGGTGATAAATTTTATGTGGAATTGACTAGTAAAGATGTAGATTCATGTAAACCTAGGATTAAAACACTTGGATGATGAAATTAGATATGAATCATAATTTTTTATTTTTGTATAATATTGTCTGCATATATTATGCCTACAATGTGTTTGATTAAATGCCTATATGAAGGAAAAGTTCCCAACTAGCAAGATATTATGAAATCCCCATTTAAGCACAAGTTTATGCATATCACATGTTTGATGGAGTGTTTCAGCATATGAATTATGAATTATGTTGTTAGTCATATGTTCTTGTAAGTCATGCTATGTTAGTTTCTTTCCATCCAGTTCGGGGGTACTTATACCTGACAATTTAGGTGTGTGCCTAGAGCCATGTCATGTTTTCAAGATACTCAGTCAAACTATCGTCCATAGAACTCATTCAGTCATATAACTCAGGAAAACCCAAAAATCTCAGTAATCTCAGTAGTTCAGTAATCTCAATAATCTCAGTACTCAGTAATCTTAGCAACCTCAGTATTCCCAGTCAATCTCAGTAACATCAGTACTCTCTGTCAGTCTCCAGAACTCAGTACATTCCATCAGTTAATGGAACTCAGTAAATTCAATTTAGCTCAGCTAGACAATACCACTAGTATCAGTTCAGTTCAGTTAATCAGTTTAGTGTCTTTCAGATAGGAGTAGGATTCAGCACCGAGCGAGCCTAGGGATATGGAATCACCCCCTAGATAGGACTGAGATCCCTAGAAGCAATCTCTAAGTTCAAGAACTACGTATCCAGCATAGGTATGAGATATCACCTGTTAGATAGGACTGACATACTCAGAGATCACCCGTTAACGTATTTAAATGTATAGGACTGATCCCAGGTGTCACCCACTAGATTAAGACTGACTCCACAACAGTTGCCTTTACCAGTGGTGCGGTACTGACACCCTTCCAGCTGGGGTTACAGGTTAGACCCCAGTTAGCTTAGTATGGGGCATGTCTATTAGATGAATACATCCCACAGTTTCTGTTATAGTATCAGGACTATCAAATACAGTCAATTCAGCTCAGTAGTATAGATTTAGGACTGTCAGATATAGGACTGATCTCAACTATGGTCAATCAGTATCAGTATCATCAGATGTAGAGATCACCCGCTAGATAGTACTGATCTAAGATTCAGTTACTCCGATACAGTACGAAACTCAGCTAGTTCCATCAGGTTTTGGACTTTCAGATACAGTCACTCATGTTATCAGTTATATCAGTTATCAGAACTTATGTTATTAGCATTCAGCTTCAGAACTGTCATATACAGTCAACCAAACTAGTTCTTCATAATTAGAACTGTTAGACACAATTATCCATGTATCAGTTACATAGTATTAGTCCCTCTGTATTCAGTAATACAGTATCATTTTCTCACTCATCAGTGACTCAGATGTCAATATCAGTAGACTCAGTAGTCAAAACTCAGTAATCAGTCCTATCATGATCTCAGTTATAGTTACGTATGCATGTATGCATTCTCGTGTTCATGTTAGTCAGTCAGTTAGTATTTTTCATGCATATGAACCTATTGTATTCATCCTACCTTACTTCCATACCAGTACATTCAAAGTACTAATGTATTTACGCTATGGTGTCCTATACCATAGGTTTAGAAGCACAAGCTCCAGAGAACCAGTAGCAACCCATTTCAGTTGTCAGAGTTAGCAGTGAGTCCTCATCTTTCAGGACATAATCATCATTTTATTATCTCAGCAATTATTTTATTAGTTGGATTTAGTTGAGGACATGTCCCATCAACTCCTTATTCAGATAGTCACGTTTTAGAGGCTTTCCAGACTATAGTATATTCAGATAACTTATTTCAGTTGTTTTGGGTATTTCATACCCCTCCCAGATGTTACATTTTTATCAGATACTATGTATCAGTTTTGAACCTTATGGCCTTTCAATTCATGTTTCCACATTATAAAGTATTTTATGCAGTATACAGGTTCATATATCAGTCAAGGGTTAGCTTGTGGTCCTTCGGGGTCATAAGCATCGTGTAGAGTTTTGGGTACCAGATTTAGGGCGTTACAAACTTAGTATTAGAGCCAGGTTTAGTAGTGTCCTAGGAAGTCTGAAAGACGCATCTAGTAGAATCTTATACATGGGTGTGTTGTGCACCACACTTATATGCAGAAGGCTATGAGGTGTTTTAGGAACAGTTTCCCTTCGTTTAGTATTCATGCCATACCAGTGAGCATAGGATCAAAGTTAAACTCTCAGTCTAATTTTTTTCTCCCTTTCTTCTATAGAACATGCCTCCTAACAGAAGAAATGGGAATCAGTCAGTCCCTCAGCCCGAAGAACCTTTGGGCGAATATGTTTATCATACGGAGTTCAGGGCCGCATTCACTACTCTTGCTCAGTCAGTTTCTACTCATAATGAATGACCAGTTGTCTTTCTGACCAACCCAGTGTCTAATTCAGCTGCAGACAGGAATTGGGACTTCACCCAAATGAACCCTCTATTATTTCTTCGGTCTAAGTCAGATGAGGACCCTCAGGAATTCCTAGATCAGGTTCAGAAGGTGACTGAAATCATGGGGGTAACTACTGTTGAGAGTGCTAAGCTAGATGCATACCAGTTGCAGGATGTTGCTCACACTTGGTTCAAGAAGTGGAAGTCAGAGAGGGCAGACGATGCAGGGTCAGTTGAGTGGGAAAAGTTTGCTTCTGCATTCCCTAATAGATTATTTTCACTAGATCTTAGAGAATCTAAGGTTCTAGAGTTCATCAACCTCAGATAGGGAAATATGAAAGTGAAAGAGTATTCTCTTAAGTTTACTCGATTAGCCAAATATGCCCCTTATGTAGTTGCAGATAGTAGGGCTAAAATGAGTAAGTTTGTGTCAGGGGTGAATGATAGAATGGTTAATGAGTGTAGATCTGCCATGATGAATAGTGACATAACTTTAGCCAGACTTATGACCCATTCTCAGCAGATAGAAGAGCAAAAGATTAAGATAAAGAAAAAGCAGAATAAGAGGGAAAGGACGGGTATTTTTAGTTTTTCTCAGCCTAGTTCAAGGGGTGGTATCCGCTCTCAGTATAGTCATAAATTTTTAGTCCCATCTCCATCTTAGTCTAGTGCACCAGTACCCAAGCTCGAGAATGACAGTCGTGATGGGTTGCAAAGATCTGAGGCCTAGGATAGGGAGAATAAGAGTCTTACCTATCTGCTTTGTAAAAAGTGTGGTAAGAATCACCTAGGTGCATGTAGAGTAGACAGTGAGGTATGTTATGGATGTGGTAACCAAGGTCATAGGCTACGGGAATATAGAGTAAGGGATCAGAAGGAAAAGATTTATGCCAGCAGGGTGTCACTTCCAGTACCACTAGTGGTCAGCGTCAGAATAGGTATTATGCTCTTCAGACTCTCCATGATCAAGAAAATTCCCCCATCATAGATTGGGGTACGTTATAGGTCCTTCATACTTATGATATGTATTGTTAGACCTTTTGCTCTTATTTTAGCTTATAATTTTTAGCATGAGTTATTCAGTCCTGAATCCGTCTGTGGATGCCTTATGCATCACCCCAGTATCTGGATAAGATGAGCATTCTTAGAGGGACATAGTGTCCCAAGGGGGAGATACCCCATTATTCCTCAACATTATCATGCCTTAAATAAAGTTTCTCTTCGCATAAAGAATCCAGCTTAGAGTAGAGAGTATTCATAAGTTGACCCTCAAAGTCCCAACCTTTGTTGTGGGCCAGGTATTCAGAGGTTGAGTTCAGTTCATGATGTTCATTTTGTATGTCACGTATCAGACTAGACTCAATTAGGTTCTGATGTTTCCGATTATGTATGTTTAGTAAGAGGATCTCGGGTTCATTAGCATTTATGGTTAAGATAACATTTCTCCTTAGTATTACTCAGTTTCATGTTCAGTGTTCATCACAAACTTGGTACTAATTACCCTTGCATATTCATCCATGCATTCATATATCAGTTCAAGCATGTAATTATACATCAGACATGCATTCTCATTGGGAGAAATTTAGTTCATTAGAATATTCAGTTATGTACTCATAAGTTAATTATTAGTCATGCATCAGATATGCGTGAATTCAGCTTATTAGTCATGCATTAGATATGCAAGTTTAGTATGTTATATTCATCCATCAGTCATGTCAGTTATGAGATCATGTTCCAATTATTCATGTTCAGTATGTACGTTAGTGTATGTTATTCCCATCACTCTCAGTCTCTTTCGAGGATGAATTTTCCTAAGGGGGAGATATTGTAATACCCTGAAGTTTCCTAGCTAATTTCATCCAAAGAATGCCTAGTATTAGTTTCTAAATTGAATGATGATTTTTCCATGAGGAATTTTCAAGATTTTCACTTTTTTCGTGTGATAAATTCAATAAGCTTTCCATCGATATAAGATTCGCTTAAATCCAATAATCATGTAAGAAGTTATGCCTATTTCAAGTTCCCATCGTAAAACAACGCCATATTGGTCTGTGGCACGCCGCGCCACAAGCTAAAATGGCAATTGCCCTTTTTCAGTGTCTTAGCTCGATTTACCCTACATCACACCAAAGTTCCTGGTCAAGAAGGAATGGGCAACGCGATGGCTCCGTGTAGCGCCATCCCTCAGTTTCCCAATCATCAAATTCCAGTGACACTGCGCGATAGCGCCGGGTCACGCCAGGGGCCCAGTTTGGGAAAATTTTACTGAAATTACAAAACGCGTGCAAGGGTTAAAAATGTCAATTTTCTACCCCTATTTAAACCCTATAACACGTGATTTAGCCATTCTTCATCCAAAATATACTAGTTTCTCTCAAGTTTCTCTCAAGAACAAGCTAGGGTTTCTATTGGGGATTCAAATTCAATAAGGTTTCACCGTCAATCTTCACAAAAACATGAACTACGGTATGCATAGTGTTCATTCACAGATCCTTTCGACCATGTGGTCCAAGAATCTCTTTTCAAATTCAAGTGTATGGATTTTTGTATGAATTCCATGTTGGGTGTGTGTTGTTCATGTTGATAATGACCTATTGAGTTTTAATCCATGTTTGGTGATAAATTTCATGTGGAATTGACTAGTAAAGATGTAGATTCATGTAAACCTAGTATTAAAACACTTGGATGATGAAATTAGATATGAATCATGATGTTTGATTGTTGTATAATGTTGTCTACATATATTATGCCTACCATGTGTTAGATTAAATGCCTATACGAAGGAAAAGTGCCCAACTAGAAAGATATTATGAAATCCCCATTTATGTACAAGTTTATGCATATCACATGTTTGATAGAGTGTTTCAACATATGAATTATGAATTATGCTATTAGTCATATGTTCATGTAAGTCATGCTATGTCAGTTTCTTTCCATCGAGTCCTAGTGGTACTTATACCCGACAATTTTGCTGTGTGTCTAGAGCCATGTCATTTTTTCAAGATACTCAGTCAAGCTATGATCCATAGAACTCAGTCAGTCTTATGACTCAGGAAAACCCAAAAATCTTAGAAATCTTAGTAATCTCAGTAGTTCAGTAATCTCAGCGATCTCAGTAATCTCAGCAACCTCGGTATTCCCAGTCAATCTCAGTAACTTTAGTACTCTCTGTCAGTCCCCAAACTCAGTACATTCCATCAATAAATGGAACTCAGTAAATTTAGTTTATCTTCGCTAGACAATACCACTAGTATTAGTTCAGTTCAGTTAATCAGTTTAGTGTCTTTCAGATAGGAGTTGGATTCAGCACCAAGCGAGCCTAGGGATAGGGACTTACCCCCTAGATAGGACTGAGATCCCTAGAAGCAATCCCTAAGTTCAGGAACAACGTAGCCAGCGTAGGTACAAGATGTCACCTGTTAGATAGGATTGACCTACTCAGGGATCACCCGTTAGTGCATTTAAATGTATAGGACTGATCCTAGGGGTGACCCACTAAATTAGGGCTGACTCCACAGCAGTTGTCTTTACCAGTGGTGCGGTACAGCCACCCTTCTAGTTGGGGTTACAGGTTGGAACCTAGTTAGCTTAGTATGGGGCATGTCGGTTAGATGAATACATCCCACAGTTTCAGTTACAAAATCAAGACTGTCAGATACAGTTAATTCAGCTTAGTAGTATAGATTTAGGACTGTCAGATACAGTCAATCCTTGTCATTATAAATAGACCCCGGGATCATCCACCATACAGGACTAATCATAACTATGGTCAATCAGTATCAATATCATCAGATCTAGAGATCACCCTCTAGATAGGACTGATCTCAGATTCAGTTACTCATATTCAGTGCCAAATTCCGCTAGTTCCATCATATTCAGGATTGTCAGATACATTCACTCATGTTATCAGTTATATCAATTTTTAGAACTTATGTTATTAGCATTCAGCTTTAGGACTGTCAGATACAGTCAACCAGATGAGTTCTTCATAATCAGAACTGTCATATACAGTTATCCATGTATCAGTAACATAGTATCAGTCCCAAAGTATTCGTTAATAAAGTATCATTTTCTTACTCATCAGTGACTCAAATATCAATTTCAGTAGACTTAGTAGTCAGAACTCTATATTCAGTCCTATCATGATCTCAATTACAGTTACGTATGCATGTATGTATTCTCACGTTCATGTTAGTTAGTCAGTTAGTATTGTTTATGTATATGAACCTATTGCATTCAACTTACCTCACTTGCATACTAGTATATTCAAAGTAATGATGCATTTATGCTATGGTGTCTTATACCATAGGTTTAGAAACACGATCTCCAGAGAACTAGTAGCATCCGAGTTCAGCTGTCAGAGTTAGCAGTGAGTCCTCATCTTTCGAGGACATGATCATTATTTTATTATCTCAATAATTACTTTATTAGTTGGAGTTAGTTGGGGGCATGTCCCATCAACTCCTTATTTAGACAGTCATGTTTTAGAGGCTTTTTAGACTACAGTATGTTCAGATAGCTTATTTCAGTTGTTTTAGGTATTCTGTACCCCTCCCAGATGTTATATTTTCATCAGATACTATGTCTCAATTTTGAACCTTATGTCCTTTCAGTTTATGTTTCCGCATTACAAAGTGTTTTATGCAGTATACAGGTACAAATATAAGTCATGGGTTAACTTGTGGTCCTTCAGGGTCATGAGCACCGTGTAGCATTCCGGGTACAAGATTTGGGGCAATACAGTTCTGAAGGCCTTCTAAAATTCCACAACTTTGAAGGTGGTGTTCCTGATCGATCTCAGAAGATACCAAGAATTCTTGACCAACTTTGAAGATGGCAACGACCATCTTGAATACAGAGTAAGCAAGCTGGAGGCAAGCTTCAAAATTATCGGGATTCATGTACTACATCAAGCCTCTTGTCACGACCCAAACTAGGGCCTGGTCGTGACAGACATCCCGAACCATAAAGGCCTAGAACACCCTTCTCTATCTGGTAATCATGCACCACATTCAAATAATAAAAGAAGATGCGGAAACATAATCTTCTACAGAAACATGGCCAATTCTAAATTCAACAAAATTATGGAAACTGCAATTCAACAACATCTAAATAACATATGACTCAGTCTGCGAAATCTCTACTACATGAAAATCTGACAACTGTCTAAAACTGGGACAAGGCCCCCAGTAGACAAAATCTAAAATAAGTGACATAATCTGAAAAAACAGGCCTTCTAGAATAGAGAAGGCTCACCACTGCATAATCTGATCAGCTAAATGAATTATCTACTGCTTATCTGGATCCCTAGACTATGCCTCAGAACCTGAGAGGTTGGAGGGGGAGGGGGTCAATACAGATGTACTGGTACACAGAGCATATCAAAAATAATCATATATTATCCAACATATATGAGAGCAATTTAAAATAGTTCATAAGTATATCATGTAGTACGAATTCACATGGGCATTTTAAAGACTCTGTAAAAATGATCTCAGCTTTGAGAAATCTGTGTTACTTCTGCGCTAGGTGGTATACCCTATAACTTTGAAAAATTCCATGGGCTATATGGAAACTGCCATTAACTCGGCAGCAAAGCCCCCAACCCAAGTGTACCTCAAGGGTCAGAGTCTCTAAATCTATTATGCCACACGGACGTCGCCAGCGTACAATAATAATATACCCGTATCGAAAAATACAGTTTCATGCTAAGAATTTCTTGAACTCGTGCCTTCTTTGGGTAACCACCTAACCCTCTTTAAGCCCCTTCTTAAAACTCTATCAAAATATACAGTCTCTGAAAACATACTCTGAAAACATGCTCTGAAAACATAATTTGTTATGGCATAAATACATATGGTATCGTCATACCATTGACTTTCAAGTCACATCTCTGAGCCATTATTAGTCTATCATAAATCTCTGTAGTTAAAATACAAGTTTTGAGGCCAGCATTTCAATAATTCAATTCAATAAATCTTTTTTTTTTCAAACCTCATGTAAACACATGCAATTCTTTCTCATACACACAAGAACATATTGACATCAATAAATACCCTCTCAATAATTCCAAATCATGTTCAAATGCAAGGATATTGTAACAACATCTTTCAAATCACAAAACCATAATCTTTAATTCAATACAATAGAAGGAGTTCATAATTTATGCTCTCAACAATCTTAAATCTTAAATTCATACATAGACATATATATGTAAATAAATTTAGGGGAAAAGACCACAAGGCCAAAGAAATAGTAGCATTGAAACTTTAGAAATTCATAATTAATAATATAGTTTTCAAAAATCCCATAAAATACATGCATCAAACCTTTAAATCATGCTTTAACAATTGCAAGCCTATGTAGGTTTTAGGATAAACCCCACGTACCTCTATTTTGAAGAATAGTGAATGATTCTTGAAGTTTACAGAATGGGGATTCCAAATCTCTAATTATCTTTAAAAACTCGCGGTTGAATCTTGAGTTACGAGGATTTTTAGTTTGAAACCCTAATGGAATTTTTTGAGAGATTTTGATGAAAATAATCTTACTTTGGTGTTCTTGGGTTTAAATCCCATGTTAGAGATGATAAGGGGTTGGATAAGTACAATTTTACCCTTAATGAGATGGAGTAAAAATATAACTGGTGCCAGATTTTATGGGCCACCGCGACGCGCCACTATCGCGGTGGCTCACTGGAAATTGACAAATGCAAAATTAGGATCTTTCGCGATGCGCCACTAACGTGAGATCCCACTGGAATTTGATAATTGCTAATTAAACCATCTCTGCGATGTTCTAAACACCAAAATGACGATGTTTTATGACTAGCACATAAAATAGTCATAACTTCTTCACCTAGTGTCCGTTTTGGACGAATCATATATCGACGGAAAGATTATTCATTCATCTACGTAATGAAAAGTTAAAATCTAAGGGATTATACAGGGAATTAAGTATAAATCATTATAGAATACAATGCTTTATTTTTTAGGGACAAAATTTTGCTAAGAAAAACTTTGGGGTGTTACAATCTCTCCCCTTGGGAACATTCATCCCTGAATGTTGACGTGGGATATAGAAAAGTCTAATTTCAAGCATACTAAGGCATAGAAAGAATAAGGCAAGGATTGTACCTTCCATTTTGTCATCCATTGGATAAAAAAGTTTTGGGTATCTAGCTCTCATGTCAACTTCTGATTCCCAAGTTGAGTCTTCAATTTTCTGGTTTCTCCATAACACTTTAACTGAGGCTATCTCTTTGTTCCTCAATCTTCTAACTTTTCGATCCAAAATCTCTACAGGTTCTTCTTCATAGGATAAGAAGTCTGTCACTTTGATTTCTTCAATAGGCAATACTAATGAATGGTCCCCAATACACTTTTCAACATGGATATGTGAAATACTGGATGAACAGAACCCAAACTTACAGGAAACTCTAACTCATACACAACTCCACCTATCCTTCTCATAATCTGGTATGGTCCAATATAACTAAGACTCAGCTTACCTTTCTTTCTGAATTGCATAACTCCCTTTATGGGAGAAACTTTGAGAAACACCCAATTTCCAAACTCAAACACTAAATCTCTTCTCCTAACATCAACGTACGACTTCTGGCGACTCTAAGCTGTCTTAAGTCGTTCTCTAATGACTTTCACATGCTCTATTTCCTGATGAACAAGATCAGGCCCAAACATCTGCATCTCGCCTACTTTATACAATCCTATCGTAGATCTACATCTTCTCACATATAGGGCCTCAAACAGAGCCATCTTAATACTAGCATGATAGCTATTATTATATGCAAACTCTAATAATGGCAAGTGATCTACCTAACTACTTTTAAAATCAATTACGTAGGCCCTCAACATATCCTCAAGGGTCTGGATGGTGCGCTCAGCTTGCCCATCTGTCTGAGGGTGGAAAGCCGTGCTCAAATTCACTTAGGTACCTAAACCCTTTTGGAACGATCTCCAAAATTGTGAAGAAAACTATGTACCTCGGTCAGATATGATGGACACAGGTGCCCCATGTAAACAAACTATTTCTACAATGAACAGTTTGGCATAATCCTCTCCCGAATAATTTTCCTCATAGGTAGAAAGTAAGCTGACTTAGTCAGCCGATTCACAATCACCCAAATTGAATCTTACTGGTTTCGGGACCTCGGAAGCCCTATAATGAAGTCCATATTAATCATCTCCCACTTTCACAAAGGCAAAGCTATCTCTTGAGAAAAACCACCTGGCCTCAAACGTTCCACTTTAAATTGTTAACAATTTAAACACTTGGCAACATAATTAGCCACATCACGCTTCATATTATTCCACCAATAAATAGTTTTCAAATCCTGATACGTCTTAGTAAATCCAGGGTGAACAACATACCTCGATATGTGAGCTTTATAAAGAGTCCTCTTCCTCATACCATCTACATCTGGCACACACAACCTACCCTGGTATCTCAAAATACTATCACCTTCGATATAAAATGACATCACTTTCTGTTGACCCACATCTTTCTTGATTTGCATCAAGATGGGATCCTGAACCTGCTTTTCTTTAACTTCTGTACAAAGGGAAGATTTAGCTATCTCATGAACAACCACTCCTCTATCCTCGGAATCCAAAAGTCGCACTCCTAGTGTAATACCCCACATGTTTCTAAGCTAGGAGACGAACCATTTTTTTCCTACATATGAAATCTCCTATCCTGTGATTCATACTTGAGTACAGGACTTACAATGAGTATTATAGAGATAATATAGCCTATTATGTGTTAAGCATCTTCATATGAGTCACTTAAGGTAATACAAGCTAAGAGTTTTTGAATCCATCAAGTTTTAGTGTTCGATTTTGTAAGGGTCATATTTGAACGAGTATAACTCATTGTTAATGTGGTATTTCAGCATATTTAGACTAAACAAATTGTAGATAATCGAATTAGTTTTACAACGATACCAATTTCACCTTAATCCAATATCCGAGCGAAAAGTTATGCCCATTTTCGTGAGAGACAGTAAGGATAGGTGATTGGTTAGGCGCCGCCCAAACAAACTTAGGCGATTGGTTAGGCGCCGCCTAAGTCAGTTCCAAGTGCCAAAAACACTCTGTTTTGAGTTATTTTGAGGGTAATTAAGTCTTTTAACACTCCTTACACATCCCTAAACTTAACCCTACGAAATATATAGCTTCTAAACACATTACAACCCTATTAACATCTCAAAGCTCATCATCCAAGAGCACCATAGGAGAAAAACAACTAGGGTTGTACAATTAAGCTTGAAGATCAAATTTTAAGGAAATTCCTCCGTCAATCATCAAGAGCCTCCCTTCCAAGGTATGCGTAGTGTTCATCCATGATTTTCTTTCGTCCGTGGAGTTCAAGAATCAATCTTTAAAATACAAAAGCTTGGTTGGTTGTGGTGATATGATCATACCCATGTTGATGCTTGTTTGATTTTCTATATAATAGTATCGTGATTGTATACCTCATGAAAGTTATGTTGTTAGTTGAAAAACATGATCTTTGGATGGATTGATAGAATACAAGCATGAAATCCACCTATGCCTTAACAAATGCATGCAAGGTGTTCGATAAAATGCCTAGTATGTTAGAACTTCATATTTACATGATTTCATGATATCTAAATAACAAGTTTATGTTAGCCATACACTCCAATATGAATTTCCATGAAAATTATGTGTTGTTATTGTTGTGGTATAAAGCATGTATGATAATGGAGATATAAATTATGTACACAAGATATATCCAGGCTTTTCCTATCATGTTTGAGATGTTGAATAAATACATGAAGTATAATATCCCTAAATCATTACAATATGAACTAAATGTTAGATGTTGTCGTTCCCTTATGCTTGAATAGTTTCCATGCCATTGGTATGAATAGTATATGTTGTCGGGATGCTCATGATATTAGAATATGAGATTTATAACTTGATTATAAGCATTTCTATTCATGATAGATATTATGATGACCATGTACTTCATGAAATCCCCCACTCATGTATTATGGATTGTTATTGATGGTCGTGTACTCAAGAAATTCAAGTTGTGTCAATTTCATTCCATCGAGTCCTGGGGGTACTTGTACCCAAAAAATATAGTTTTATGCCTAGAGCCATGTCATGTTTTCACGATACTCTCAGTCAAGCCATGATCTATAGAATTCAGTCAGTCATGTGACTCAGGAAAACTCAGAAATATCAGTAATCTCAGTAGTCCAATAATCTCAGTAATATCAGTGCTCAGTAAACTCAGCAACCTCAGTATTCACAATCAATCTCAGTAACTTCATTACTCTCAACCAATCCTCAGAACTCAGTACATTCTGTCAGTCATTGGAATCCAGTAAACTTAGTTTAGCTCCACTAAACAATACCGCTAGTATCAGTCCAGTTAATCAGTATCAGTTAAGATAATTAGTTCAGTTCAGTTATTCAGTTCAGCTTAGTTATTCAGTTCAGCTTCCTTCATATGGGAGTAGAAGTTAGCACCAAGTGAACCCAAGGATGGGAACTTACCTGCCAATTTAGGGTGTGATTCTTAGAAGTCATCCTTGTGTTTTAGAACTACGTAGCCAGCGTAGGTTGAGACATCTTAACCTGTCAGATTAGGGTTGATAAGGTGGGTTAACCTGTCAGTTTAGGGTTCCCATCGTTCTCATTTAAGTACCTGCCAGTATAGGGTTCTCGCAGCTGTCCTTACCAGTGGCGCGTTATTCACACCCCTCCAGTCGGGGCAGAGATTGGACCCCAGCTTAGCTACTATAGCGTATTTGGGGGTATGTCAGTTAGATAACTACTTCCCACAGTTTCAGTTACAGATTTCAGGATTGTCAGCTATAGCTACCCAGTGTCAGTAAAGAACTCAGATAGTTCTTCAGATTTCAGTATATCAGGACTGTCAGATACAGTCAACATAGAAATAGAATGGAACTTAGATAGTTTCATTCAGATTTATGGACTATCAGATACAGTCACTTATGCTATCAATCACAATAGTTATCAGAACTTATGCTATCAATACTCAGCTTCAGGGCTGTCAGATATAGTGAATTAGACAAGTTCTTCAAAATTCGAACTGTTAGAAACAATCATTCATTAATGCAATATTAGTCTCTTAGTATTCAGTAATACAGTATCAGATCCATCACTTATTAGTGATTTACATATCAATATCAGTAAACTCAGTCTTTCAAAATCTCATTATCAGTACACTCATGTTGTCAGTATTCAGACTCAGTAGTCAGTATCTCCACAAGTTTAGTTACAGTTATGTATGCATATATGTACTCTCACGTTCATATCAGTCAGTATTGTTCATGCATATAACCCTTTGCATTTAGCCTACCTCACTCGTATACTCAGTACATTCAGACGTACTGATGTATTTGTTCTATGGTGCTTTCTATTATGTTACACTATAGGTTCAGAGGCATAATCTCCAAATCAACAGTAGATTCCAGGATCAATAGTCAGAGTTAGACGTGAGTCCTCATCCTTCGAGGACATGATAATTTCATTTCTATTTCAGTTTTCAGTTTATTTCAGTAGTTGGAGTTAGTTGGGGACATGTTCCATCAACTCCTTATTCAGTTCAGTTAGAGGCTTTTAAACTAGATGTCAGATTAGATGTTCAGACTTCAGTATTTATTTTTCTTTTTGGTATTGTTATACCATGTTTTTCACATATGTATCAGTATTGAACCTTATGGTCTTACAATTTATGTTTTCACATATTTTATGAGATATTATGTAGCTTATAGGTACAGATATTAGTCATGGGTTAGCTTGTGGTCCTTCGGGGTCATGAGCACCGTGCAGCATTTCGGTTCAGAAAATTGGGGCATTACACCTAGATTTGCAAGTCGGTGAATATCCTTCACCATCACCCTCTTTTCTTTCCCCACATTAGAAAGACTGCCCATAGATAACCTACTGAGGGTGTCGTCTACCACATTCGCCTTGCCTGGATGATAGTGCAGGCTTATATCATAGTCTTTTAAAAGTTCCAACCACCGCCTCTTCCTGAGATTCAATTCTTTTTGCGAGAAAACATGTTGTAAACTCTTGTGGTCAGTAAATATATCAACGTGTACCCCATACAAATAGTGTCACTAGATCTTAAGTGCAAAAATCACAACTGCTAACTCCAAGTCATGAGTAGGGTAGTTCCGTTCGTACATCTTCAACTACTTTGAAGCATAAGCTACTATGTTACCGTGCTGCATAACAACATACCCAATTCCCACTCGGGATGCATCACAGTATACAACAAAACCTTTTGTACCCTCCAAAAGAGTCAGAATAGGAGCAGTAGTCAACCTGTCTTTCAACTTCTCAAAACTATTCTCACAAGAGTTAGACCATAAAAACTTCACCTTTTTCTGAGTCAACTTAGCAAGTGGTGCAGCTATGGAAGAAAAACTCTCGATGAATTTTCTGTAATAACCCGCCAAACCCAAAATGCTTCGAATGTCGGTTGGATTCGTGGGTTTGGTCCATTTTCTCACTGCCTCAATCTTTAGGGGGTCAACCTTAATCCCCTCACCAGACACAACATGCCCCAAGAACGCAATAGCATTCAACTGGAATTCACACTTGGAAAATTTTGCATACAGCTTATGATCTTTAATGGTCTGAAGGATGATTCGGAGGTGATTGGCATGGTCCTCCTCGCTATTAAAATATACCAAAATTTCATCAATGAATATAATGACAAACAGATCCTGAAACTGTTAGAAAACCCTATTCATTAGATCCATGAAAGCTGCTGGGGCGTTAGTCAAACCGAAGGAAATGACTAAGAATTCATAATGGCTTGGGAATATCTTACTCTCTAACTTTCAACTGGTGATATCCCCAACGAAGGTCTATCTTTGAAAAATATTTAGCACCCTGAAGTTGATCAAAAATATCATCAATCCTAGGAAGGGGATATTTATTTTTAATAATGACCTTATTCAACTGGCGATAATCTATGCATATACAAAGGGAACCATCTTTCTTTTGCACGAAAAGTACAGATGCACCCTAGGGAGACACATTGGGGTGGATAAAACCTTTATCTATAAGGTTTTCTTGTTGTTCTTACAACTCTTTTATCTCTGCAAGAGCCATCCTATATGGAAGAATAGAAATAGTACGGGTATTTGGCAGTAAATTAATACCAAAAGTTATTTCCCTATCAGGTGGTATTCCTGGGAGATCATCTGGAAAGACTTCTGGGAATTTATTCACTACAGGGACAGACTAAAGAGGAAGAATTTTGGCACTAAAATTTTTAAGCTAAATAAGATGATACAAGCCACCTTTGGAAATAAGTTTACGGGCCCTGAGATAAGATATGAAGTCCCAACTAGGTTCTAGAGAATATCCATCCCATTCTATCACCAACTCATTTGAAAAATAAATGGTGACTCTTCGGAACCTACAATTCAAGGTGGCATAGCACGAATGGTGCCAGTCCATCCCTAAAATGGCATCAAAATCAACCATATCATGTTCTATGAGATCTGCCTCAGTATCCCCACTGAAAATAGATACAACACGATTTCTGTACACCCTCCTAGCCACTATTAAATCTCCCATCGGGATGGAAACCAAAAAAGGTTCAGCAATCACCTTAGGCTCAAACCCAAAACCAATATCCACGTATGGGGTCACATAAGACAAGGTATACCAAAGATCAAGTAATACAAACACATCACAAGAACAGATTTACAACGTACTGGTGAATACATATGGTGAGGCCTCTGCCTCCTGGAGGTTGGTCAAAGCATACAACAGGTTCCGACCGTTTCTGGCGACTGAAGTAGCACTCTTCTAAGGTGGTGGTGCAGATGAATTCACCTGCGAATTAGCTCCTCTAACATTACTCTTTGCTTCCAGACAGTCTCTCTGGATATGTCCTGGCTATCCGCATGAATAACACACCAAAGGCCAAACTGACATCACTCTGAATGATTCCTCCGGCATCTCTCACAACGCGGATAGGACCGAGAGGTCTGGTCTACACTTCCCTGCTACAACGTACCCTGCTACCTCGGTCCCTGACTAGACTGGAAATTCTGGGTGCGCTGCTCAGCTGTAATTTTAGACACTGGGGCACTAGATGTCGACTGATCATTACCCTAATTCTTTTTCTTTTGCCATTTGCTGCCTCTATTACTGCTCTGCTGCTGACTATGACTCTGGTCTGTTGCTCTGTCTCTCTTTGTCTTCCTATCCTTTTCCCTAGATTCAACTATATTCTTCTTTTTCTCCTCAACTTATTGCATGTGGACTAACAGTCTAGAAAAGTACATATCCCTGATCAGTGTAGCTCCCTGACACTCAAGCACCAGATCGTCTGAAAGGCCAGAAGAAAACTTTCTCATTCAGGCCCTCTTACTACTCATCATCTCAGGGGCATAATGGGCCAAATGATTAAACTTTAAAGTATACTCCTGAACATTTATCTTACCCTGCTTAAGGTTTATGAACTCCTCTGATTTAGCTTCTCTTAACTCCAGAGGAAAGAATCGGTCAAGAAACGCTTCCACAAAATCATCCCAAACTGTGGGCTCTGTATTGTGACCTTTCGCATTTTTCCACTCGTTGTACCATTGGTTCGGTAAATCCTTTAGCCGGTATGCTGCTAGCTTAACACCTTCCACCTGATCAATATGAATTACTTTGAAAATATTCTTTATTTTGTCTACGAACTAATGTGGGTCCTCTTTTAGCTTAGCGCCAAAGAACTTGGGCGGGTTCATTCTCATGAATTGGCTCTCTCTAGTAACTTCAGAACTAAGAGACGTTGACCCCATATCCGCTGACCTCTGAGTGTATGAGATTACCAGTTGTACAAGCATGTGAATAGACTTTCTGAACTCAACATTAGACACCTGTCCTTTACGAGACTTAGTACGATTGGACCCCGTTCGTGGAGCTCTGGAAGGACTGGTCGGCACAGGAGGTACTTCCAGAGTAGGAATAGGTTCAGAGGTATGATCTTTGTTATGAGTTCGTATCCCATGGGTAGTAAGGACTTCATCATCCTGAGCATTAACGTTGGTGCGATGGGGAGGCATAGTTGGCTTTCTAAAAAGCAAGAGATCATTGATTAGGGTACAGATTAGACTTTGAAGCACGAACTAAATCACAAGGAAGAGAAATATTCCTAAATTCCTAGTATCCCTCTGCTTATAAGTGTGGCGCGCAACATATCCATAAACAAGACTCTACCCGATGCGATTTCGCAGACACCCTGGGACCATGAACCGTGCTTTGATACCAAATTTGACACGAACCGAACTAGGGCCTAGCCGTGATGGAAATCCCAAACCATGAAGGCCCAGCATGCCCTTTTCTATGTGGTAATCATGTACAACATTCATATAATAAAAGAAAATGGAGATACATAATCTTCTATGAAAATGTGGCCAATTCTAAATTCAACATATTTATGGAAACTGCAATTCAGAAACATCTAAATAATATCTGACTCAGCTTGCGAAATCTATACTACATGAAAATATGACAACTGTCTAAAACTAGGACAAGGCCCCCAGTCGACCAAATCTGAAATAATATACATAATCTGAAATGACAGGCCTTCTGGAATAGAGAAGGCTCACCACTGCATAATCTGATCAGCTGTCTGAATTATCTACTGCTTATCTGGACCCCTAGATTGTGCATCAGAACCTGAGATCTTGGAGGGGGAGGGGGTCAATACAGATGTACAGGTAGGCAGAGCATATCCAAAATAATCATTTATTATCCAACATATATGAGAGCAATTTAAAACTGTTCATAAGTATATCATGTAGTAAGAATTCATATGGGCATTTTAAAGACCCTGTAAAAATCATCTCAGCTCTGAGAAATCTATGTTACTTCTGCGCTACGTGGTATACCCTACAACTCTGAAAAATTCCATGGGCTATATGGAAACTGATATTAACTCGGCAGCGAAGCCCCCAACCCAAGTGTGCCGCAAGGGTCAGAGTCTCTGAGTCTACTACGCCACACGACTGTCTCCAGCGTAAAATAACAATCTACCTGTATTGGAAAATACGGTTTCAGGCTAAAAGTTTCTTGAACTCGCCCCTTCTTTGGGTAACCACCTAACCCTTTTTAAGCCCCTTTTTAAAACTCAATCAAAACATGTTGTCTCTGAAAACATACTCTGAAAACATGCTCTGAAAACATAATCTGGTATGGCATAAATACATATGGTATCGCCATACCATTTTCTTTAAACTCACATCTCTGAGCCAATATTAGTCTATCATAAATCTCGGTATTTTAAACACGAGTTTTGAGGCCAGCATTTTAATAATTAAATTCAATGAATCTTTCTTGTTTTTTCAAACTTCATGTAAACATATGCAATTCTTTCTAATACATACAAGAACATATTAACATCAAGAAACACCCTCTAAACAATTCCAAATCATGTTCAAATGCCAGGATATTGCAAAAACATATTTCAAATCACAAAACCGTAATCTTTAATTCAATACAAGAGAGGGATTTCATAATTTATGCTCTCAAAAATCTTAAATCTCAAATTCATACATATACATTAATATGTAAATCAATTTAGGGGAAAAGGCCACAAGGCCAAATCAATAGTAGCATTGAAACTTTCGAAATGCATAATAAATAATATAGTTTTCAAAACCCCCATAAAATACATGCATCAAAACCTTTAAATCATGCTTTAATAATTTCAAGCCCATGTATGTTTTAGGATAAACCCCACGTGCCTCTATTTCGAAGAATAATGAATGAGTCTTGAATCTTACGGATTGGGGATTCCAAATCTCTAATTATCTTCAAAAACTCATGGTTGAATCTTGAGTTACAAGGATTTTTAGTTTGAAACCCTAATGGAGTTTCTTGAGAGATTTTGATGAAACTAATATTACTTTGGTGTTCTTGGGATTAAATCTCGTGTTAGAGATGATAAGGGGTTGGAGAAGTACCATTTTACCCTTAGTAAGATGGAGTGCAAATATAACGGATGCCAGATTTTATGGGCCACCGCGATGCGCCACTATCGTGATGGCTCACTGGAAATTGACAAATGCGGAATTGGGATATTGCGCCATGTGCCACTATCGCGAGGTCCCACTTGTATTTGATAATTTCTAATTAAACCATCTTTTCGACGCGCTAAACACCAAAATGACGAAGTTTTACGACAAGATCATAAAATAGTGATAACTTCTTCACCTAGTTCTTGTTTTGGATGAATCTTATATCGACAGAAATCTTATTCAGTCATCTACGTAATGAAAATTTGAAATATAAGGGATTCCACGGGGAAATAAGTATAAATCATTCTAGAAGAGAATTCTTCATATTTTAGGGACAAAATTTAGCTAAGAAAAACTTTGGGGCGTTACAATATCCCCCCTTGGGAACATTCATCCCCGAATGTTGACGTGGGATATAGAAAAGTCTAATTTGAAGCATACAAAGGCATAGAAAGAATAAGGAAAGGATTTTACCTTCCATTTCATCATCTATTAGATCAAAAAGTTTTGGGTATCTAGCTCTCATGTCAACTTTTGATTCCCAAGTCGCTTCTTCTATTTTCTTGTTTCACTACAACACTTTAACTGAGGCTATCTCTTTGTTCCTCAATATTCTAACTTGGTGATCCAAAATCTCTGCAGGCTCTTCTTCATAGGATAAGGAGTTTGTCACTTTGATTTCTTCAATAGGCAATACTAACGAATTTTCCCCAATACACTTTTTCAATATGGATATGTGAAATACTGGATGAACGGAACCAAAAATTGCAGAAAACTATAACTCATACACAACTCCACCTATCCTTCTCATAATCTAGTACGTTCCTATATAACGAGGGCTCATCTTACCTTTCTTTCTGAATCGCATAACTCCCTTCATCGCAGAAACATTGAGAAACACCCAATCTCCAACCTCAAACTCTAGATATTTTCTCCTAATATCGGCAAAGGACTTCTGGAGACTCTGAGCTATCTTGAGTCGTTCTTTAATGACTTTCACATCCTCTATTTCCAGATGAACAAGATCAGGACCAAATATCTGCATCTCGCCTACTTCATACCATCCTATCGGAGATCTACATCTTCTCCCATATAGGGCCTCAAACGGAGCCATCTTAATACTGGAATGATAGCTATTATTATATGCAAACTATATTAATGGAAAGTAATCTACCAAACTAACTTTAAAATCAATCACGCAGGACCTTAACATATTCTCAAGGGACTGGATGGTGCGCTCAGCTTGCCCATCTGTCTGAGGGTGAAAAGTCGTGCTCAAATTCACTTGGGTACCTAAACCTTTTTGAAATGATCTCCAAAACTGTGAAGAAAAGTGTGTACCTCAATCAGATATGATGGAAACAGGTGCCCCATGCAAACAAACTATTTCTGCAATGAATAGCTTGGCATAATCCTCTCCCAAATAATTTGTCCTGATAGGTAGAAAGTAAGCTGACTTGGTCAGCTAATCCACAATTACCCAAATGGAATAATACTGGTTTCGGGACCTCAGAAGTCCTGTAATGAAGTCCATATTAATCATCTCCCACATCCACAAAGGCAAAGCTATCTCTTCAGAAGAACCACCTGGCCTCAAATGTTCCACTTTATCTTTTTGACAATTTAAACACTTGGCAACATAATTAGCCACATCATGCTTCATATTATTCCACCAATAAATAGTTTTCAAATCCTGATACATCTTAGTAGATCCAGGGTGAACAACATACCTTGACGTATGAGCTTCGTCAAGGATCCTCTTCCTCAGATAATCTACATCTGGCACACACAACCCACCCTGGTATCTCAAAATACAATCACCACCGATATCAAATGATATCACTTTTTGTTGACCCACATCTTTATTGATTTGTATCAATATGGGATCCTCAAGCTGCTTTTCTTTAACTTTTGTACAAATGGAAGATTTATCTATCTTATAAAAAACCACTCCTCCATCCTCGAAATCCAAAAGTCGCACTCCTAGATTTACAAGTCTGTGAATATCCTTCACTATCTCCCTCTTTTGTTTCCCTACATGAGAAAAACAGCCCATAGATAACCTACTGAGGGTGTCAACTACCACATTCTCCTTTCCCGGATGATAGTGCAGGCTCATGTCATAGTCTTTTAAAAGTTCCAACCACCGCCTCAACCTGAGATTCAATTTTTTCTGCGAAAAAACAAACTGTAAACTCTTGTGGTCAGTAAATATATCAACGTGTACCCCATACAAATAGTGTCGCCAGATCTCAAGTGCAAAAACCACAACCGCTAACTCCAAGTCATGAATAGGGTAGTTTCGTTTGTGCACCTTCAACTACCTAGATGCATAAGCTACTACCTTACCATGCTGCATAAGAACACACCCAAGTCCCACTCAGGACACATCACAATATACAACAAAACCTTTTGTACTCTCCGAAAGAGTCAGCACAGGAGCAGTAGTCAACCTGTCTTTCAACTTCTCAAAACTATTCTCACAAGAGTCAGACCATAAAAACTTTACCTTTTTTTGAGTCAACTTAGTAAGTGGTGCAGCTATGGAAGAAAAACTCTTGACGAATCTTCTGTAATAACCCACCAAACCCAAGAAGCTCTGAATGTCGGTTGGAGTCATAGGTCTGGGCCATTTTGTCACTGCCTCAATCTTTTGGGGGTCAACCTTAATCCCCTCACTAGACACAATATGCCCCAAGAACGCAATAGCATTCAACCAGAATTCACACTTGGAAAATTTTTCATACAACTTATGATCATTAAGGGTCTGAAGAATGATACGGAGGTGATTGGCATGGTCCTTCTTGCTATTAAAATATATCAAAATGGAATCAATGAATACAATGACAAACAAATCCAAAAAATGATGAAAAACCCTATTCATTAGATCTATGAAAGCTACAGGGGCGTTAGTCAACCCGAAAGATATGACTAAGAATTTATAATGGTCGTATCTGGTTTGGAAAGCTATTTTTGGAATATCTGACTCTCTAACTTTCAACTGGTGATATCCCGAATGAAGGTCTATCTTTGAAAAACATTTAGCACCCTGAAGTTGATAAAAAATATCATTAATCCTAGGAAGAGGATATTTATTTTTAATCGTGACCTTATTCAATTGGCGGTAATCTATGCACATACGAAAGGAACCGTCTTTCTTTTGCACGAAAAGTGTAGGTCAACCTTAGGAATACACATTGGGGGGGATAAAACCTTTATCTAGACGCACTCAAGCATAAGATCGTCAAAAAGGACAGAAGCAAGCTTCCTCATTTAGGCCCTCTTACTACTCGTCATCTCAGCAGCATAATGGGCCAGATGATTAAACTTTAAAGTATACTCCTGAACACTTATCTTACCCTGCTTAAGGTTTAGGAACTTCTCTACATTAGTTTCCCTCAGCTCCAGAGGAACGAATCGGTCAAGAAACCCTTCCTCGAACTCATCCCAAACTGTGGGCTCAGCATTATCATCTTTTGCATCTTTCCACTCGTACCATTGGTTCGGTACATCCTTTAGCTAGTATATTTCTAGCTTAATACCTTTCACCTGATCAATATGCATTGCTTTGAAAATCTTCTCCATTTCTTCTACGAACTCCTATGATTCCTCTTCTACCGTAGCGCCAGAGAACTTGGGCGGGTTCATTCTCATGAACTGTCCCACTCTAGTAACTTCAGAAGTAACAGACGTCGACCCCATATCCTCTGACCTCTGAGTTTATGCAGTTACCAGCTATGCAAGCATTTGAATAGACTGTCTGAATTCAGTATTAGACACCTCTCCTTCACGAGGCTGAGTATAATTGCCCCTGTCTGGGGAGTTCTGGGAGGACTGGTCGGCCCAGGAGGTACTTTCGGAGTAGGAATAGTTTCAGGGGTATGAGCTCTATTACGGGTCCGCATCCCATGGGTGGGACAGACTTCATCATCCTGAGTATTAACGTTTGTGCGACGGGGAGGTATAGTTGGCTTTCTGAAAAACAAGAGATCAATGATTAGGGTAAAGATTATACTCTGAAGCACGAACTAAATCAAAAGGAAGAGAAACATTCCTAAACTCCTAGTAGTCCCCTGCTTATAAGTGTGGCGCGCTATATACCCATAAACAATACTCCACCCCACGTTATTTGGCAGATACCCTGGGACCATGAACCGGGCTTTGATACCAAGTTTATCACGACCCAAACTAGGGTCTGGCCATGATGGACATCCCAAACCATGAAGGCCCAGAATGCCCTTCTCTATCTGGTAATCATGCATAACATTCATATAAAAAAAGAAGATGCAGAAACATAATCTGCTACGGAAACATGGACAATTCTAAATTCAACATAATTATGGAAACTACAATTCAACAACATCTAAATAATATCTGACTCAGTCTGCGAAATCTCTACTACATGAAAATATGACAACTGTCTGAAATTTGGACAAGGCCCCCAATAGACTAAATCTGAAATAAGATACATAATCTGAAAGGACAAGCCTTCTGGAATAGAGAAGGCTCACCACTGCATAATCTGATCAGTTGTCTGAATTATCTACTGCTTATCTGGATTCCTATACTGTGCCTCAGAACCTGAGAGGTTGGAGGTGGAGGGGGTCAATACAGATGTACTGGTATGCAGAGCATATCTAAATAATCATTTATTATCTAACATATATGAGAGAAATTTAAAACAGTTCAGAAGTATATCATATTGTAAGAATTCACATGGGCATTTTAAAGATTCTGTAAAAAAATTCTTAGCTCTAAAAAATCTTTGTTACTTCTGTGCTACATGGTATACCCTACAACTCTGAAAAATTCCATGGGCTATATGGAAACTGCTATTAACTCGGTAGCGAAGACCCCAACCCAAGTGTGCCACAAGGGTCGGAGTCTATGAATCTACTACGTCACATGGTCGTCATACCATTAACTTGCAAGTCACATCTCTGAGTAATTGTTAGTCTATCATAAATCTCTATATTCAAAACAAGAGTTTTGAGGCCAGTATTTCAATAATTTAATTCAATGAATCTTTCTTGTTTTCAAACCTGAAGTAAACACATGCAATTCTTTCTAATACATACAAGAACATATTAACATCAAGAAACACCCTTTCAACAATTCCAAATCATGTTCAAATGCCAGGATATTGCAAAAACATCTTTCAAATCACAAAACCATAATCTTTAATTCAATACAAGAGAGGGAGTTCATAATTTATGCTCTCAACAATATTAAATCTCAAATTCATACATATACATAAATATGTAAATCAATTTAGGAGAAAAGACCACAAGGCCAAAGCAAGAGTAGCATTGAAACTTTTGAAATACATAATCAATAATATATTTTTCAAAACCGCCATAAAATACATGCATCAAAACCTTTAAGTCATGCTTTAAAAATTTCAAGCCCATGTAGGTTTTAGGATAAACCCCATGTACCTCTATTTCGAAGAATAATGAATGATTCTTGAAGCTTACGGATTGGGGATTCCAAATCTCTAATTATCTTCAAAAACTCACGGTTGAATCTTGAGTTTCAAGGATTATTAGTTTGAAACCCTAATGGAATTTCTTGAGAGATTTTGATTAAAATAATTTTACTTTGGTGTTATTGGGATTAAATCCCATGTTAGAGATGATAAGGGGTTGGAGAAGTACCATTTTACCCTTAATGAGATGGAGTAAAAATATAACTGGTGCCCAATTTTATGGGCCACCGCGACGCACCACTATTGCGGTGGCTCACTGGAAATTGACAAATGTAGAATTGGGATCCTCCGCGATGCGCCACTATCGTGAGGTCCCACTTGAATTTGATATTACTAATTAAACCATATCTGTGACATGCTAAACACCAAAATGATGATGTTTTATGACTAGCACATAAAATAGTCATAACTTCTTCACCTAGTGTCTGTTTTGGACGAATCTTATATCGATGGAAAGCTTATTCAGTCATCTACGTAATGAAAAGTATAAATCATTATATAAGCCAATGCTTTATATTTTAGGGATAAAATATATCTAAGAAAAACTTTGGGGCGTTAAAATATCCCGCCCTTGGGAGCATTCATCCCCGAATATGGATGTGGTATTCAAAAAAGTCTAATTTCGAGCATACTAAGGCATAGAAAGAACAAGTCAAGGATTGTACCTCCCTTTTCATCAGCCATTGGTTCAAAAAGTTTTGGGTATCTAGCTCTCATGTCAACTTCTGATTCCCAAGTCGCTTCTTCAATTTTCTGGATTCTCCACAACACTTTAACTGAGGCTATCTCTTTGTTCCTCAATTTTCTAACTTGGCGATCCAAAATCTATACAGGCTCTTCTTCATAGGATAAGGAGTCTGTCACTTTGATTTCTTTAATAGGCAATACTAATGAATGGTCCCCAATACACTTTTTCAACATGGATATGTGAAATACTGGATGAATGGAATCCAAACTTGCAGGAAACTCTAACTCATACGCAACTTCACTTATCCATCTCACAATCTTGTATGGTCCTATATAATGAGGACTTATCTTACCTTTCTTTTCGAATCGCATAACTCCCTTCATGGGAGAAACTTTGAGAAACACCCAATCTCCAACATCTACCTCTAGATCTCTTCTCCTAACATTGGCATAGGACTTCTGGAGACTCTGAGCTATCTTAAGTTATTCTCTAATGAATTTCACATCCTCTATTTCCTGATGAACAAGATCAGGCCCAAATATCTGTATCTCGCTTACTTCATACCATCCTATCGGAGATCTATATCTTCTCCCATATAGGGACTCAATTAGAGCCATCTTAATACTGACATGATAGCTTTTATTATATGCAAACTCTATTTATGGAAAGTGCTCTACCCAACTACCTTTAAAATCAATCACGCAGTCCCTCAACATATCCTCAAGGGTCTGGATGGTGCGGTCAGCTTGCCCATATATCTGAGGGTGGAAAGTCATGCTCAAATTCACTTGGGTACCTAAACCTTTTTTAAATGATTTCCAAAACTGTGAAGAAAACTGTGTACCTCGATTAGATATGATGGAAACAGGTGACTCATACAAACGAACTATTTCTGTAATGAACAGCTTGGCATAATCCTCTCCTGAATAATCACCCAAATGGAATCATACTGGTTTCAGTACCTCGGAATTCCTATAATAAAGTCCATATTAATCATCTCCCACTTCCACAAAGGCATAGCTATCTCCTTAGAAGAACCACCTGGCCTCAATTGTTCCACTTTAACTTGTTGACAATTCCAATACTTGGCTATATAATTAGTCACATCACGCTTCATATTATTCCACCAATAAATAGTTTTCAAATCTTGATACATCTTAGAGAGACAGGGTGAACAACACACCTCGATATGTGAGCTTTATCAAGGATCCTCTTCCTCAGAACAGCTACATCTGGCACACACAACCTACCCTGGTATCTCAAAATATGATCACCACTGATATCAAATGACATTACTTTCTGTTGACCCACATCTTTCTTGATTTGCATCAAGATGGGATCCTCAACCTACTTTTCTTTAACTTCTGTACAAAGGGAAGATTTATCTATCTCATGAACAACCACTCCTCCATCCTCGGAATCCAAAAGTCGCACTCCTAGATTTGCAAGTCGGTGAATATCCTTCACCATCTCCCTCTTTTGTTTCCCTACATGAGAAAAACAGCCCATAGATAACCTACTGAGGGTGTCAGCTACCACATTCTCCTTTCCCGGATGATAGTGCAGGCTCATGTCATAGTCTTTTAAAAGTTTCAACCACCGCTTCAACCTGAGATTCAATTTTTTCTGCGAGAAAACAAACTGTAAACTCTTGTGGTCAGTAAATATATCAACGTGTACCCCATACAAATAGTGCCGCCAGATCTCAAGTGCAAAAACCACAACCGCTAACTCCAAGTCATGAGTATGGTAGTTCCATTCGTAAACCTTCAACTACCTAAATGCATAAGCTACTACCTTACCGTGTTGCATAAGAACACACCCAAGTCCCACTCGGGACGCATCACAGTATACAACAAAAGCTTCTGTATGCTCTGAAAGAGTCAGAATAGGAGCAGTAGTTAACCTGTCTTTCAACTTCTCAAAACTATTCTCACAAGAGTCAGACCACAAAAACTTCACCTTTTTCTGAGTCAACTTAGTAAGTGGTGAAGCTATGGAAGAAAAACTCTTGATGAATCTTATGTAATAATCCACCAAACCCAAGAAGCTACGACTGTCGGTTGGAGTCGTGGGTCTGGGCCATTTTCTCACTGCCTCAATCTTTTGGGGGTCAACCTTAATCCCCTCACTAAACACAACATGCCCCAAGAATGCAATAGCATTCAACCAGAATTCACACTTGGAAAATTTTGCAAACAATTTATGATCTTTAAGGTTCTAAAGGATGATTTGGAGGTGATTGGCATAGTCCTCCTCACTATTAAAATATACCAAAATGTCATCAATGACAAACAAATCCAGAAATTAAGGGAAATCCCTATTCATTAGATCCATGAAAGTTGCAGGTGCGTTAGTCAACCCGAAGGACATGACTAAGAATTCATAATGGCCGTATCTGGTTCATAAAACTTTTATGGGAATATCTAACTCTCTAACTTTCAACTGGTGATATCCCAAACGAAGGTCTATCTTTGAAAAAAATTTAGCATCGTGAAGATGATAAAAAAGATCATCAATCCTAGGAAGTGGATATTTATTTTTAATCGTGACCTTATTCAACTGGCGGTAATCTATGCACATACACAGGGAACCATCTTTCTTTTGCACGAAATATACAGGTGAACCCCAGGGAAACTCGTTGGGGTGGATAAAACCTTTATCTAGAAGGTCTGCTAGCTATTCTTTTAACTCTTTTAGCTCTTCAAGACCCATCCTATATGGCGGAATAGAAATAGTACGGGTATCTAGCAATAAATCAATACCAAAATCTATTTCCCTATCAGGTGGTATTCCTGGGAGATGATCTGGAAAGACATCTGGGAATTTATTCACTATAGGGATGGACTGAAGAGGAAGAATTTTGGCACTAGAATCTTTAACCTAAATAAGATGATACAAGCCACCTTTGGAAATAAGTTTACGGGCCCTGAGATAAGATATGAAGTGCCCTCTAGGTGCGTCCCTCCCATTCTATCACCAACTCATTTGGAAAAGAAAAGGTGACTCTTCGGGTTCTACAATTCAAGGTGGCATAGCATGAATGAAGCGAGTCCATTCCTAAGATGGTATCAAAATCAACCATATCAAGTTCTATGAGATCTGCCTCAGTATCTTGGCTGAAAATAGACACAACACAAATTCTATACACCCTCCTAGCCACTACAGAATCTCCCACCAGGATGGAAACCAAAAAAGGTTCAGCAATCACCTCAGGCTCAAACCCAAAACCAACAACCACGTATGGGATCACATAAGACAAGGTATACCAGGGATCAAGTAATACATACACCTCACGAGAAAAGATTTGTGATGTACCGGTGACTACATATGGTGAGGACTCTGCCTCCTGGAGGTTGGTCAAAGCATACAACCAGTTCTAACCATTTTTGGTGGCTAAAGTGGCACCCTTCTGAGATAGTGGTGCAGATGAATTCGCCTACGAGTTGGCTCCTCCAACATTACTCTTTGCTATTGGACAGTCTCTCTAGATATGGTTTGGCTGTCAGCATGAATAACACACCAAAGCGCCAAACTGACATCTCCCTGGATGATTTCTCCCGCATCTCCCACAGCGCGGATAGGATCAAGAGATCTGGGATACAATTCCCTGCGACTGCATACCCTGCTTCCTCGGCCCCTGACTAGACTTGAAATTCTGGGTGTGCTACTCAGCAGAAGTTATAGACATTGGAGCACTAGCTGCCAACTGGGCATTACCCCAATTCTTTTTCTTTTACCATTTTCCACCCCAATTTCCGCTCTGCTGCTGACTATGACTCTGTTTTGTCTCTATGGCTCTCTTTGTCTGCCTATCTTTTTCCCTAGATTTGGCTATATTCTTCTTATTCTCCTCAAATTACTCCATGTGGACTGACAGTCTAGCATAGTCCATATCCCTGATCAGCATAACTCCCTGACAATCAAGCACCAGATCATCTGAAAGGACAGAAGTAAACTTCCTCATTTAGGCCCTCTTACTACTCGTCATCTCAGGGGCATAACGGGCCAGCTGATTAAACTTTAAAGTATACTACTGAACAATTATCTTACTCTGCTTAAGGTTCATGAACTCCGCTGCTTTATCTTTCCCCAGCTCCAGAGGAAAGAATCAGTCAAGAAACACTTCCACGAACTCATCCCAAACTATGGGCTCAGCATTGTCACCCTTCGCATCTTCCCACTTGTTGTACCATTGGTTTGGTACATCCATTAGCTGGTATACTTCTAGCTTAACACCTTCCACCTGATCAATATGCATTACTTTGAAAATCTTCTCCATTTCTTCTACGAACTCCTGTGAGTCCTCTTCTAGCTTAGGGCCAGAGAACTTGGGAGGGTTTATTCTCATGAACTGGCCCACTCTAGTAACTTCAAAAGTAATAGACGTTGACCCCATATCCTCCGACCTCTGAGTCTATGAGGTTACCAGTTGTGCAAGTATGTGAATAGACTGTCTGAACTCAGCATTAGACACCTCTTCTTTACGAGGCTGAGTACGATTGGACCCCATTCGGGGAGCTCTGGGAGGACTGGCCGACACAGGACGTACTTCTGGAGTAGGAACAGGTTCAGGGATATGATCTCTGTTATGGGTCCGCATCCCATGGGTGGTTAGGAATTCATCATCCTGAGAAATAACATTGGTACGACGGGGAGGCATAGTTGGCTTTCTAAAAGGCAAGAGATCATTGATTAGGGTACAGATTAGACTCTGAAGAACGAACTAAATCACAAGGAAGAGAAACATTCCTAAATGCCTATTATCCCTCTGTTTATAAGTGTGGCATGATACATACCCATAAATAAGACTCTACCCAACGCGATTTCGCAGACACCCTGGGACCATGAACCGTGCTTTGATACCATGTTTGTCATGACCCAAACTAAGGCCTGTCCCTGATGGACATCCCAAACCATGAAGGACCAGAATGCCCTTCTCTATGTGGTAATCATGCACAACATTCATTTAATAAAAGAAAATGTAGAAACATAATCTGCTACGGAAACGTGGCCAATTCTAAATTCAACATAATTATGGAAACTGCAATTCAACAACATCTAAATAATATCTGACTCAGTTTGCGAAATATCTACTACATGAAAATATGACAACTGTCTAAAACTAGGACAAGGTCCCCAGTCGACCAAATCTGAAATAAGATACATAATCTGAAAAGACAGGCTTTCTGGAATAGAGAAGGCTCACCACTGCATAATCTGATGAGCTGTCTGAATTATCTACTGCTTATCTGGACCCCTAAAATATGCCTTAGAACCTGAGAGGTTGGAGGGGGAGGGATTCAATACAAATGCACTGGTATGCAGAGCAAATATAAAATAATCATTTATTATCTAACATATATGAAAGCAATTTAAAACAGTTCATAAGTATATCATGTAGTAAGAATTCACATGGGTATTTTAAAGACTCGGTATAAATTATCTCATCTCTGAGAAATTTGTGTTACTTCTGCGCTAGGTGGTATACCCTACAACTTTGAAAAATTCCATAGGCTATATGGAAACTGCAATTAACTCGGTAGCGAAGCCCCCAACCCAAGTGTGCCGCAAGGGTCGGAGTCTCTTAATCTACTATGCCACACGGCCATCGCCAGCGTACAATAATAATCTACCCGTATCGGCAAATATGGTTTCAAGCTAAGAGTTTCTTGAACTGGCACCTTCTTTGGGTAACCACCTAACCCTTTTTAAGCCCCTTCTTAAAACTATATCAAAACATGCAGTCTCTGAAAACATACTCTGAAAACATGCTCTGAAAACATAATCTATTATGGCATAAATACAAATGGTATCGTCATACCATTGACTTGCAAGTCACATCTCTAAGCCATTATTAGTCTATCATAAATCTCTGTATTCAAAACACGAGTTTTGAGGCCAGCATTTCAATAACTAAATTCAATGAATCTTTTTTTTTTCAAACCTCATGTAAACACATGCAATTCTTTCTAATACATACAAGAACATATTGACATCAAGAAACACCCTCTCAAGAATTCCAAATCATGTTCAAATGACAGGATATTGCGAAAACATCTTTCAAATCACAAAATCATAATCTTTAATTCAATACAAGAGAGAGAGTTCATAATTTATGCTCTCAACAATCTTAAATCTCAAATTCATACATATAAATATATATGTAAATCAATTTAGGGGAAAAGACCACAAGGCCAAAGCAATAGTAGCATTGAAACTTTCAAAATGCATAATCAATAATATAGTCTTCAAAACCCTCAAAAAATACATACATCAAAACCTTTAAGTCTTGCTTTAACAATTTCTAGCCCATGTAGGTTTTAGGATAAACCCCACGTACCTCTATTTCGAAGAATAATGAATGATTCTTGAAACTTACAGATTGGGGATTCCAAATCTCTAATTATCTTCAAAAACTCATGGTTGAATCTTGAGTTACAAAGATTTTTAGTTTGAAACGTTAATGGAGTTACTTGAGAGATTTTGATGAAAATAATCTTACTTTGGTATTCTTGGGATTAAATCCCATGTTTGAGATGATAAGGGGTTGGAGAAGTACCATTTTACTCTTAATGAGACTGAGTAAAAATATAACCGGTGCCCTATTTTATGGGCCACCGCGACGCGCCACTATCGCGGTGGCTCACTAGAAATTGATGAATGCGGAATTGGGATCCTCTGCGATGCGCCACTAATGCGAGGTCCCACTGGAATTTGACAATTGCTAATTAAACCATCTCCGCGATGCGCTAAACACCAAAATGATGATGATTTACGACTAGCACATAAAATAGCCATAACTTCTTCACGGAGTGTCCGTTTTGGACGAATCTTATATAGACAGAAAGCTTATTCAGTTATCTACATAATGAAAATTTGAAATCTAAGGGATTCTATAGGGAAATAATTATAAATACTTCTAGAATATAATGATTGATATTTTTAGGACAAAATTTAGCTAAGAAAAACTTCAGGGCGTTACACCTCTTATCTTCTCTAAGAAATGTTGAAAGCATGCTATGTCTATAAAACATAATCAATTATAACCATTTTTCTATGGAAGTAATGATACTCAGTTTGCCTTTCATTCACGTTTGTGGTTCTTATCAGGTCAACAGCGGTGGTCATAATCGAAACCACGAACACGAAGGCGTGGGATGAAATTTAAAATTCAAAAATTTCTACCTTTGCTTAGATTTCTTACTTTAACTGTAGTTGTTGTTGGTTCAAGTTTTATAGACTTAGTGTACATCATTTCAACCCTTGATACCCGTAAGGCTGCTTTCTTGGACTTCTACTATTTTCTATCTAGGTGATAATCCTGACCACTCTACCTAGACACAACTCCCTAGCAAAGTTTCTATCTGCACTATTTTCCTTTTAGAGAGACAACAAATGAATTTACATTGTCGGATACACTTTTATATTTGCTCTTGATACAGATTTCTTATGTTGTTTTAAGATAATTTCATTGGCCAGATTTGGTAGAAGTTACTTTCTACCCTATGTATCCTTTTCAATTAGCTCTCAGATGATATAGTCTTTCATCAACCACCCATTTTCCCTCAAAGGCATTCTCCTACCGCACCTACTAGCAAATAATCATCACCCCAAGCAACCCAACCATATAAATTTGGGCTAGGGCAATAACTATATAGGTTTTCCATCCTTGTTAGATGCAGTGCTAGGATTTAAAGGTCTTCTCAGAGTCCAATGCACCCTAAAAGTTAGTCCAATCACTATTGAATCTCTTTACCATGACACGAAACTAGAATCCTTTACAATGCTTGACAAATAAACATGAGCAACAACCAACATTAAATCTTAACAGGGCATCAAAACCTTATTCATGGTCCCTCAGCCTTATCAGTTCGAACCTACCAAACTTAACTATAAAATTATAGATATCTTGTTTGAATGATCTATGACTAAACGGTAAAAACAGTATTCACAAAATCAGTGTACTCTATGTGTGTTTCCACGATAACATTATCATTAATACATACCTCCTACATATGAAGTGGTTCCATCTGCATGCATCTTATTCCTCTGAACCCATCTTTACAGCCTCTTGTGATGGTCGGGCAAAAGTTGATCAACTGTCAGTTCCTTCTACAACATTATTCATTAGAAAGAACATTATTCATCTATTCAACAGATAAAGAGTCTGTTGCAATAGATGTGGAGTCTATTGCAACAGATTTAGAGTCTGTTGTAATAGATTTGAAGTCTGTTGGAATATATCAAACAAGCTTTGCTGGTGCTTTTATTTGTTCCAACAGTTGCTCCATCTGTTGCAACATCAACAATAGCATAAACTACAAATAAAACAACAAATAAAAAATATCAACAACAAAGAAACTACAACATTTATTCCAACATCATCAACAACAAAGAAGCAACATTCTTTGTTCCAACACCATCAACAAAATCACACCACAACTTCCAATAAAGCCAACCCCACCAATAACATCAGTAACAGCATAAACAACAAAAAAACAAGCAAAATACATACCAAAAAAATGATACTGCCAACCAGGCTTTTAAACTTCTCCCAACAGAATATTTTTTTGTATATTGTAATAAAAATTCTCGGTTCATTTATTCAACACTTAAAAATTCCTTCAATTTTTTTAAATAAATATCATATGGGTAAATGGAAATTAAATAAAAAAAATAGATGTAAATAACTTGCAAAGAAAAAAATGAAAATATAAGAGCAATAGTGAACCATAGATTAGAATCAAAAGGAGATCAAAACAATAATTTCTATCGAGGAAAGATATGGATCGGTTTAGATCTGAAAGGTTTTTTATGAAAAAGAGAAGAGAAAAGAGAGAAGAGAGAGAAAAGGTTATGAAACCCTAAGCTAAAGAGGAGAGAAAGAAAAAGATGAGAGATAAATAAAATAAATTTAGAACTGAAGTTGAGAAGATGAAATAATTCTAGATGTATTTTGTACGTAGACGTGGGTTTCAATATTCATTAATTAATATTTATTAATAATTTGAGGGGCACAAGGAAGACTTAGTTTAGTTACATTGAAAAGACAAGATAAGACTACTCAATGAAGACATTTTTGAGTTATCCAAGAAAAAGAAACTCTTCATTTTTACCGTATTTTGTAGTACTTACTACTTTATATACTTGGACATAAGCTTGCTTTAAAATTGAAAGAAAAAAAAGATTTTTAAACAGATATGTCATTTGTTGCAACAAATAGCAATATCTATTTAAAAATCCCAACAACACAGTCATCTGTTACAAAAGATACAAATATTTGTTTAAAAAACCCTTTCCATTTGATAATTAAATATGTCAACTGTTACAACATACATCAATATCTGTTTTAATATCTGAAAAGCTCAGTCATCTGTGACAGATGCAAATTCCATTTGATAATTAAATATCTGTTGGTATCTGTTCTACCAAATGACTTGTGACATTGAAAATACAAGATAAGACTACTCAATGAACATATTTTTTAGTTATCCAAGAAAAAAAACTCTTCATTTTTTACCGCATTTTGTAGTACTTACTCTTATTAGTAACTCTTACTCGGACAGAAGCTTACTTGAAAATTGAAAGAAAAAAAAGATATTTAGATAGATATATCATCTATTGCAACAGATACCAATATCTGTTTGAAAATTTCCAATATCTTAGTTATCTGTCATAATAGATTAAAATGTCTATTTTATAATTAAATCAGATATGCCATCTCTTGCAACAGATGTAAATATCTATTAGAAATTGTGTTCATCCTGACCTAGGTCGTCGATCGATCACTCTGAGTTGAAATGAGCTCTCATTAACTTAATGTTGGGATTAACATTACCTACATTGATTTAGGTGGAAGTAGGAATAAATGAATGAGCTCATAGGGTCAACTACAACTTCAACTGAGTCTTTACAATTGGCGTTGGTATTGCGTTCATCCCAACCCGGGTTGTCGATCGATCTCATTAACTTAATGTTAGGATTAATATCACCTACATTGATTTGGGTGGAACTAGGGATGAATGAGGGTCAACTACAACTTCAACTGAGTCTTTGCAATTGGCGTTAGTATTGCGTTCATCTCGATCCGAGTCATCGATCGATCTCATTAACTTAATATTGGGATTAACATTACCTACATTAATTTAGGTGGAAGTAGGGAAAATTGAATGAGCTCTAGGGTCAACTACAACTTCAACTGAATCTTTGCAATTGGTATTGCATTCATCCCGACCCAGGTCGGCGATCAATCTCATTAACTTAATATTGTGATTAATATTACCTACATTGATTTAGGTGGAACTAGGGATGAATGAATGAGATCATAGGGTCAACTACAACTTTAACTGAGTCTTTGCAATTGGCATTGGTATTGTATTCATCCCGACCTGGGTCATCGATCGATCTCATTAACTTAATATAGGGATTAATATTACCTACATTGATTTAGGTAGAACTATGGATGAATGAATAAGCTCATAGGGTCAACTACAACTTCAACTAAGCCTTTGCAATTGGGTTGGTATTCTGTTCATCCCAACCCGGGTCATCGTTCAATCTCATTAACTTAATATTGGGATTAACATTACCTACATTGATCTAGGTGGAAGTAGGGATGAATGAATTAGATCATAGAGTCAACTACAACTTCAACTGAGTCTTTGCAATTGGCGTTGGTATTGCATTCATCCCAACCCAGGTCATCAATTGATCTCATTAACTTAATATTGGGATTAATATTACCTACATTGATTTAGGTAGAACTAGGGATAAATGAATGAGCTCATAGGGTCAACTACAACTTCAACTAAGTCTTTGCAATTGGCGTTGGTATTGCGTTCCTCCCGACCTGGGTTGTCAATCGATATCATTAACTTAATATTGGAATTAATTGCCTACATTGATTTAGGTGGAACTATGGATGAATGAATGAGCTCATAGGGTCAACTACAACTTCAACTGAGTCTTTGCAATTGGCGTTGGTAATGTGCTCATCTCGAGTCGTCGATCGATCTCATTAACTTAATATTAGGATTAATATTACCTAGATTGATTTAGGTGGAACTAAGGATGAATGAATGATCTCATAGGGTCAACTACAACTTCAACTGAGTCTTTACAATTGGAGTTGGTATTGCGTTCATCCCGACCTGGGTCGTCGATCGATCTCATTAATTTAATGTTGGGATTAATATTACCTACATTGATTTAGATGGAACTAGGGATGAATGAATAAGCTCATAGGGTCAACTACAACTTTAATCGAGTCTTTGCAATTGGTGTTAGTATTGCGTTCATCCTGACCCTGGTCTTCGATCGATCTAATTAACTTAATTTTGGGATTAATATTACCTACATTGATTTATGTGAAACTAGGGATGAATGAATAAGCTCATTGGGTCAACTACAACTTCAACTGAGTCTTTGCAATTGGCGTTGGTATTGTGTTCATCCCGATCCGGGTCGTCGATCGATCATACTGAGTTGAAAATTGCTCTCATTAACTTAATTTTTAAAAAAACTAGTATATCTTTTGAAATTTTAATAAATAATTAAGATCAATTCGGACTAAATTAACAATTTCAAAACTTGTAATTTTTTTCCAAAATTACAAATCAACCGATACAAATCATCTATTTGTGGGAATTTTTTTCCTTATTTTAAATCTCAAGTTGTTGCTCTTCCCTCTCTCTCTCTCTCTCAATAATACATACAATAACTACTCAACATATTGCTCAACTCTTCAAAACAGATCAATTTTCTTCCCATTTTCAACCACATAGTTGTTATTTTCAAGTTCATTTTAGCTTGTATCCATCATTTTCTCTGTCTTTATAGGTAACAGAGTTCGAGAAGAGTTCTATATTTTTTATTTATTCTAAAAATTAGGATTTTTTAGTTAGTAATGAAAAAGAAGACTTTTAGTTGTATTATCTACGAGAATGGGTTAACGATTTTGTGTTTTGATGCTAAAAAAGTAGGAAGCACTCGAGAAAACCCTAGTTTTTGTCTCAGTGTTTTGTTGAATGTTGTGGTATTGTTGGATGATGTTTGTGATGTTGTTTGTGGATGTTGTTGTTGGTGTCGGTATTTGTGTTTTTGGTAGTGGTGTCGGTAGTTTTGGTGTTGGTATTGGTGGAATTGGTGGTGGTCTTGGTGGCATTAGTGGTGGCATTGGTTGTGGTGTTGGTGATCCATCTATTGCAACAGGTGGAATCTCTATTAGGAGATATTAAATAGGTTTTCAAACATTTTCCCCATCTGTTCCAACTGATGGCTTATTCGTTGGAGAATTTTTTTTCTGTAATGTGGCATAGAATAATATTTTGAAATTTGCCTTAGGTTTTTTTAAAAAAAATTATGCAAACATCAGATGCAATGTAGTTTTTGTTTTTCTATTATTTGTAGTTAAAAGATGTCTTCCAAAAGAAAAGAAACTGAAAGTGGATCAACTTCTAACCACCCAACATAAATGGCTAGAGTACAGCTATATTCGGAGTAACTTCCTGAACAATCTCAATCGAGCCAAAATGAAGCCGAGGAAAGTGATAACTCTTCCTCACAAATGGGCCATGAAATAATATCGAAATCCCAGCATGATTTTATCAAAACCATTAGTATCGACAGTTTTCGAGTTGCGATACCGATGGATATCCCTGACAAAGTAACTGGTGATTTTGTACTTAAATGTCAATTGAGGAAACGTTTTAATGAATTAAGAATAATTATGAAGAATGAAAACATAGACGAACTTTTTAACAAGATCTGTTTTGCATACTTTCTCAAGTTTCCTAAGGACCACTCTATGATTCCCAATGAGCATGGTATATATTCTTCTCAAGCACAGGATCAAGTACGCGAGGAATGATAAATATCTAAAGGAGGGATAAGAAGAGGTGGATGAAACCTGGATCAACTACTAGGGCATACCGGCTTGTTTTGGGTTGAAATAGTTTATCATAGTGACGGGATTGAGATGCAATCGTCTAGAAGAACCTCTCATCAAGGAAACACCCCACTAAGGGTCCAACAAACACAAGGGAAAAAACTATGGTTTGTATGACATTGTTGGACGTAGTAGCTATAAAGTGGAAGATTTGATGGCAGATCTCAGGGATAAAGACATACCAAAGAACTGCAGGGAGAAATTGTGCTTAGTTTGGTTTGCCCATTCTGTTTTATTGGCAAAAGGCATCAGGAAAGTCATAGAAGATGATTTATTGGATCTTGCTGATGATTTTGACAAATTCAACGACTAACCTTGGGGATATGTGATAACGCTCAACTTACATGTCAATTTAGTGCAAGGTGTTCATCATCAATATATTTACCCAACTTTGGAGTCGGGGTCGAATCCATGGGAACAATGTGAGTGGCGATTAAACTAATTTGAAACTATAACTATAAGTTGAATTCAAACAAATGATACGAAAAGATAAAATGGGTTTTTTTTATGATCAAACAATGTTGAATTTTTAACTTGCTTCAGAGCTCAAAACTAAAATTTCAATGGTTTAAATTAGTGATAGAGAGGAACTAGGGTTATGATCACTATGATTATTAACCTTCATTTTATAATAACTATAGTATTGGGTTCTCATGACTTGTGGGAAACACCAAATGATCAGTTTCGACAGTCCATCTAGGTATTTCTCAACCTACTTAGATGTTGAACTCCCTAATTCTCTTGAACTTAGTAAATCATTCTATTCATACTAATTTTATCTCAAGTTGATCAATCTTGTTACAGCATTAATCATAAGATGAGAGCTTAGCCTTCCCAAATCTTTGTTGATAATTTGCTACCTTTAGTTTATTTCTCAGTTAGAGCAAATCAACATAAGGCATGATTTATTTCTTGCAACCAATAACTAACAATCATAACAAAAGAATTATCAAGATGTCTCCACTATCACTCAAACCCTAACCAACTATTAAATCCATGGCGGAATAACATAGATCCCATAACCCTAGTTGTTGGTTTTAGTTCTACATGAGAAAGAAAGAGATAGAAACAATTATAATCATCATTCAAAGTAATTAAACTTACAAAATATGAAGTTTGAAGTTGATTCTATTCTAAGTTCAAGAGAAAATTCCCACAACCAAATCAAAGAGTTAAAAATTGAATTCTAAGTTAAGAGCCCCCAAAGAGAGGTGAACTCCTTTGGAATAAGTTCCAGCCATTTCAAGATGATCAATATGATGAATGAAAATACTAGAACTTATCCTTAAATACTTCATTCTAATAATGGAAAAAAAATCACAGATCACAGTTTTTTTCTCGGACAGATAATGGGTGACGATTTATCAGGAGTCTAATAACTTATCAGGAATGTCATCAGCTCTTTTTCACTTTTGACAATCTCTGCCTTAGGTTGATGATGAAATGTGATGGCTTATCAGACATGTCTGTGATAGTGGTCTGTGACAATCTCTGCTCTTTTTCACCAACGTCAAACTGCAACAGATCTGGGTGCTTCTTCTGGGGGTGTTACTGGTGGAGTTGTTTGTGATAGTGGCAGCCATCCTACTGCTACTAGTCCTGATTATGAGCATGCTCACCAAAAAATAAATACTTTTGAAAACACCCCTTACACCGGTCCTTCTCACCCCTACACCGGTCCCTCCTACCCTTATAGTGGTCCTTCTCACCCCTCCTCACCCTCATATTCTTATAGAAAATACAAAGTGTGTAAGGACAGAGAGGATAAACTCCTTGAAAAGCTAGAGGCTATTGCTGAAGTTGCCGAGAATTTAAAGTCCAAGAAGGGTGTCATATCATCCAATGAGGTAAGGGAGCCATGCATTCCTATAGTGGTGGTTAGGAGGAAGTGAAGAAAAATTAGAAAAGTTCTCTTTGTTATGAAAATAGCAAAAACTACAACTCCTCCCGCTCCAAGAGTTGTTGAAGTTCAGGGGCCACTGAAGAAGGTGGACATATTTGCGGTGCTTGGCAAGGATAAGGAAAAAGAACTGCAAAAATCATGAATGGAAGGAGAAAGGTTTAAAAAGAATACACCATGCATTCATTTGCCGCCAAAGACTTCAAGAATATGACAAATATGTGTGTGTGGTACGAGGACAATATAAGTTTACTTTTGCTAACCTAGCCTTCCAATCTACTCCATGAAGAAGAATCTAAGCAGCAGATGTGTAATTTGTTGCAACAAGTTGGTATTCTTTTGCAACATAATACACATCTTTTGTATGAGTTGCGTTGGCTGGGCAATCACGGAACTGATTTAGAGAACCCTCTGCATCAGATTTTTTCGACTGTATTTTTATTCTTTACAATTACTAACCTATTTAAATTAATTAGCTTCTTATACCACAGTATGTTGATGAAATTCTCTACCTCATTAGGGGCAGGCAATTAGCGTACCCAAATACTTATGATGCTAACAATAGGATAATGGACCTCAACTTCTACAATAATTTCAAGGATAGGTACAATGATCTCCATAAGCTCTTATTATGGTGGTCCAGGACTTGATTAGTTAGTTCTTACATTCCAATGGGATGAAGAAGTGATTAAATATATTAGAGGGATGAGGACATATCCACACGGCAAGAGCTGGACTAAGGAAAAGAGAATCCTTGCAGTCATGAATGTAGAAGTCAAATATTTTCTCGTTGTTGAGATACTATTCTACGAGGGAAAGATTAAAGTTTATGACTGCAACTTAACTGTCTTCAGCGAGGATAAGTTTTTAGCCCACATGCAGCCAGTCTTGAAGTTGTTGCCCAAGTTGTTGACGCAAAGTAAGTTGATGGATCATTTACTGGCTGAAGTCTTGACGAAGGAATCATGGGATTTTGAAGGTAGAAATAAGAACATCGATCCCCAGAGAAGTAGAACAGGTGCAGCGTGCGGGCCATACTCGCTCGCATACATCGAGTATTTGCTGATCGGAACAGTAATGACCGGTATATGAAACACCGTTGAGGGAAAGATGCAATGGTTCTGAGCTTATGGGGTACTAACTAAATGGTTGGAGCCCATGTATAAATAAAAAAATGTAAAAATATGGAGACGAACACGATAACAATTTTTTATTTCAAGCCACCTCACTTTACATATAGTGGGAATAATTTTTATGTCTGTGGATAGTTAAATTTTTATAATGCAACAGATAGTATATCTGTTGTAACATATATAATACCTATTGTGATAGATTGATTATCTGTTGGAGTAGGTTGGTTATCTGTTGCATTAATAGATATTTCCCGGTCTGTTTCTCGCAACAGATATCCAATCTGTTGCAACATATAATCTATCTATTACAACTGATAGATAATCTATTGCAATAAATAAATAAAGTAGGAAGACCTATTATATAATTTCCAACAGATGACCTAACTAAATGGTTGGAGCCCGTGTATAAAGAAGAATATGTACAAAGATGGAGACGAACACAATAACAATTTTTTATTTCAAGCCACCTCACTTTACATGTAGTGGCAATAATTTCTCTGTCTGCCAAAAGTTGAATTTTTATAATGCCACAAATTATATATCTGTTGTAACAGATAGTATAACTGTTCTGTGAGATATAGTACCTGTTGTAACAGATTGATTATCAGTTGAAATAGGTTGGTCATTTATTGCATTATGCAGATGTTCCTAGTCTGTCTGTCACAATAGATATACAATCTGTTGCTACATATAATCTATCTGTTGAAACTGATCGGTCATCTGTTGGAGCAAATAAAAAAAGTAGGAAGCCCTGTTATATAATTTCCAGCAGATGACCTACGTGTTGCATCTCGTGTTGCAACATATGTCTAAATTTGTTTGATAAGATATGTCGTCTGTTGCAGCAGATGTATTATCTTTTGCGATATTTGAATCTAGTATTCTATTTCAATTATCATGTTCAAAACTAAGGATTAAATTATATTCATAGACAGTATAAAATAAATCGGAGCCTTCAGAAATTACATGAAATAAATAAAATGTAAAAAAATCATTATGGGCACAAATGATCTACTCTGCAAATAAATCAACAAGTTAAACCAAGGAGGATAGGTTATTACATTGGCGGACTCAAGCTATAAATATCTAATCAATATGGACAAGTTGTTCTTCATCTGGTATTACGAAATTCGACTTTGGTTGTCGTGGATCTTTAGTGTCGCTTGCGTACGGCTTCTGAGCTTTTGCTTCTCCATTTTTCCATAAAAGAGCAGCATATCTTTTGTGGAGTAATCTGGCATCAAGTCCATTATTTGGTACTTGTAATCCATTGCTCAAATACATGGCATAAACGGCAATTAAAGGACCGCAATTCCTGCATTTAAAAAAAACAGATCATCCATATCTTGCAGTTCATGCAAGCGTTGTGAAATTTATGAAATTAAACTAAATCATGACACTTATACTTACAGGATACCAATGGTTTTTTGAACGATTCCTCCAACATATTGTACATGAAATGGATTACCCATTTTATCCCGGTATGTTTCAATCGTCGACCAATCAGTACGAACCTTTTGGTCCAAAAAGCCACTCATATCAAGGTAAGTATGTAATATTTTAGCCATCTTTTGTATGTTAGACGAAGGCCCAAAATGTCTTCTTCGCGACATCGAGTCATAAACTCGGATGCGCCTCTCATTTAGAACAGCGATAGCCAAAAACCAATGGAATTCATCACCAAAATTAATTGGGATGTACACTTCATCGACCAAATGTCAAGGTAAGCCATCTAGAATGCTAAAACCTTTGATGATGTTGATTAAGCATTCCTCATTTCGGTAAACTTTCGGCTGTTGTTGACAATACCTATCATAGGCATTATTGATGTAAACTTTGTACAACAATTGCCTGTAGTGTATTTTTATTGTTCTTGTGTTTGCAACTTATCCTTCTTTCGGAGGTAGTAAAAAATGATATCTATGTGCTGCACATATTATCAAACATTTCAAATTACGTGACAGAAAAATTAATACGCAGATGCAATTAAATAAAGTATTAATTAATAGTAATATGTATGGCATTTAAACCTCATCATTCCAACAAGTTTGGGGCTATGTCATTAAATAGAATAAATTTTTTATTCCGGGATGTGCAACAACAAAGTCGAACATAGTAAAACCAAGATTCGATTCGTTCACTTTGTAGCGTTCGTCATTTTATTTTTTACATAATGATTTCTATGTGTTAATGTCACATTCTTACAACAAGAATCGTATAAACCAATATCTTTTAAAATTGATTTATGTACCTGCCGGCATGATGCTTTAACAGCCCATCGGCAATCCATTCTAAATAGTCGTTGATCAACTGCGTTATTTTTTTTAGCCTCGTCCGAGATGTTGAACCCTTCAAACGGGTAATTCTTTCGTTCTCCCGAACTGATAGACTCCACTTTTTCTTCTTCTTTGGAAGTAGTTGAAGAATTATAAACTGTGATATTATTCTCTTCAGTAGTGGCTTCTACCGTAATATCCACCTGGAAAGCCAGAATTATCAATGCTAATTACAGATATACAACAGATTATCCATCTGTAGCAACAAATGATCCTTATGTTGCAATTGATGGATCATCTATTGGGATGAATTTGCACAGGTAAATTAGAGCAGTATGATAATTTCGAACAGATGATCCATCTGTTGCAACATAAGACTCATTTGTTGCAACAGATAACGTATCTGATGCAATAGGTTAGACAACAATTGCAACAGATGTATATATCTGTTTGATAATTTTCAGCAGATGTATCATCTGTTTAAAATAGATATGTTCCTGTTTGTTTGTTGGAATAGGTGATTAACATTCACCTTCTTCAGCTCATGTTTCTCTCCTGTGGCCTTTGCACACTAAACATCGGTGCAAGATAAAGACAAAAGCATTGTAATTTTGCTTTTTTTATGCTTGATGATGCCTTAGAAGTATCTTTCCTTCTTCTCTTAGCCTACTTGATCTCTAGTGAAGTGTATGGATATGAAATCCTCTTTGATGGGATGACACCCCTCTTAGATACAATTTTCTTTATAGAAGCAGTTAGTGCATTAATTGCAGTAATCACTCCATCGTGTTTCGCCTTGCAGCCTTGACATTTGCATGCAGAAAATTCGCTAGATGTGGCAAAATCTATACAACCAGTATGATCATAATCATAATAGCTTATTGTTTTAAAAATGGTAAAAGGAGCATCATTAGCCCCAACAGCAGTACCACTACCACTACCACTACAACTACCATCATCAATAGCAACAAGCCCACCTTCCAAAATTGTTTTTCTTATGATAGTTGTTGCTCCAAATAATTCCATTTTTATTCCATCAACGACCTTAGGATCCGATAAAGTTTGCACAAACCGTAAAGTAAGAAAAAATGGCATATTCAACTCTCAGTTGTTCGGAACAAGCCACAGATGAACAATCTAAAATAAATCAGTACATATATTAGAATGATGATGAAATCATTTAAAATATTCATTAATTAAAATAAAAACTTGATTAGAATTGGACTCACTGCTTCCTTGGGGGGATTGAAAAGATCAAAAAGTTTTGCATTTTTATCGGTTTTGGCCGACAACCATCTCAGAATTGTTGGACAGGAAACTACTTCCTGATAGTTCACCTATTGTCTCAAATAAGGAATGGCTTCAAATTCCCAAGCCTATAACATAATGCCAATAAATCCAAAGCATTATTGAATAAAAAAATAATGAATCATATCAGGATAAAAGAAATATTTACCATGAAGGCCTATGGAAAGCCATATAAGTTGACTGTCTTTGGCGTCAATGGAGTCAACAAATATTGGACAGTCATTTTGAAACTTTCATATCCCTAAGAATATCTATTAAATACCTCAAGATCCTCAGAGAGATTTATTAAACCGAGGCTTATGTTGTTGTTAACGTCTCTCGCCCAAAGAATATTATGTACAAATCAAAACAAGAAAAATGATTGTTTGTGCTTATTTGAGAGTCCTTTACCTTTCAACGCTTCTGTCAAATTTTTATTTTTGAAGTTTGGACAAACAATGGACACCAGGTCCTCACGATCACTCGACTTGCCTTTACCTTTTTAAGGTATGCGGGGTGCTTTCTTTTGGGTTAGAGTAGGTATAACTTGAGAAGGAGAAGGAGGATAACATTTTAGTTCGGTAACTATGAAAAACTCCTTCCAACCAAAACAAATAGGCATGCCACAGTAATTTATCCATACCTCATCCATTTTGTCTTTGTTTACATACATAAACCTACGTTTCAGAAGATCGTATACTATTTTCATCTGGAAATGAGTATTGTTGTCCTCCGGTAAATCAAGATATTACCCAAAGCATCTTTCCCTGAAATAAGCATACAATTTTTGTTCTCAGAATATTTTTCTGAAGGCGTCGAAAAATTTTCCCATGGCTGACTTAACCAAGAAATCACCCATTAAATCTGTGGCACCATCTCACTGCATTCTTAAAGATAATGATCAATGCTGAAGGTTTTGACCAAATCTTCGGCGGAAGGTCTATTAGCATTTGGATCATCTCTTTTGAGACAGTCTTTCTCCCCATGTTCATTATCTTCTGCTCCCGATAGAGATAACGCATGTAAAGCAAGCTCATAGAGTGGTGGATATAGCTGAGCTGCTGCACTTGTTTCTTTACTTGGACTTGATTAGGTTTTTTTTCTTTTTGGAGCCATATTATCTTAAATTAACAGGAACAAAAAATAGATTATAATTGATTAATGCATCGTTAAAAAGGGATAACAGTAAATCTAACATGTACAACGGTAAAAAAAATAGGTCTAACAGACAATACATCTATTGCACCAAGTATGTTATATGTTGCAATATATAACTGACCTGTTGCAACGGATGAGTAAACCATTAGAAATAATAAAAACAGATCTCTAATTTGTCTGACCCGAATACAACGGATGAGTAAACCATTGGAAACAATACAAAAAGATCACTAATCTATTGCACCAGGTAAGTTATCTGATGAAACATAAATCAATTATTGCAACAGATAAGTAAACTGTTGGAAATCATAAAATAGATTACTAATCTGTTGCTCCAGGTATTTTATCTGATGCAACATATAACCAACCTGTTGCAATGAATGAGTAATTCGTTGGAAACCATAAAAACATATCACTAATATGTTGCACCAGGTTTGTTATCTGTTGCAACATATAAATGACCTATTGCAACGGATGAGTAATCCGTTGGAAATAATAAAAATAGATCACTTATCTGTTGAACCAGGTATTTTATCTGTTGCAACATATAAATAACCTATTGCAACGATGAGTAAACCTTTGGAGAGAATAAAAATAGATTACTGAACTGTTGAAGCATATCACTCATCTGTTGGAAAATGAGTTATCTGTTGGATTAATATTGTTTAGATTTCTTCCGAATAGGACCATAAAAATAGATCACTAATCTGTTGCACCAGGTTTGTTATCTGTTGCAACATATAAATGACCTGTTGCAGCGGATGAGTAATCTGTTGGAAATAATAAAAATAGATCGCTGATCTGTTGCACCAGGTACTTTATCTGTTGCAACATATAACTGACCTATTTCAACAGATGAGTAAATCTTTAGAGAGAATAAAAAAAGAACACTGAACTGTTGAAACATAGCACTCATCTGTTGAAAAATAAGTTATTTGTTGGATCAATATTGTGTAGATTTCTTCCAAACAGAAGAGTCGTCTGTCACAACAGATGAAGGATCTGTTAGATTGTTTATCTGTTGCATCAGATTTTAATTTTGTTGCATCAGATGTCTTTATTTGTTGCATCAGATGTCTTTATCTGTTTCATCAGATGTTTTCATTTGTTGCATCATATGTTTCATCTGTTTCAACATCATTTTTTCAAGACAAATAATAAATCAACCCAGCAACACCAACACATCACACACACACACACTAAGAATATCAACTGTGAATAAAAATCTTCAACAAATCTGAATCAACAGTACAGCAACAAGAAGAAGAAATGCCAGAAATTAGGGTTTTATTTAGTCCACATTTTAATACTAGAAGAGTAGTTGGCTCAAGTTCCTCTGTTTCTTCATAATTTTTTACCTGTGAAAAAAGAAATGGGACAACGAAAAACTCAAAGTTGTTGTCGCCGGAGAAGTCTTCACGTCAATTGACAGTTGAAAGTCGAAAGGAAACTCGCCCGACTATTTTTCCCCGGAGATTGAAAGGAGAATTTTGCAGAACTGTTGGTTGGGAGAGAGTTGAGAAAAGTTGTCGAGAGAGAAAGAGGAGAGAGACTGGTTGATTTGGATTGAAAAGGGGTGTAGGTTGGGTTGATTTGTATTTTTGAAAAGATTAGAAAATTTTGAAGATATTAATCAACTCCACAATTAACTTAATCAAGTTTCCCAATGATGTTTGACCCTTTAAGTTGGTCAATGTCACCAATCCTTCATTCAAGACTTAAAAGACAACTTTCCTCCAATTTTCTCAAATCACTCAACTATAGATGTTTTACATACAAAGTCACTCAGCCTATATAACTGTTTTTTGGTTAAAATTTGCTTTCGTATAATTTTTATTTTAAACCAAACTAAAAAAGATAAAAAGTATCCATTTAAACCATTTAATAAAAATATTATCATCAAATTCATAATATTACATTTTCCCTAGTTAATAGAAAGAAGAAGGAAAAGCTTACTTATAAAACTAAAAAGAAACTAAGCTGCAATATCTGATATATATTGTTGCATCTCCCATAAGCATTCTACCAAATGGTCCTTCAAGCACCTGCACATTCAAATTTGCTTAATTACTGTTTGATTTTCATTTACAACAAAGAAACTTACATCTTATTATTATTTAACATGAAAATAAAATTATAGTTGGACTTTAATCCTACACAAAGAAAGTTAAGTCTGACGGAGTAATTCAAAATCTTGGAAATCAAAGAGTAGTGTATATTAATTTGGATACCTGAAGTTCTCAAAACAAATCTTGCAATCACTAAGTTGTCTACAAGGAATTATTTCTTCTTCTATTATTTCATAGACGTCGCTGCATCTTTCTTCTTCTCATAATAATTTTATGCTCCAGTTCCAAAATGATTCTTGCAAGCCATTTCGGATTTCCAGTTGAGATCATGAAATATACTATGGATAATCCAATACATAGTCCACTTCCATAACCCATAAGAGCAGCTTTCCAAAAATCATGGAGAAATTCAGAATTGCTTGCTCGATCGTCTAGTCCAGATACAGTATAATTTGTATTGGACACACGATCATTGACATAGCCTTTTGAAAGTGGGAATCCATGTAATCCATCATTGCCTTCATATGAATTGTTCTCAAAGGCATGAAATTGATTTCCTTGAGGAATGAACCCTTTGAGATGATTATGGGAGAGATTTAAGACTTCAAGATATGTAAGAGAAGCAAATTGTGTTGGTATCTCTCCTATAAGATGGTTACCCGATAGGTCCAATGACTCGACTACCGATAAATTTCCAAGTGATGGTGGTATATGACCATGCAATTCATTATGAGATAAATTCAGCATGCAAAGTGCAACAAGATCTCCCAGAATACTTGGAACGTTACCTTCAAATTTGTTGTTTGAAAGATCGACAGTGGTGTACAAAAACAAGATTCTTACAATTTCATGCTCAAATCCCTTGGTTACGACAGCTACCGAGTCTTGGTAATATCAATATCCTTTATCACTTGGTGCATTCATTATTTGATCAATTGTCCTCATGGCTTTCAAATATAGAAACAGGCTCGTTGGTAAGTTTCCCGTGAAGGCATTGTAAGAGAGACCTAAGATTCGAAGCTGAGGAAACATGTTTTCGGTCGTTAGATTTCTAATGGACCCATGCAATTTATTGGATCTCATGCTTAGAACTTTCAGCATTGGTAGAGTCCCCAACCACAAAGGGAATGTGTCATTGAGATGATTGTCTCCTACATCAAGAACTTCGAGTTGTTTGCAATTGATCAAGGATTGTGGGATTTTTCCCTCCAGATTATTGCCGTGAAAGTTGAAGGTTTTGAGTGTACTTCCAATTCTAAAAGTATTTGGAAGAGTTCCTGAAAGACTGCTGTGGTGCATATCCAGAACCTCCAGGCCACTGATATTACCCAAACATTTCGGAATTTCTCCCTTCAAATTTTTTTATTGCCAAATCAAGCATTACCAGTGATGTCAAAGAGCAAATAGATGAAGGGATTTCTTCACTGAGATTATTTTGCGATATGAATAAGTATTTTGTGGAATCTGGTGGAATAGGCAGTGGCCCTTTAAGAAAATTAGATAGCAAATCAATGGTATCTACAAAGTGAAGTGGAATTGAATCCACATTTGTCATCAAGTTGTGGGATAAATTAAGATGTTCCAATGAAAACCTCCAGTTAGACTATGCCCAGTCAGGAATTCTTCCTTGAAGCATATTATTTGGAAGATCCACCTCCCGAAGCTGCTTTTCGGATCTTATAAACTCCAATTTATCACTCCACAACCGGCCAATCGTAATATTTCAAGAGATCCTGGCAAAGTAACATTAACTTTGTTCTCATTGGTCAATGAGATACGGTTATATGAAAGATCAAGATGATAAAGATGTTTGAGGTCTGAGAAGAAGCTGATATCCACATTGCTTCTTAAATTGTTCGATGAAAGATCAAGACTTGTAAGGTTCACAAGGTTTTAAATTGACTTGGAAAGATGGCCTTGCAGCTGATTACTGCTTAAATCAATATGGACTGGAGAATTGGACTTGAAATCAGGAAGATCACCAGAAAATTGGTTATTATTCAAGTATAAGAAACTTAGCGATGGAAGGGAGAACATCCCCAATGGTATTGTTCCATTCAGGGAGTTATAAAAAAGTAACAAATACTTTAAGCGGGTGAGATTCGAAAGCGATTCAGGAAAAGGCTCTCTAAGGATGCAATTTTGAAGAAACAAAGTTTGCAGTGAACTTAGATAGCCAAGAGACTCAGGCAAATTATCAGAAAAATTCACGCCGTCGAGAACCAAGTCTTTGAGATATGCACTGCTGTTCCATTTTCTCTTTGGAAAATGACCACTGAACTGATAATTGAATTGTAAGCCAAGTGTCTCCAGGTTGGACAGGTGAAAAACACTCTCGGGTATTATTCCATGTAATCCTATAGTTTTCAGGTTCAGAGTTGTGAAATGCGAAGAGAAATTCAAAGAAATGGTGGAAGAGATGTTTACAAAAGTAAGATCAAGCACTCTTAATTCGGTCAAATTCTGAAGGAGCAATTTGAAATCATGGGTTGTGAGTCTTTGATTAATTCCAAACATGGAGAGACCAGATCCAAGATTATTGTTTGAGAGATAAAGAGACTACAACTTGGAAAGATAAGAAATTCAGAAGGAATTTGACCTGAGAAAGATGTGCCTCTAAGATCAAGATGTGTCAAGTCTGCAAGTTTGCCAAATTTAGGGGAGATCGGAGAACCGTAGAATTCATTCCTAGAAAGATTGAGCCTTTGGGAGGTGAGATAGTTCGAATAGGCTGCTATTGGAATCAACGGTCCTGGCAAGAAAGCTGTTACTGAGATCAAATTCAATGACATGGCCAGTCATCTCATCGCATATGACTCCATCCCATGCAGGGGCAGACCTACGTAGTGGCGAGGGAGTTCACTCGGCAAAAAATTACGTTGTATAATATGAGGTAAAAAATCTATATTTTTGTACATATATTAATTTTGAACCACCTGACACAAGGTTGTTGGATAGCTCAGTGGTACAATCTATACTTCTTGGGGCGCTACTTCAGGCTTGGTCGCGGGTTTGATCCCCAAAGTAGACTGAAACCTACAGCTGGACGCCTACAGAACTAAAAAGAAGAAGCCTACAGCTATTAGAAAAAAAGACTACATACCTCACCTGCTATATAAAAAAATAAAATTTAAAATAAGTTAAAATATAAGTTTAAGTATAAGCCTGAAAAAAAAAACTTTAAAATAAGTTAAAATATAAGTTTAAGTTTTTTATATTTATAGACTGTATACTATTACGTTCCTTGAAATTATATTTTATTGGCTTATTCACATATTTATATTCTTATTATTTTTCGAACCCCTGAAGAAAATTTCCGGATCCGCCACTGATCCCATGAGCAGTAGTCTCTGGTCATGTTCCATGAAGTCATTTTTGGATAAGAGGGATCCATTACTACTAAAGAACTCATGACAGGATTAACACCGAGCTCTTTCTTGAATTTTAGAAGTAAAATACTTTCATCTTTGGAGCACATGAGGTATGGATGAAGAAAAAGAAAGCAGACACAAACAGAGAAAGAATAGAAATGCAAATTGCCCGTAGCCCATTTTTAGCATCAATGAGTTTGAAAGTTGGTAGTGAAATGATCGAAAGGCTACGTAAATATATATAGGCAGATTTTGTTAGACTATATAGTCCAAGTTTATCAAATATATGTATAAGCACACAGAACAGTTCTCATTACTGCTTAGTAGTGAGAAAGTCTCTGTCTTTCACATGACTGTCTCTGCCATATCTTATCAGAGAAAATGTCATCATTCTCAAGTCAAATTTGGGTTTTTCCCTTTTTGTCTTCCTTTTAAAAAAAAAAAAAAAAAAATTATCCATGCATTACACATCTACATTTTTTTCCCAGATAAACAAAACTATCATTCAGAAAATAATTTCCTTCCAAAAAACATGCTTTAAAAGGAGTAGAGAATCATCTGTTATTTTTTTATTTATAGTCCTCACAAAATTTCAGGGGTAATTTCAAGTCATAAAAAATTCACTAACTATTAAATCTAAAAAATGGAGAAGAAAAGGAGTTGCTGCAAATCATATGTATTAATGCTTGCATGTCCAAATAAATAAAAAATATTGTTCATTGTCACAATATAGTCTTGCCACTTTAACATTATTGTCAGATATGAGAGAAACCGAAGAATGAGTCTCCACTAATTGATTCAAATACATATTATTCTACAACTAATGCTAGAGAATATTCTACACTTAATGTAGTATCTAGAATATTTTTTACATTATATTTTGATAATCATGGTGTCCGAGTCAGCTTGCATTCACCTCAACTAATTCCACGGGATACTTGGCACCTCCCACCAACAACATGCATCAGGTAACTCTGTCCAGGAAGGATAGAAAAGATGGGAAGAAACCACGTAGTGTTCATCTCTGTCAGAAATTAAACTTGAGACCTCATGGTGCTCAACCCAACTTCATTGATTCTTAACGTAGATCCGACAAGTTATCTTACGATTTGTCCATCATGCTAAAGTTATCACTGATGCAATCAGCAACGTCTTACCAGGCATGGAATAAAGACAAAGACTTAAACAAGTAGTCAACTAGTATCAAACAAAAATCACATCGTATATGATGCAGATATCTTTGGTTCTCATTTCTCATCTCTAAAGTTGTGAACCATATAAGTTTTAGACCAATTATAAATTTGGTTTTATCTCTAATATACTATGTACTAGATTGAGATGGGCTTAGATAAAGGGATATGACGTCAGAGTTGATTTCTCATATCGTCACTTAACTATTGTTAATTATCACAGAAGGTCACTTTTCTTTGTTTGTAACAAAAAAAAGTCACTCAATCATTATCATTTCTCGTATAAAGTCATTCAACCAATTCAAGTGATGTTTCCGGCAGATATTGATAGTATGGAAGTTTTTTTCAATCCAAACTTTCTAAAAACGAAAATCTATCAGTTTTAACCAGTAAATTGACTAAAAACTGAGATAGATAACTTCCACTTTGTAGTTTATCACATTTTACTCCCCATTATATGGATATTCCTTTAGAGTTTTTGAAGTAAGTATTGCTCTATCTTAATTCCAATCAACAAAAGCACTTCAGAGTTTGGTGGAAAATAAATCTGGAGAATAGTCCACGACGCAAACGGAAAGGTAAACTTCCGGTCATCTTTCATATACTCCCTTCATTTCAATAAGAACAATTTACTTTTCTTTTTAGTCCGTTTAAAAAAGAATTACCTCTACTCTTTTATAGAAACTTTTTAATTTTAACTTTCCACGTGGCATGTTTAAGACCACAAGATTAAAAGGCATTTTGGTACATTTGACATATCTTTAATTTAACACCACAAGATTCAAAGATAGAGCAATATTTACTTCAAAAAATCTAAAGGAATATTCATATAATGACATGCTTAAGATCACAAGATTAAAGGATATTTTGATACATTTGGCATATCTTTAATTAAACACCACAAGGTGTAGGAAGATATATTGGAAGGGAGAACTTGAATTTGGAAGAAGACTACTTGAACTTGCTTTGTATTGAATTTGTTTTGGATTGATTACAAATGTACAGGATCTTCCCTATTTATACTAGTCTATGGATGATTCTAGAAATTCTTTTAGATACATCTACAAGAATATTCTAGCAAACTTTATCTTCTAGCTATTTAAGAATATCTAGATATTTTTCTAAAATAATTATCCTAAATATTATGCTAGAGTATTTTAAAGACTTTACTACAAAACTATGATATTAATTCTCAAGACTATTCTAGAAATTTGAACTAGAAAACTATAATATTCATGGTTCCAAAAATTCACTTTAGATATTTTTTACATTGTTATGATAGCATGTTGTATTGGCATATTATGGATGAGAAATGAGAAATGAGAAAAACAGCTATAGCTGAATTGATTACATTTATTCAACAAAGAAAAGTTATAGCTGAAAAAGTATTCAGATGATTGGAAATGCTATTGTGTTTTTTTTCAAAAGTCCTTGCACGAGTCTTGTGGAAATTTTAAATGAAGTCCCTTTCACTTTGAATTTTGGAAACACAAACTATTCACAGACTATGAGAACTATGGGTGTGATTTTAGGTCAATGAAGCGGGCGACAACCAAAAGAGGGACCATTTTCAAATCGGCAAAAACAAAAATTCTGTTTTTACTTTTTCAAAAATTCCAAAAACATCAAAAATCATTTTTTCAGTTTTTTCAATTGAAACTGCTCGCAAAAATTCAAAAACAACTCTAATATATTTTGTGGCCAAACACGTCATGCCCTAAACCTAGACCTTGGACGTGGCAAGCACCCGATACTTTTACTAGCATGAGTGAACCATCTGATATATCACATGAGAATAGAATTGCCATACATAAATGTAGCGGGAAAATGAATTGAGGCATAAACATGTTTCTTTGAAGAAAAGGATTTCATCCACATTAACAAAAGAAACATAATGTTTTAAAAAAACAGATATGTCATAAAACCCCAAAGTCTGGATCAACAATATCTGACAGACATCTAACATAGTCTATGATGCTTCTACTGAGTAACAATGTCTACCGGGACAAGGCACTCATCATACCTTAACACTGAAAGGACAAAAGAAGTAAATAACATGTCTAGACTAGCCTTTGGCATAAGGGAGGGCTTACCGATAGAAGAATGTAAGGAACTTATCGATGCACCTGGTTGCGGAATTGCATACCTGAGGCCGCATCATAAAACTATGCAGCACCAAAGACGTTAGTACATGGAATGTGTTATGATCGGACAGGAATAAGCAATATGATAAGCAAAAGAAAAACAAGATGAACACACACAGATTTACGTGGAAACCCTTGACGGAAAAAACCACGGGCAGAGGAAGAGAAATTCACTATAATGGAGAGGAGTACAAGGAGTAGACGAAAGTCTCAACGATGTATTTTTAATCACCTAAAAACAATCCACTAAACGCACTTATATAATACATGTGTACAAATAAATCCTAAGCCCAAAAATATACAGACCCCATAAAAAATCACAAACATAGGTCGCACAACAAACTTTTTAGGGACGGATCAACAAAATTCGGGTCATAAACTCTAACAGAATGTATGGTATGTAAGATAATAAGAAGGAACATGGCAAACATATATGTATTTATGAGAGGTACAACCAAAGGAAGATGAAAAGGATAAGATAAGAACATGAGAAGGAGTCATAACTGATATGGTCAAGTATATTAAGCCTCTTTTAGTTTATTTTTGGGAGTAAGCGATGAACCGACATAACATTAACCACTGTGTGATTTAGCGGAGTCTGATCTTGGCCCAACAACCAAGTCATATCTTGTCGAGCATAGGACATACGGGCCATGATATGCTAGCAAAGATCCATAATAAGCCCATTTCGGGATACATGAAAAGAGTCGTTCGACTTGCGGAGCGATCTCTAACCTACGTCGGCAAACATAGTTTCAAACATTTGCCATTTCGATCTATATCTTTTCGGTCAACCGTCTACCTCCCTTAAGCTCATATAGTTATACAATCATCTTATTTTGATTCAAAGTTCATGGTTTAGCCATATCAGGCACACGTTCAAGGATTAGCCAAACTTCTTACAAGTAAAAAGACTTTCCACATTCACATACAGAGTTATTGGAATGGACTCATACATATGAGCCTTCGTAAATTGTTTTTTTTCCTTATAATATTTCAGTAAGTAGAATTAAATAACTCTGAATATCAAATTTACAAGAATCATGTAATCAGTTACCTCAAGAGAAGTAAATGCTCATTGGTTTCTGAAGTAGGTAAGAAATTATAACACCCCGCACTTTCGGGCTAACATTGAACCATCTTTCCTACATTTATAGACCCGAAACCCATGTTCTTATATTTAGATATAAGATTGAATAACATTTAATTAGTGTGGAAATATCCTTGGAGATGACTATACACCATAAGAATCTCCTAGCTCAAAAATTAAGTTGAGCATTTCCCTATTGATTGACTTTTAGTTGACGATTTTACTTGGGTCAACTTCCAACGACTATTTCTCCTAGGATATAAAGATTCATGTGGCCTACTATATATAAAATTGAAGCCCTTCGAATCTTCTTTCCAACTCCAACGACCATTCATCAATCCGAGTCCGAAGTAAAAAGTTATGAGTATTTGAATTATCTTAGCCATGCCTGGCATACCCCCAATTGTGTGGTAGTGTTCTTTTAGTCACACACTGATGGAGGCACTGTCCAGGATATGCAATGGGGCATGCGACTCTTACTTAAGGGTCATTCCATGGGTAGTGCGCCGCATGGCTAAGGTATGGCGACGTAAATGATTTGTTTTTGTGTTATTCTAAGGGCAAAAAGGTCCTTTCACATCCCATAACCGTCCCTAAACATCTATAGATGAAATTAAGGTCATTATTCACGTTTTATCACTGACAAAAAATCCCTAGTTCATCTTCCTTAAGCACAAGAAGAGAAAACAACCTAGGGTTTAGAGATTAAGTGTAATACCCCGTACTTCTACATAGCTTAAATTTATCCCAAAGATGTTAGAGACTTATTTTAAATATGAATCCACTTTTATACATATGGTATTTTCAATATTTTCACTTTTTATCATGTGGAAAATTGAATAAGCTTTCCATCGATACCAAATTTGCCCAAATCTAACACCCAGGCAAAGAGTTAGAGCCTTTTTTAGTGAGACAGTGTATCACCTGAGCCATCAATACGTCGCGGAGCAGGCCAAAATGGCAATCGTCAAAATCCAGTAAGCGTCCGCAATTATGGCGCATCGCACTAGGGCTTAAATCTAGAATTATTCTTTTTTCAGTGTCTCAGCGCGATGTCTCCGCGTCGCGCCATCAATCTAGTTCCCAGTGGACAATTTCCAGTGACACGATGCGATAGCGCCGCATCGAACCAAGGGTCCAGGTCGGGAAATTTTTCACAAAAATTAAGAGATGCGTCCAGGGTTAAATGGGTCTTTTTCCATGATTTTAGTTTAGCCTTAAACACAAAATTTAACCCTACATGACCTAAGGATATCATTATTCACTCTATTTTTCCAAATTGAGTTGCTCTCTCTCAAGAACAAGAACCCTAGCTCTCAAATTCAAGGGACAAATAATAGGAACTCTCCGTCAATCCTTCCAAATTCATTAACTCAGGTATGTATAGTGTTCATTTATGGACTCCTTTCATCCATGAAGCCCAAGAATCTCTTTTCAAAGCTCAAGTATATGGATTTTTTATGAATTCCATGTTGGGTTTATTTTTGTTCATGTTGATGATGAACAATTGAATTCTAATCCATATTTGGTGATAAATTTTATGTGGAATTAGTTATTATACGTGTAGATCATGTGAACCCATGTTTTAAACACTTGAATTGTGAAACTAGAATTGAATCATGATGTTTACTTGTGGTGCAATGTAGTCTACATATACTATGCTCACTATGTGTTTGATTAAATGCCTATGGGATGGAAAAGTGTCATACTAGTATGATAATATGAAATCCCCATTCATATACAAGTTCATGCATGTCAAGTGTTTGATGACATGTCTTAGTTAATGGATTATGGATATGTGTGTAGCCATTGTTGTGCTTTAGAATTTATGCCATGAATTACTTTTATGATATCGAGTCCTGGGGGTATTTAATACCCGACAATTTTATTGTGTGCCTAAGCCAGTGTCATGTTTTCACGATATCCTCAGTCAAGCCATGTTCAGTAGAATTCAGATAGTCATGTGATTCAGGAAAAAATTCAGTAAGCTCAGTAATTCCAGTAAATCTCAAAAAGCTCAGTAATTCAGTAATCTCAGTAGTATTTCGTCAGTCATCGAAACTCCATGAAATCAATCCAGTTTAGTTCAGTTAATCATGTTTAGTGTCTCTTCAGATGGGAGTAGGAGTTAGCACCGAGTGAGCATAAGGATGGGAACTCACCTGTTATTTAGAGGGTGTGAGTCTTAGAAGTAATCTTTATGCTCCAGAACTACATAGCTCGCATAGGTTAAGACATCATAACCTGTTATATAAGGGAAGATGAGGTGGCTTAACTTGTTATATGAGGGTCCCACCATTCTTATTAGAGTAACCTGTTATATGAGGGTCACTTACAGTTTATCCTTACCAGTGGCACGGTATTGACACCCTTCTAATTGGGGTTACAGATTAGACCCCAACTCAGCCATAGTGGTGTATTAGGGGCATTTCGGTTAGATGACTACTTCCCACAGTTTCAGTTACAAAATTAGGACTTTCAGATACAGTCATTCAGTCTAAGTAATAGAACTCAGATAGTTTTACAGAATTTAGGACTATTAGATACAGTACTCAGAATAGTACGGAACTCAGCTAGTTCCATCAGAACCTATACTATCAGATTCAGTCGCTCAGTATCGGTTATACAGTTATCAGTATCTTATGTTATCAGTACTAAGTCTCAGAAATCATGTTATCACAAACTCAGTTACAGTTATTATGTAATCATGCATGCATTCTCATGTTCATGTTATCCAGTCAGTTAGTATAGTTCATGCATGTGAACCCTTTATATTTATCCAACCTCACATGCATACCCGTATATTTAAACGTACTGCCGCATTTGTGCTATGGTGTTTTATACCATAGGTTCAGAAGCATGAGCTCCAGAGCATCAGTAGCATTCTAGATTTCAGCAGCCAGATTTAGCAGTGAGTCCTCATCTTTCAAGGACATGACCATTACTTTATTTCATCATTACTTAGTCTATTACAATAGTTAGAGTTAGTTGGGAACATATCCTATCAACTTCTTATTCAGATAGTTAGAGGCTTTTCAGACTTTTATGTTTCAGACAGTTTATTGTAGTTATTTTGGGTATTCATACCCCATCCAGATGTTATGTTTTGTTTTATCAGTTTTGAACGTTACGGCCTTACAACCTTTATTTCCACATTATACAGTATATTATGCAATGTTCAAGTACAAATATCAGTCATGGGTTAGCTTGTGGTCCTCCAGAGTCATGAGCACCGGGTAGCATTCCGAGTACCAGATTTGGGGCGTTACATTAAGCCTCAAGAGCCAAAATTTCTCAACGTTTCCATCAATATAAGGTACGTGGGGTTATGCTAAATTTCATGGGCATACATTTTACAATTTTAACAAGCTTTAAAGTTATATATGTATGTATATGTATTGAGTTTTGGGAAATTATTTTAAGAACATACATCGTGAATCAAATTTGATGAAAGTTTGTAATTGTCATGGGGTTTGTTCCATAAAATTGATTTATAATCTCGTGCATATATGTTTTAAATTCGAAAGGTGATTTATGAATATGAATTGTGAAATTCCCTTTCTCCATAATGAAATTTATGGACTTTGCATGGTATGAATTGTGAATTATTTATGAGAGCATGAATTAAGAGCCCCTTTTTTTATCACGAGATTTATATATAACTTATGTTGGGGTTGGTTTATGAATGATGGAAATTTTTGAGTTTAAATGCCTCTTTAACCATCATGCATTATCGTTTGCATGTTTTTAAAAGGGGTATTTCTTATGCTAAAGGCTTTTGTGTCTTAACTGAAAGAAATACATGTGTTGAATAAATAAACTAACCACCACGTGTTAAATTCTTGTCAAGAGAGTGTTTTTCATAAGTCTTCATATGTTTTTGATAATAAGAACTCTCTGTGATTTGATAAATCTTTTGGTGTCCATTTACATATTTTGAATGAGTAGGGTTGTGGAATTGATCTGATATGAATGACTTGCATGTTTAGGTATGATGATACTTGGTAATAATAGGCCCTTAAAAAATAAGTATTAAATGTTTTATAAGCATGAAACATGGTTTTAAAGAACTGAAAATGGGCTTAAAGAGAGCTATTTGGTTACCCGAAGAAAGTACGAGTTGAAAGACTCTATGATGGAAATCGTGATTTGCTAACACGGGATTTCGGTACCCTGCTTTATGATCTTGTGTTCCTTGTATTATGTCATCCCAATTTGGGACTATGGTTAGGAGACCTTCTTTGTGATCTCGTGCCCAACTATGACATATTGATTTGATCTGGGGATTTTGGCACCCTGCTATGTGATCTTACGTGTCCCCCTTTACTGATACTCTAATCTTTATGGCAAACTTGGATTGTGGTGTTGGTCGCTGAGTCAAGAGCAAATTCCATATAGCCCGTGGGATCTTAGAAATATAGGGTGTACCATCCAGCTCAGAAGTCAAAAAAAGAGTTGAGTCATGATTAAAAGAAAATTTTTTGAAGATCATCAAATTATGCCCATGTGTTTTTATTTACTTTATGTTAAATTGTTTTACGAAATGCTTTCACCTATGTTATGTAAAATATATGTTTTTTTGTATTGTTCTACGTACCAGTACCTTATGTATTGACTCCCTATATTTCAGGTTTGGCGGTATAGTCCTATGGTCCATTACATTAGTATAATACTTGGGATATGACAGAAATGGGTGAGCCATTCATATTTCGGAAGGCATTTACTTATATGTTGAGTCTTTCAGTATATGGTCCAGTCGGAGGCTTTGTCCCGGTTAGATAGTTATGTTTCATTAGAGGCTTCCTAGACGAGAGTTGGGTAATGTATTATCAAAATTTTCTTGACATAGTTTGTATTATAATGAATATCCATTGAATATTATTATATCTTCCGCACTTTGATTTATATATGAATTACGCTTATGATTACATGCTAAGGGGTCTCTCGGGCTTTCATGGTTTGGGATGCTCGTCGCGGTCAGGGCCTCGACTCAGGTCGTCACAAACTTGGTATCAGAGCACGGTTCATGGTCCCCAGGGTATCTATGAAACCATGTCGGGTAGAGTCCTTTTTATGGGTGTGTAGCGCGCCACACTTATAAGGAGGAAGCTATGAGATATTTAAGAGACGCTTCCCATTCTTTCATACTCTAGATCGTTCCATTGTGTTGTCTATATGGAATCTATCAAAATTTCTTTCTTTCTCTAATTTTATTATCTATGTCTCATTGTTGAGATGGTTTAAGTGCAAAGCTTAGAGTCTAAGCAATGCATTCATTTTCGATTGAGTCATCAAAGGTTATAAAATTGCATAAGGACCTTAAGAGGAGTCCATTAGTGCATCAAGTATATTGATTCGAGTGTACATCTCTATCTTAATCAAATTATGCTTTTCATCCTGATGTATGAAGTGTATTCAGGCCCTTTTTACAACCCTTGTTGCAGATGTCATGCTTAAGGGTAATGATGTATGGAACATTATTTCCACCTGACTAGTAGTATATGATAAAGTGTCATAACCTATGAGCTATAAGATGGTCCAGAAGTTAGTGATATAAAGTTACAAGATTAGAAGTTAGAATGAGGGTGACTTTTGCATAAAGAAGCTAGTTTAGTTGTATAACCTTTGATTGAGAGGCGGGTTTTGTTTTATAGTGATTAACTGGGGTTGTAGCAAGATTTGTAGATGGTATGGTAATCTATGGAGGAAGTGATTGGCTATGATTGTTTTTTATTCAAAATAGGGAAGGATCTCATAGTGGATAGTTATAGTAGTTGTAGAAATCATTTATAAATAGTAAATTGAAAGGAGTAGACCAGTCAATAAGTTAAGGGTAAAGACTCATTGGTTTTTATTGAATTTTGAAGGTAATTGTGATGTATGCATGGGTAAGTAGATTTAATGTGAGAAAGTAGAATATGTTGATAAGATCGTAATAGTTTATATCATAAGATTAAGATTGACTATCACTATTATGTGACTTTAACCCCCTTCCTTGTTTTTTCTCTAGTCGTTGTAAACTAGTACTACATGTGAGAAGAAGGTATGTAGTAGATTTTGAGGTGTAGTAGTAATATCATGGAGAGGATGAACTTATAGGCCATAGTTAAGTAAAATAAGAGACTTAGGTTGATATTTCTATTCGATTGATTAGTATAGTCTAAGATATGCTTTATATGATTGGTGTTGTTAGACAATAGGCTTGAACTTTAGAAGGGGAATGTAGTGGTAAGATTAGTAGCTCAAGATTGATAATGCATGTTTTGTGGCAATGAATTAGTTGGCTTGATGTATTGTTTGAAATATCCTAGGTTGGCAACTTGCGGAATAAAGAGTTGATAATTGTGATATATATATATAGTCATGAGGAATAGTGTTAAAAATGATGAATTGTGGTTGATTCATTAAGTGGATAAGGGCATAAGTATATAAAAATAAGTTGCACCCTCCCCTTAGTAGTATGTTGTTAGGTACGATTTTATGGGTTTAAGTGTCATGTTTACCTAGCTCATATTCTTGAATTTTGTAGTATGGAGAAGTCTGGGAAGTTGTTGTATTGTGTACTTTAGAGTTAAATTGGGGAAATATAGGTAGGCAATATGCGCCTTGGTTATAGTTTTACAAATTTGGTTAAGTTGTAAGTTATGTGATTAGAGACCTAATGTTAGTGTGTTGATTAGTAGAGAATGGATCATTACGTGATAAGGAGTGTGGATGTGTATGCTCATGGGAGTGTGAGTTGTAGGATGATGGCTACAGAGGCTAGCTAAAGTTAAGAGTAGCATTCCCGAAAAGAAATGCCTTCAAAGTATAGTTATTAGGGAAAGTTTAGGTTTTATGTGTATGGTGATACCCTATTGTGCTGAGTGTTGTGCTTGTAGATTTAATAATGAGAGGTTATGTCCTCAAGCCTAGGATTGTGACTTTGATCTAAGGGGGAGATGGATAATTAAGGTAGTTCCCAAATTTTCTCAGAGTGGCAAGTTGCGGAAATGAGTCATGATAAACCTATTCCTATTCAAGCATATTCCTCCTACTTCCATTTAAGATGTCATTCTACCAATGTCTTGTGTATTCAAGTCCTGCCTATGTCTAAGGTCTGAGTTCTCCATGTAACTCATGTCATGTCCTCCAAACTGGAAGTAATAATGTCCCTCCTTGATCCAATATTCCAAGTATTCAAGCTCTATGTTATATTTCTCATGACCCATAAAATCCATGTCTCACATAATTCTTAGTTCTAAAAACCTATACTTTTTATATGTTACCGATTTATTTTACATTGGGACTAGATAGAGTGATAAGGTTCATGCAAACTCATGACTATCTCAGCTCTGAAATGAGAAGCAGTAGCTTCAAGTACCAATCTTTGTCTCAAACATTGACTTCATGAATTATGACCTTATGTTATACGACTCATGATGTAAGAGCTCATGTTTCTCACTGTGGGTTGTCCTAAGAACTCATGTTGTGTTGCGTTTATGCTGAACGACTCTTTTCTTATGATCTAGACACTTGATATATGAAGCACTTCATGATTGTATCATATCTTCACCTCTTGTTCTACCATGAGTAGAGCAATAAATATAAGTTATAATCAAATAGTGTTACTCACATTCGTGATGCTCATGCTCAGGTCCCTCAATGACCCTCCGTATGTTAGTATAGTGGTGGTTATGGAAGCGTAGTAATGTTTTAGATAGAGAGTAGATGTTCTTGAATGTGAAAATTTTGATGTGATTTTTTGAGCTAAGGTTATAGGTGAAGGGGGAAAGGAGGAGATGAACTTTCGTTATGTGAAACAATTAGGAAGGAGATATGTGACGAAAATCTTCGTGAGAGCAATTGAATTTGCTGATCTTAGTGGGGAGTTTCATAAAGTGGGTGTAGTAATGATAGGCTTGAATGTTGTGATTGATGAAAATGCAAACCAATGTTTTATGTGGTTGGTACTCCTTGATTTAAAACTCGAGTGTGTTTGATTGTAATGATAAGGTGAAGTGATTTTCTTAATGGAATGTAAAGTACAGGGTATCGTAGCTTAAGTTAGCACCTTGTTACTCCGAGTTAGGCTTCAACATAAGAGCACTATGCAGTGGGACTCAAACTCTTGTGATTAGATGTGTGATGGGAGAATTGTAAGTTGGAAATAATGAAGTATGTTATCTATTTATTATTTGGGTCATAACCAATTAGTGTCTCTAAGTGTAAGGTCTATTCATTTTAAATTGTACGGTGGAGAATGTTTCTATTCCTATCTTCTGCAAAACCCTACTTCAAGATTAGTACTGATGTAAATCAGTCCTATGATCACTAAATAAACTCATGCCATGTGTTTTGATGATTATGATCCCTAGAACTCATGTGCAAGGTCATCTCTATGTCAATTCTTATTATCTCACACTTCGTGCTTACACATTAAACTAAGGGGTTATCATGAAGCTCTTTTGATGCCTTTGCATATTTTGTTGAGGAAAAGTGATCAATGTGAGGTTACATTTTTTATTCCTTCCTTTTAGAGCCTCAACAAGTTCCTATCCATCATTCGGGGACGAATGATCCCAAGGGGGAGATAATGTAACACTCCGCACTTTCGGGCTAATGTTGAACCATCTTTCCTTTATTTATAAATCCAAACCCAATAGTTTTTATTTAGATATAAGAGTGAACAACATTTACTTAGGGTGGGAACATCCTTGGAGATGAATATACACCATAAGAATCTCTTAGCTCAAAAGTTAAGTTGAGCACTTCCCTATCGATTGACTTTTAGTTGACAATTTTACTTGGGTTAACTTCTAGAGACTATTTCTCCTAGGATATAAGGATTCATATGGCCTGATATATATATAAAATTGAAGCCCTTCGAGTCTTATTTCCAACGTCATCGACCGTTCTTCGATTCGAGTCCGGAGTAAAAAGTAATGAGTGTTTGAATGAGACACTGTCCAAGCTGTGAGATAGCGTATGCAACGCCTACTTAAGGGTCATTCCATGGGTAGTGCGCTGCATAGATAAGGTATGGCGACGTAAATAATCTATTTTTGTGTTATTCCTAGGGCAAAATGGTCCTTTCACATCCCATAACCGTCCCTAAACATCTATAGACGAAATTAAGGTCATTAATCACGTTTTATCACTAACAAAAAATCCCTAGTTCATTTCCTTAAGCACAAGAAGAGAAAACAACCTAGGGTTGAGAGATTAATCCTTAAGAGTCAAAGTTTATCAACGTTTTCATCAATCTAAGGTACTTGGGGCTATCCTAAATCTCATGGGCATATGTTTTACGATTTTAACAAGCTTTAAAGTTATATATGTATATGTACTGAGTTTTGGGAAATTGTTTTAAGAACATGCATCGTGAATGAAATTTGATGAAAGTACGTAATTTTCATGGGGTTTGTGCCATAAAATTGATTTATAATCTCGTGCATATGTGATTTGAATTCAAAAGGTGATTTACCAATGTGAATTGTTAAATTCCCTTTCCCCATGATAAAATTTATGGACTTTGCATGGTATGAATTGGGAATTGTTTTCGAGAGCATGACTTAAGAGCCCCTTTTTTATCACGAGATTTATGTATAACTAATGTTTGGGCTGGTTTATGAATGATGGTGATTCTTGAGTTTAAATGCCTCTTTAACCATCATGCACTATCGTTTGCATGCTTTTAAAAAGGGGTATTCTTATGCTAAAGGCTTTTATATCTTAACTAAAAAAAATGCATGTGTTGAATAAATAAATTGGCCACCACGTGTTAAAGTCTTGTCAAAAAAGTGTTTTGCATACGTTTTCATATGCTTTTGATAATAAGAACTCTCTTGTGATTTGATAAATCTTTTGGTGGTCATTTACATATTTTGAATGAGAAGGGTTGTGGAATTGATATGATATAAATGACTTGTAAGTCTGGGTATGATGATACCTGGTAATCATAGGCCCATTTTTCTAATAATTCTTCTATATGCATTTTAAATTCTTTCAAATTATCAAAAATATATGTTAATGGTTTCTGGGTTAAAAAAGACTTGCAAAAGTCAAAAAAGGTAGGCTACCTAACATATACATATCTTTCTGAAAGTTGATTTTTTTTTCTTTACATGTTGCTTTCTTCCTTTATTGTTTTGTCTACTCTTGCTGCTCCATCTTCTTTTATCTTTTTGTCGTATCTGTTGATTTTTTTTATCTTCTTTCCAGCTGGCATGCTTATCTTCTTGATTTTATTCTAGGTGGACTTCTGGGATAATATTATCTTCTCCATTACATCTCGAACATTGATGGTCTGGATATTTGTGTCCAATTAGCTTGCAATATCTTGTCAATAATCCGTCTGAAATAATCCTCTCTTAATTTCTCTTGCAGTAGATTGTTTTTTTGGGTTAAGTAATGTTATTATCCATTGTCTAACATCTTCTATATCTTCTTGTCGTAGTTCTTTTGAATTTGAATAAATTATCTAATGATCTCTTGAATAATAGCTCCATATTGGGTTTCCATTGGTATAATTACTTGCTAATTCTTGAATAATTGTAGCTAGCCCAATAAGTCGTTTATTTGCGTAGAAATCAGGTATTTCATTTCTGGATATCTCTGGATGCTGCACAATATCTTCTGGTATAATCATATCTCTGGTTAATCCTATTTTTACAACTTGTATAACTGGTTTTATTTTTTGTATAATATCTCTGCTGGTGCAGTAGAACATTTTATATAAAATAGATTTCCTTTGGTTATTCTTTTATAGGTGGTGAATATTTTATGTAATTCTTCCATAGCTGCTAGTTCTTCTCCGTCTTGGGTATATATGGTATTTAATAATCCATAGCCAAAACAAGTTTTTATTAAGCTTGGGTTGGTTTTGGGTAGTGCAATTAGCTTGTTGTAACCTTGTAATTTTTGGGTTATATAGTTTGTGTTTGGCTCTTTGATACCTGTGGCTCTGGGGTTAAGGTTTAGGAAAGCTTGTACTCTATAAATATTTTTTATGTATTTTTGGGTTGTATAGTTATAAACTTTTTTATCTTGGTTCAGGCTATCTCGGTATGTGGTAATTTGTGGGGTATGAACAAGGGGTATATATTCTCTTACTTGGTTCACTAATCCTAAGAATGATTGTAATTTCTTTTTTGTATCTAATTCTTCTTTTGAATTTATTATTTTTTGTACTATATGTTGTTGCATTTTTACTCCACTTTTATCTATTTGTATTCCTAAAAATTCTATCTGATTTTTCATAATTTCAGCTTTCTTTTCACTTAAACTTATTCCCGATTTTTCTATTATATCTGTAAATTGTTCCAATAATTTTAAATGTTCTTCTTTAGTCTTTGTATATAATAGTATATCGTCTATGTATACTATACAATTAGGTAGTTGTTTAAAATAACTATCCATAAAATGTTGATATCTACCTGATGCATTTTTATATCCAAATGGTAGTATATTCCATTCATAAAATCCTTGTGGTATCGTAAATGTGGTTAATTCCTTAGATTCTTCTTCTAATTTTAGATGGTAAAACCCTGATTTACAATCAAATTTACTAAAATAATTATATTCTTGTATTTGTCTTATTTTTTATATCTTATTTGGTATTGGGTAATTATAAGTCATTGTTTTTGCATTTAAATTTCTATAATCAATAACCATCCTACTTTTTCCTCTTTTTTGTTCACTATATTTATTTACTATAAATGCTGGGCTATTATGTTTACTATTACTTTTTTGTATATATTATTTTTCTAATAATTCTTCTATATGCATTTTAAATTCTTTCAAATCATCAAAATTATATGTTAATGGTTTCTGGGTTATTATGCTATTTTTATCTATTAATTCAATTTTTATAGTGGTTTTATGTTTTTCTCATCCTTTTAATGGATCTTCACTATAAGAATATACTTGTGCATTTAAAGAATATTATTATAAAGGAGCATATAATACAGAAGAAAGTAAAGAAATAAGAAAATTATATTTTAGTAAATTACCTGAACAATTTAGTTCAAAAGTATAAAAAGTTGGGATGAAACAAAAATAGTAGATACTCTAGGAGCAAGAATAATATTTTTACAACAATGGTATAGAAACCTATGTTAAAATTAGAAGATAAATTGACAGCTATGGTAAGAATAGAAAGGGAAAACGAAGAAATAGATAGAAAAAAGGAAATAGAAAAAATAAAACAACAAACTACAGAAGAAATACGAACAATAGAAGAAACTAAAAATAGTAGGATTGCTGAATTAGAAAAAGAACTATAAATGTTAAAAGATCTGTATGAAAAAAGACAGAAAGAAAAAGAAGAAAAAGATAAAGAACAAAAATTATTAAACGAGATAAATCAATTTAAAGAAAAATTAGAAATAAACAATAAAGAAATAAAAAACAAAGAATTAGAAATAAATAATATAGAGGTCCGGTTTATCATAAGTTGTTCTTTTTGTTGTACTTATTCTATCATTTATTATTTCTAGATCTTCTTCTATGTCTATATTTCTGTAAATTAATCATTATTATCAATTGTTTTTACGAACAAATTATTTCTGAAAAACGTAAAGAATTAAAAATAAGAATAGAAAGACTAAGTTATAATATATTTGCCGGAGTTAGTAAAAACTCAATAAATGCACAAAAATATGAAATATCAAATTTAGAATCACAAATAGATAGTTTAGAATATATATATCAACATGAACTCTTTGGACGCGAAGAAAGATATTATAAGAAAAGAAAAAGATATAAGAAATACAAAAAATCAAAATATAAGTATAAGAAACCAAGAAAAAGATATTATGTAAAAAATTATAAACATAAAAGACCATATAGGAAAAAGAAATCTATAAAGGAATGTACTTGTTATAATTGCGGAAAAATAGGACATTTAGCTAGAGATTGTAAATTACCTAAAAACCCAAAAAATAAATAAATATCAGTAATAAAAATAGAAAATACAGAATATATGCAGATAGATTATATAGATTATGAATTAGAAAGCGACGACAGTATATATGAAATTTCAGAGAATGAAACAGATAATGAAATAGATAGTGAATTAGATGAATTAAATGACTGAAGAAGATATTAAAATGATAACAAAAGAAGAATATTTAAATAACGAAGGAACAAATCAAAAAATAATATTTGATAACAATGTATTTGATGAAATAAAAGGAAAAGAGTTAGACTTAAGTGTAGAAAAAATATTTAAAATACCAACAATAAAAAATATATGTACTAGAAAAAAGAAAGAATATTATGTAGTAAGCCAAAAGGAATATGTAATAGACTGCAGATATGCAAAAGGTAAAACTAGTATACCACTAGTAACAAAAAAAATAATTAATAAAGAGATAAACGATATAAAAAGTATAATAACTGCCATAAAAGGAAATCTGTATTAAATAATTTTTCGTATGTATTAAATAAATTATTACCTGTATCTTCTTTTTCTAAGGTTAATTTTATTTTAAGTAATTTTTCTTCTAGTTGTCTTTTTTCTATTTCAAGTTGATTTCTGTAATTAACTTCTTCATATATCCAATTTTGCCTTTCTCTAATTTTTTTTTATATATTCTAACATTTATTTATTCTAAATAATATCCATCTGAATCTAAGTAATATTGATGTTCATAATATATGCGTAAGTTTTCTATACTATTTAATAATTCTTCCTCTTCATAATCTTGTAATTTTTCCCATATTATTTTCTTTATGTCTATAATTTCTATATCTCTAAGTATATATAAAACAAGTATTTTAATATCATCTGTCATGTTTTTTCATAATATTTTCTAGTTATTTTTTTTTAATCTTATTAACTCTTTTATATTTTTACTAAGAAATTTTATATATTTTATATCTTTAGTTTCAGAAAATAAAAATACTTTGTAAAGAATTACCAAAATTACAATTTCCAGATGAAAATAGAAAATTTATATATATAGTAGAAGCAGATGCTAGTGAATGTAGTTATGGAGGAGTACTTAAATATAGATATGAAAATGAAAAAATAGAACATCATTGTAGATATTATTCAGGAACGTTTAATGAAACAGAAATAAAATGGGAAATAAATAGAAAAGAATTATGCTCATTATATAAATGTTTATTAGCATTTGAGCCACTATTAGCATGGTAATATAGATATTTTCCCTTAAACAGCGCCTCTACTCTGGTTACTCCCCACCACGGCTTCTTGCCTTATTGGTTTCACCTTTAGGATGGCATAGTTCTTAGGGATTTTTCTCCGTTTCCACTTTGCTAATAAACTTCTTAACATATTATTCTTCGAATAATTCTACTATAAAGTAACTAACATGAATTTATTTTATCATACCATGATTGTTGGGAATTATGAATTTAGTTATTCATAATCATAAATAAATATACCTGTTTGGGTAGGTTTGATATTTCTAAGTTTTGTTCCTCCATAGTTTTTTTCATTGAAATATACTTGTTTTTAATAACTAAGCAAAATATTTGTTGTAGAGAGTATTTGAGTGTGCTTCAACTCATGAAGGCTTGCCTTTTCTGTTGCCTTCTATGCCTCTATTTATAATGAGAGTATTTACATGATTCTAAAAGGATAATTATCAGAATAAGCATTAAATATTTTATAAGCATGAAGCATGGTTTTTAAGAACTAAAAATGGGCTTAAAGAGGGTTAGTTGGTTACCCGAAGAAAGTACAAGTTGATAGACTTTATGCTAGAAACTGTGATTTGCTGACATGAAATTTTGGTACCCTGATATTTGATCTTGTTTCCCTTGTATTATGTCGTCCCAATTTGAGACTATGGTTAGGAGCCCTGCTCTGTGATCTCGTTCCCAACCATGACATGTTGATTTGATTTGGAGATTTTTTCACCCTGCTATGTGATCTCGCATGTCACCCTTACTGATACTCCAATCCTTGCGGTATACTTGGATTGGGGGCTTAGCCGCCGGTTAAGGGCGGATTCCATTTGGCCGTGGGATTGTATAAATTTATGTTGTACTATCTAGCTCAAAAGTAAGAAAAAGAGTTGAGTTATGTTTACAAGAAAATGTTTTGAAGCTCATCAAATTATGCCCATTTGTTTTCATTTAATTTATGTCAAATTGTTTTACAAAATGCTCTCACCTATGTTATGTTAAATACATTTTATTTTTTAATTGTTCTACGTACCAATACCTTGTGTATTGACCCCCTATATTTCAACTTATGCGGTATAGTCCCTTGGTCCATCACATCAGTATTATACTTGGGATATGACAAAAATGGGTGAGCCATTCATCTTTCGAAAGGCATTTACTTATATGTTGAGTCTTTTAGTATGTTGTCCATCCGGGGGCTTTGTCCTGGTCTAGATAGTAAGCTTTCATTAGAGGCTTCGTAGATGAGATTTGAGTAATGTATGGTCAAAATTTTCTTGACACAGTTTGTATTACAATAAATCTCTATTGAATATTATTATATCTTCCGCACTTTGATTTATGTATGGATTATGCTTATGATTACATGCTAAGGGGTCTCTTGGGATTTCATAGTTTGGGATTCCCATCGCAGCCAGGGCCACGGCTCGGGTCGAGATAGAAATGCCCGAGGCGCCATATATGTTTGTATAAATAATTAATCTGCATCTTGTTATCCATAATTATGTGTCACGACCCGAACTGAGGCTCTGGACGTGACGGGCATCCCAAACCATGAATGATCGAGAGCCCTTCTTTAACTGGAAATCATACACAACGTTCATACAATATAAAGATATGCAGAAGGTTAACAAAAATGGAAACATGGTCAACTTTTTAATTCAAATGGACAATACGAAATGAGGATCATAACATTCAAAATAAATGACACCAGTCTGCAAAATCACTAACAACATGACAACAACATCTGTTTGAAACTGGGATAAGGCCCCCGGTCAGAGAATGAACTAAAAGCAATAAAATCATCACATGAGATAAGGCCTTCCGAAATAATGGAGGCGCACCAACTCCAATCGTCTCACAATGATCTACTTCTTAGCGGGACCCTGGGACTGAGTCTCAGACCCTAAAATATAGGGGGTCAATACAAATGTACTAGTATGTATGACAATCAAAAAAACAAAACACATTATTATACAACATAGGTGAGAGCATTTAATAAAAACCTGTCATCTTAACACATTTGAAAACACATGGGCATAATTTCATAAATTTCAAAACTCTTTTTTTAAATTATGACTCAACTCTTTGTTATTCTTCTGAGCTCGATGGTACACCCTACAATCTGTAATTTTGTGGGCTATATGGAATATGCCTTTGACTAGGCGGCCAAGCCCCAAATCCAAGTTTTTCGCAAGGATTGGAGTAGTTATAAGGAGAGACACACAAGACCACACGACATGGTTCCATGATTCCCAATTAAATCAACATGTCATGGTAGTGCACAAGACCATAAAGCACGGCTCCTAACCATAGTCCAAAATTGGGACGACATGAATCAAGGTACACAAGACCACAAAGCATGGTACCATAACCCCGTGTCGGCAAATCACGATTTCTAACATTCAGTCTTACAACTCATACTTTCTTAGGTCATCATCTAACTCTCTGTGACCCCATTTTTAACTTTTCTAAATATTCATCTTTCTGAATTCAAAATTCGAAAATCTGAGTAAGATCTATATTTTTCGTCTGTTCTGAATCTGCTATGGCATTCTTCTTTTTAGTATCGTCATACCAAGACTTGAAAGTCATATCTCTAAGCCATAAATTATCGTGTTACAGTTCTTTAATTCAAAACATAATGTTTAGACCAATAAATCATTCAAATAGTATTAGAGAATTTGTATAACAATATACATGAAACTTATGCAAAGATTCTCTCTTTCAATTCTTAAACATGTGGTGGTTCATTACTCTGTAGCAAAAGATGCAACTCTTTAAATAATCAGTTTTTTTTATATTAACAAGAATACAAGCTTTCTTCAGTTCATAATCAATATCAAGCCCCAAACAATAGTAAAACACTTATCTCATGCTTCAAAACATGCAATCGAACAACCCATAACATGTGAAATTAAGAGGTATCATAACAAGAGAGGGGTTTCATCATTCATGTTCTTGATTTAATCTTTAAAAAATAAAAATTCATACTTACATATACACGATTAAAAATCAATTTCAAGGGGAGGCCTCAAGACCAAAATAATATATATATCATTGAAAAAGGTTTCATGATTTGGCTATTCAAAATAATTGTTCAAACCTTTGTTATAACCATCATAACATGCTTTCAAAAGATTGATAAAACCATAAATTATGCCCAAAAAGTTTTTAGGACAGCCCTACTGTAACGCCCCAAAATCTAGTTCCCGGGGTGCCACACGGTGATTCGAACTACAAGTAGTCCTGAGCTAACCCTCGCTGCCTTCTAACACATATGAATCTCAACATAGAGAAATATAAGTATAAAATATGATGAAATATGGAAAACAATCTGAATATATCTAAATGTACTAATCTCATCAATCTAATTAAGCAAATGTTGAAAATCTGGATATTAACTCAAAGGTATAAATCTAAATCATTCTGAGCTGCTGAGTAATTCTGAGAGTGCATGATCTTACATGAGGACATATATATTTCTGAATTTCTGATTAGAAAAGGACTAAATTAAAGAAGAGTATTACCTTCGGCTGGATCTGAGTTTGCGGATAAAAGGTGAGGGTACTTGGATCGCATGTCTGCTTCTGTTTCCCAAGTAGCGGCCTCAACAGAATGATTTCGCCAAAGAACTTTAACCAAGGGAACTTCTTTGTTTCTTAGTCTACGGATCAGAGGATCTAAAATCTCAACTGGAATCTCTTCGTATGAAAGGTTGTTCAGAATATCTGAACTTTCTAAAGGAGCTACAACAGTGGAGTCACCGATACTCAATCTTATAAGCTACTTTCCCAATACAACTCAGAATCCTATAAGGGCCAACATAACGGGGACTAAACTTCCCCTTCTTTCCAAATCTCTCCACCCCTTTCATAGGTGAAATCTTCAAATACACTAAATCACCAACTTCGAACTCAAGGTCCCTTCTTCTCACATTTCCAAATGATTTCTAACGACTCTGGGCTATTTTCAATCTCTCTCTAATTATCTTAACTTTCTCCATAGCTTCGAACATTGAATCAGGCCCAACCAAATCGGCCTCACCCTCTTCAAACCAACCTATGGGTGATCTACATCTTCTCCCATAAAGAGCTTCAAATGGAGCCATCTGAATGCTAGCATAATAACTGGTATTATAAGAAAACTCAATCAATGAAAAGTTCTCATCCCAACTACCTTTGAAATCAAGAGCATACACCCTCAACATATCTTCTAGAGTTTGGATGGTCCTCTCTGCCTGACCATATGTCTGTGGATGAAAAGCTGAAATAAGGTGGACTTGGGTTCACAGACCCTTCTGAAAAGCTCTCCAAAACTGGGAAGTAAACTGAGTACTCCTATCCGAGATGATAGACAAGGGAACTCCATGCAATATGACTAACTCTCATACATACAACCTAGCATAATCTTCAATTGTATAGGACATATGAACTGGAAAGAAATGCGTTGACTTAGTCAATCTGTCTATAATAACCCAAATTGAATTATGATGAAGGCGCATTTGGGGTAAACCAGTCACAAAATCCATATTCACCTCTTCCCACTTCTAAGTGGGGATACCAAGCTCTTGCAATGTACCACCAGGTCTTTGGTGCTCTACCTTAACATATTGACAATTTGCACATTTAGCTATGAACTCTGCTACGTCTCTCTTCATACCATTCCACCAATAGATCTCCCATAAGTCGCAGTACATCTTGGTAGCGCCTGAATAAATATAATAATGTGCACCGTGTGCTTCTGCCATAATTCTCTACCTCAAATCATAAACACAAGGCATAGACAATCTAATTTGGTACCTAAATATATCATCTCCCCCTTGGGAGAAAACCTCTACCTTTTGGTCTTTAACTGATTTCTTCAGTTTGACCAAGCTAGAATCCATATCTTGCTTTTCCTTCACTTCCGAAACTAGGGAAGATTTGGAACTACTTTGAACCCAAACATTACCTTCAGATTAATCAACCAACCTAACACCCAATCTAGACAAACAGTGAACTTCTCGAGCCAACTCTTTCTTATCATTCTCCATATGAGCAACACTGCCCATAAACAATCTACTAAAGATGTCTACCACTATATTGGCCTTTCCCGAATGGTACAATACACTCATATCATAGTATTTTAGCAACTCTAACCATCTTCTCTGATGTAGATTCAACTCTCTCTGAGTAAACACATACTGCAAGTTTTTGTCATCTGTGAACACATCAACATGCACACCATCAGATAGTGTCTCCAGATCCTCAAAGCAAATACCACAGCAGCTAATTCTAGATAATGGGTTGGGTAATTCTTTTCATGAGGCTTTAACTATCTAGAGGCATAGGTTATGACCTTACCTCTCTGCATCAACACATAACCCAAACCAACTCTAGAGGCATAGGCTATGACCTTACCTCTCTGCATCAACACACAACCCAAACCAACTCGAGAGGCATCACAATACACCACAAAACCATCTGTACCATCAGATAATGCTAACACTGAGGCTGAAGTGAGTCGAGTCTTCAACTCCTGAAAAATCTTCTTACAAGAATCTGGCAATTAGAACTTAACTTTCTTTTGGGTAAATCTAGACATAGAAGATGCAATAGACGAGAAACCCTCGACAAAATGGTGCTAATAGCCAGATAGTCCCAAGAAACTCCTAATATCTGACGGAGAGATAGGTCTAGGCCAATTTCTTATAGCTTCTGTCTTTTGAGGATCAACTCTAATGCCGTCGATGAAAATAATATGACCAAGAAAGGCTACTGACCTTAGAAAAAACTCACACTTGCTGAATTTGGCAAAAAATTGATGATCTCTAAGAGTTTTCAAGACAATTCTAAGATGATCTGCATGGCCATCCTCACTACGAGAGCATATGAGGATATCATCTATGAATACTATGACAAACATATCTAGATAATGCTTGAACACTCGATTCATGAGGTCCATGAAAGTTGTTGGAGCATTGGTTAACCCGAAAGACATGACTAGAAACTCAAAATGACCATAGCGGGTTCTAAAGGCAGTCTTCGAAATATCGCATTCCCTAACTTTAAGCTGATGATAGCCTGATCTAAGGTCTATCTTTGAGAAGTAACTTGCACCTTGTAATTGATCAAACAGGTTGTAAATTCTAGGAAGAGGATATTTGTTCTTGACTGTGACCTTGTTTAGCTGGCGATAGTCAATGCACATGCGCAAAGAACCATCTTTCTTTTGCACGACTAAGATGAGAGCGCCCCATGGAGAAGCAATAGGCCTTATGAAACCTTTATCTAAAAAATCTTTGAGTTGCTCCTTCAACTCCTTAAGATTCACGGGAGCCATATGATAAGGAGGGATACAAATAGGCTGAGTATCGGGAAGAAGGTCAATCTCGAATTATATCTCTGTATCAAGAGGTACCCTTGGGAGATTTTCCAAAAAAAACATCAGGAAACTCATTTACTACATTGACTGACTGAATTGTTGGAGTCTCAAACTTAGTATCTTTAACTCAAACTAGATGGAAAATGCAACCTTTGGAAATCAACTTTCTAGCCCTAAGATAAGATATGAAATAGCTCTTGGGAGATACTGAATTACCTGACCACTCAAAGACTGGCTCATTTGGAAACTAAAACTTCACCACTCGGGTGCAACAATCTACAGAAGCATAATAGGAATGGAGCCAATCCATACCAAGAATAAGGTCAAAATCAGCCATATCTAACTCTATCAAGTCTGCTAACATGACCTTGTGAAGGACAATGATAGGACACTTTTTATGGATTTTCTTAGCAATAACTGACTTACCTACTAGGGTAGAAACTAAGAAAGGCTTGGTAATCTTTTCAAAACTTATATCAAAATTCACGGCAACTAACGGGGTCACATAAGAGAAACTAGACCCAGGATCTAATAATACATAAACATCAAGATGAAAGAAACGAATCATACCAGTAACAATATCTGGCGAATCTTCCTGCTTCTATTAGGATAGTAATTCATAGAACCTGTTCTGGGACTGAACGCCAACAGTACTGGATGATGCACCCTGAGGAGGGGCTGGGCGACCTAAAAGAGTTGGTGAACTGTTAGCCTGAGTCTGGGGACGAACATCTCTATTTCCCTGTCCAGCATGCGGGCAATCTCTAATACCATGACCCTCCTAGCCACAACCAAAACAACTTTTCTTACCCCATAAAAAATTATCTCCATGATCCTTACCATACTTAGCACATGGGGGACGATTGGGCTTCCCACTCACACTATTCTGAGATCTGGATATAGATGACTTACCCCACTACTCTTACCTATTTCTGGGTGTAGGAGAACTAGATGAAGAAGGTGCAGGGATAGATGAGCAATTCTGAAACTGTGAATAATTTCTTTCTCCGGACCTATTCTGACCAAAGTCAAACTTTCCTGTTCTATCCCTGTCATTTACTCTCTCTCTCTTTACTTCATCTTTTTTGCCTCAATCTATTGAGCATGCATCATAAATATAGAAAGATCCATATCCCTATTGAGCATAGTAGTCCTACACTCCTTAATTACCATCCCAATCACACCGGTCACAAACTTACTCATGCTTAACCTAGAGTCAGCAATATGATCTGGGGCATACTTAGACAACTGATTGAACTTGAGGAAATACTCCTTCACTATCATAGAGAGTTTCCTCAGGTTCATGAACTCTTCTATATTAGCTTCTCTCATCTCAAGTAGGAAGAATTTGTCTAGGAACGCATCCTGAAATATCTGCCAAGTCATAAGAGCTGCACTCTCCCCTCTACTCTTCTTCCACATCACCGCCCAATCATAAGAAACATCCTTCAGCCTATAGGATGCTAATTCTACACTTTCTTTTTCAGAAATATATTTTTCACCTCATCAAGATATAGTTGTGGGTCCTCACCTGCCTTCGACCCAAAGAATTCTGGCGGGTTTATTCTCATGAAATATTGAATCCTGGTTGTAGCTAAATCCCCATCCTGCTGAGGTAGGACTGTAGCCTGATGATTACCTTGAACATTAGCAGTCACATCTTGGGCTAGCGCCTAAAATTCTGCCCGAAACACTGCATGTGACACATTCTCATTCAAAGGATCTGTGGGATAAGGTGGTTGGTTATCATTTCTATGGGCATTAGCTCTGTGAGGAGGTATATTCTATCATTAAATAGAATGATTTAATAGCCGATAGAGATAGTTGTAAGCACGATGAATTATGAATGAAAAAGAGGATTTTCCTAAAATGCTCCATAACTTTTTTCTCAAAGATGTGGCGTGCATCAAACTGATGATCAAATCTCTACATAACATGGATTTTTTGACTCCCTAGGACTCCCTTAACAGTAGGCTCTGATACCAAGTTTGTAACGCCCCAAAATCAAGTTCTCGGGGTGCCACACGATGCTCCAAACTGTAAGTAGTCCTGAGCTAACCCTGGTTGCCTTCTAACACATCTGAATCTCAACATAGGGAAATATAAGTATAAAACATGATGAAATATGGAAAACTATCTAAATATATATGAAAGTACTAATCTCATCAATCTGATTAAGAAAATGTGGAAAATCTAGATACTAACTCAAAAGTCTAAATCTGAATCTAACAGTCTAACAAGCCTCTACTATCTGAATCCAGAGGTTTACTTGGATAGACCCCAGTTGACTCAACTGTCTGAAAAGAGTAAAGACATATCTACTAGTAAATTGAAAATCTGAATAACTAAGCCCTCGAAACTATGAGGACTCACCAACTATAAAGATGTAGATAAGATGCTCGAAGATCAATCACACTGCTGAGACTGAGCACCTGTACCTGTATTATGAGACAATGTAGCACATAGACATATATGTGGATCAGTACTTTGATGATGTACTGAGCATATGGGGGTGTATGTAATACGTAAATAATATCATCACAGTTTATAAATCATGCATGCAAAACATAAATGACTCACATAGCTCGAGTAAATCTGAAATACTAAAATCTGAAATCATGAATAATTATACATATATTCTAAATATTATGAGTCATTACACTTAGTTCTAAAAATTTTGTATTATATTTTTGTTCTCAAATCATGTAAGCTAGTTGAAATCTGAAGCTCATTCTACATAGTAAATACTCCATCTCAAAAAGTTGTTTTAAGAGTGGGGGACATCTATTGGGGAGGTTTTTCTAACCGACATGTACACTTTATGAGCATCCATAATGTCCCACAACTATCCCCCATAAGGTTAGGGTTGTTCTACCCTTGCCATCGGAATAGAACAATCTCATCTCAGTGATCACAATCTCAGTCATCCATGTAGAAGTGGGAATAATCTAAATACTATGTTGGCACGTAGTTCTGGGGTATGAAACCGTAGTAATGTGCCTATCTCAGTGCTAAATACTACTCCCAATCTCATGCTCAAAATCTCAAGAAAATCCACTTTAAAATAATCTCATGGTTTATAATGAAACCAACAGTAAAATCTATAATCTCAATTTGCAAAGTGGATTTCAATCTATTATGACCAAAAGGTCAAATCTTTCTCAATAATCTCAAAATAATCTAATTATGGGGTGCTTATAGTACAAAAATTTCCAAAATCACAATCTCAAATAGGGATTAATGACCCATGTTTAAACCTCATGATAAAACATCTCAAAATTCATGCTTGATAACATAAACATTTATAATTCATCATAAAATCTGAAAATTTCAGCAATATGCATGAAAAAATAAACATAATCATGTAATTCAACTTCTAAATCATGGAAAATCTCATAATCTTGCAAAGAATGATAATGGGTATAAACCCTAACGTAAATCTCATGGAAAATCATGTAAATTACAGTAAACTTGTAATTAAAATAAAGTTTTGGGCACAAAGATGAAAGAATTATCCTTGTTCAAACCCCACATACCTTAGATGATGAACTAGATGGACAAGCTTGCTTTTGAGACTCTATTCACACTCTTGAATGAAAATTCTTGAAGCTCTTGGCCTAGACATCTTAAACCTTAAATCAATTTGGAGAAAGGATGGTGGAATCTTGAGTTTCTTAGAGATGAATGTTGAAGCCTAGGGTTTTGGATGAGAGAAATATTGAAGTAATTAGCATATAATGCTCCTAAAAGTCTTTAATCTCATGTTTTGGATGAATTAGGGGTTGGGGAAAAGTACAAAATACCCCTCCTTTAACTTCTGAACGAAACTGGAAAATGAACTAGGCCCCGATTTTTAGCCTTGGCGCTACGCGCCACAATCGCTCCAAGCAAGTGGAAAATGCCAACGAGGTACTAGGAAGACTCTGCGACGCAGGGTCATCGCGGTGCCCATTTGGAATGCCATTTTCGCACATAGCGCGATGCGCCATTATCGCGCTGGACCTCTGGGAATCGACCAACAGGAAATTGGCCCTCTCCGCGATATGCCAATATCATGGAGGGCCACTGGAAAATGACAATTAGGAATTAACACTGCTCCGCGATGCGCTAAGGGTCCAAATGATGGTGTTTTATGACTGGAACTTATAATGGACATAACTTCTTACCCGGTTATCGGATTTAGGCGAATCTTATATAGTTAGAAAGCTTATTCAATTTCCTACGTCATGGAAAGTTCAAATCTAAAGAATTCCACTAAAATTAAAAATTATTTATTCTAAAATCTAATCCTTAACATTTTTTGGGACGAGTTTAAGTTAGGGAAATCGTGGGGTATTACACCCCTTAGGTTCTTTAGTTTCGAAGAATGGAAGGAAACCCTAATTTTCTCTTACTCTTAAGAGTGGAGAGGATTTGAGATGTTTAAAAACTGATAAAGGATGGATTATAACATGTTATGGATTATTTAAATCATGTGGGAGAAGTTTGGTGTGAGGAAAATACCAAAATACCCCTAGGGAAAGTATGTACAAATTGTAGAAATTTTCAGTTGATGACCTGAGTTGATAACTTATAAACTAGTTGATGTCTTATCAACTCAACACATTACTTTTATAGCTGGGATGGTTATGGATGACGACTTGGTTGATGAGTTTTCACTTAGTTGATGACTTATCACCTCAATTCATCACTTTATAGCTAAAGTTTATAACATTCTGGTTAAGGCTGATGACTTGGCTGATAAATCGTCACTTAGTTGACGGCCTATCACCTCAAGTCGTCACCTTGTTGACAGACGGACATGCTGAAGTAAAATGATCAAAACTTCCTACTCCGATATCGGATTAAGGTGAAACCAGTTGTGTTGGAGAGAGGAATCGAAGATATTCATTATGGTATATATTAGGCGATGTAACTCATTATGTATCAGGAGTAATGGTCGTTAAAATTTGACCCAAGATGAAGCATTCACTAAAACTAAATCGATAGAAAAGTTCTCAACTCGTCTTTAAGTTAGGAGATATTTGTGATCTTAATTCATGTTCAAAGGTATTCCCACACTATATATTTTATCATCACACATATATTAACAATGAATAATTGGGTTTAGGCCTATACGCGTAGGAACAACGGTTTGAAAACTAGCCCGAAAAATACGGAGTGTTACATTATCTCCCCCTTGGAATCATTTGTCTTTAAATGATGGGTCGGATTTTATTGAAACTATTGAAGTATGGAATAATGGTCATAATCTTAAATTAGGAAATTTTATTTTTCTTCAATGAAACATACATACACATTCTAGAAGATCTTCATGACATCGCCAAGTAAATTGCGTAAGCACAAATCATGAGATAACGAAACTTGACATCAACATGATCTTGGTATGTGTTTTATGGCACATGATCATAACATTGTAAGTCATGAATTTTCCTATGAATCCTCGTCCTGATTAATATTTGTACAATACATGAACTGAAATTCTCGCAGGAAATAAGAATAGAATAGAAACATTCTCCACCTCAATTGATATATCTAAAAGCCTTTAAAATTTGCAATGCTCCTCAACTATGCTTTCAGTTATGAATTCCACATTTCAATATATCAATCTTATAATTTCACCACTAAATATATAACTACAAGATCTTGAGTCTAACTGCATCGTACTTTCATGTTGAAGCCTAACCCGGAGTAAAAAAATTCTAGCTTAAGCTATGGGACCCTATACTCTACATCCCTTTTAGAATATTACTTCACCTTATTACTATAATCAACCAACTTTCATGTCCTAAATCAAGGAATACTAACCACATACCACGTGGGTTTGTGTTTTCTTCAATCACCACATTCAAGCCTATCATTACTACACCACTTCATGGATCTCCCCACTAAGACCAACAATTTAATCGTTCTCACAAATTGTTTCCCCATATATCTCCTTATCAACTATTTCACATAATGAAAGTTTGTCTCCTTCTTTCCCCCTTCACCTATAACCTTAGCTAAAGAAATCACCTAAAAATTTTTACATTAAAAAATATCTACTCCCTTATCTAAAACATTACTACCCTTCCATAACTTCTATCATACTATTATACGGTGGATCATTGGAGGACCCAAGCATAAGCATCATGAATGGGGAGTGACACTATTCAGCTATAACTTATACTTATTGAACTATTCAAGGTGGAATATGAGATAAAGATACGATACAATAGGAACAAAGTGCTTCATATATCAAATGTCTGGATCATAAGTAGAGAGATGCTCTGGCATAAATGCAACATAGCATGAGTTCTTAGGAAAGACCATAGTGATAAACATGAGTGCTTACATCATAAGTCGTATAACATAAGTTTGGAATTCATGAAGTCTACGATTGAGACAGAGACTTCTACTCGAAGCTATCGCTTCTTATTTTCATAGCTGAAATAGTAATGAGTTCGCACAACTTTATCATTTTGGCTAATCTTGACCTAAAATGAATCAGTAACGTATGAAAACATAGTTCCTTAGAACCAAGCATGATTTGGGACAAAAATTTATGGTTCATGAGCAACATAACATAGAGCTTGAATACATGAAAGACTGGATTTACTGAGACATCATTGCTTCTGGTTTGGAGATCGGAACATGACATGACTTACATAGAGAACTCAAACTTTAGACATAGGCAGGACATGAATACATAAGACATTGGTAGATGTCCATTCAAATTGAAGTATAAGGAGTTTGCTTGAATATGAATTGATTTATCATGATTCTTACTTGAAACTTGACACCACAAGAAAATTTGGGAACTACTTTAATCCGTCATCTCCCTCTTAGATCAAAATCACACTTCTAAACTTGAGGATATAACCCCTCATCAAATCTATACCCACCAGTCTCAACACAAAGGGGTATCACTATGCACATAAACGCTAGACTCCCCTCAATGATTTTAATGTAAAGTCACTAGATTATTTCTAGGACATTCCCTTCAGGGACACTAATCATAACTTCATCCAACCCCCAAAGTCATCGACTTGTGACTAACATTATCATGGGCATGGGCATCCATGATTCTAAACACTTAACACTCCATCTTCAAGTCCTTAAAATACTAGCATTACACCTCTAATCACATAACTCACATCTTAACAACATTTGTAAAACTATACCAAAGACGCATATTGCCTACCTATTTTTTTCAATTCAACTCTAAAGAACACCATACAACAACTCCCCAGACTTCTCCATACTACAAAATTTAAGAATGTGAACTAGGTACATATAAACTTATACATAAATAAACCTTATCTAACAACATGCTATCTGGGGGTTCAACTTATTCTTATATAACCACGCTCTTATCCACATAATGATTCAACCATAATTTATTGTTTTACTCTTGCTCTCATGTATACATATACATCACAATTGTCTACTCATTATTCCACAAGTTGCCAATCTAGGCTATTGCACACATCAAATTAAGCCTACTACTTACTTCCACAAAACATGTATCATTAACCTTAAGCTACTATTCTCACCACCACAATCCACATCTAAAGTTCAATCCTATTGTCTAACAACACTAATCATATGAAGCATGCCATATACTATACTAATCAATCGAATAGAAATATCAACCTAAGTCACTTACTTCACTTAATTATGACCTATATGTTCATCCTCTCCACGACATTACTACAATATGTCAAAATCTACTACACACCTTCTCATATGTAGTACTAGTTTACAACTACTAGAGAAAAGACAATCAAAAAAGGTAAAGTCACATAATAAGGATAGTCGATCTTAATCTTATATTATAACTCATTATGATTTTATCAACATATTTCACTTTCTCACATCATATTTACTTACCCATGCATACATTTAGACTATCTTCAAATTCCCTTTACACCAATAAGTCTCTACTCATAACTTATTGACTAAACTACCCCTTTCCATTCACAGCCTATAAATGGTTCCTACAACCACCATAACTATCCATTTATATAAATAATAATTATAGCCAAAAACTTCCTTCAAAGCCTACCATACAATTTATAAATTTTTCTACAACATTAGCCAACCACCATAAAAGGAAAAAACACCCCACAATCAAAGGGTTATACAACTTATTTACGCAGAAATCACCCTTACTCTGACTTCTAACCTTGTGACTTCATGTCACCAACTTCTGGACCATCTCACTACCAATAGGTCATGACACTTTAACCTATACTACTACTCGGGTGGAAACACCGTTCCAACATTCTTCTACACATTATTACCCTTAAGCATGACATGTGCAACAAGAATTTTGAAAGAGGACTGAATACACTTCATACCTCGGGTTAAAAAGCATGATTTCATCAGAATAAAGGTAAACACTCGAATAAATACATCTTAAAGCTCTAATGGAATGCTCTTAATTCCTTGTGCCATCTCATAACTTTATGGATAACTCAATCAGAGAGAACCACATCGCTGAGGGATCTAGACTCTTAAACTTGTATAGCCTCGACAATGAGGTATGGCCCTTGAAATTAGACTAAGGAAGGAATTTGGATAACTTTCTTATGGATGACGTTACAGCACAAACTAGAGTATGAAATAATAAGAAACAACTCCTAAATGCCCAGTAGTCTCCTGATTATAAGTGTGGTGCACAACACACCCATAAGCAAGACTCTACTAGACACGACTTCGTAGATACCCTGGGACCATAAACCATGCTCTGATACCAAGTTCGTCACAGCCCAAACTTATGCTCTAGCCATGACGAGCATCCCAAACCCTGAAATGTTAACAAAAATAGAAACATAGATAACCTCTTAATTCAAATAGACAATACGAAATGAGGCTTATAAAATTCAAAATACATAACACCAGTCTGCGAAATCTGTAACAACATAACAACTTTTGTCTGAAACAGGGATAAGTCCCCCGGCCAGACCATGAACTAAAAGCAATAAAATCATCACATGAGACAAGGCCTTCCGAAATAAAGGAGGCTCACCAACTCCAATAGTCTGATAATGATCTACTTCTTAGCTGGACCTTGGGACTGAGCCTCAGATCCTGAAATATAGGGGGTCAATACAAATGTACTGGTACGTAGAACAATCCAAAAACAAAATACATTTTTATAAAACATAGGTGAGAGAATTTTATAGAAACCTGTCATCTTAAAACATTTGAAAATACATGGGCATAATTTGATAAATTTTAGAACTCTTTCTTGAAATCATGACTCTACTCTTTGTTATTCTTCTGAGCTAGATGATACACCCTATAATCTGTAATATCACGGGCTATATGGAATCCGCCCTTGACTCGGTGGCCAAGCCTTCAATCCAAGTTTTTTTGCAATTATTGGAGTATTTATAAGGGGAGACACGGAAGACCATACATCATTGTGCCATTATCCCCAATCGAATCAACATGTCATGGTAGTGCACAAGGCCATAAAGCGTGGCTCCTAACCTTAGTCCCAAATTGGGATGAAATGAATAAGGTACACAAGACCACAAAGCATGGTACCATAACCCCGTGTCGGCAAATCATGATTTCTAGCATTGAGTCTTTCATCTCGTACTTTTTTCGAGTAAACATCTAACTCTCTTTAAGCTTAATTTTAACCTTTTCTAAACATGCATCTTTCTGAATTCAAAATTTGAAAATATGAGTAAGATCTGTAATTTTAGTCTGTTCTAAATCTACTATGGAATTCATCTTTTTCGTAACGTCATACCAAGACTTGAAAGTCATGTCTCTAAGCTATAAATTATCGTGTTACAATTTTTTCATTCAAAACATAATGTTTAGACCACCAAATCATTCAAACAATACAAGAGAATTTGTATAACAAAATACATGAAACTTATACAAAGATTCTCTCTTTCAATTCTTAAACATGTGGTGGTCCATTACTTTATAGCAAAACATGCAACTCTTTAAATCATCACTTTTCACTTATATTAACAAGAAAACACCCTCTCCCCAGTTCATAATCAATATCAAGTCCCAAACAATAGTAAAACACTTATCTCATGCTTCAAAACATATAATCGAACAACCCATAACATGTGAAATCAAGAGGTATCATAACAAGAAAGGGGTTTCATCACTCATGTTCTCGATTTAATCTTTACAAACTGAAAACGTATACTTATATATACACGAGTAAAAAATAATTTCAAGGGGAGGCCTCAAGAACAAAATAATATATATATCATTGAAAAGGGTGTCATGATTTGGCTATTCAAAATAATTATTCAAAACCTTGTTATAACCATTATAACTTGCTTTCAAAAGATTGATAAAACCATAATTTATGCCCATAGAGTTTTTAGGACATCCTCATGTACCTTAAGTTCTTTAGTTTCGAATAATGGAACCCTAGTCTTTACCCTTTTCTTGAAAACAGAGAAAATCCTAATTTCTCTTGCTCTTCAGAGTGGAGAGGATTTGAGATATTTTAAAACTGATAAAGGATGGATTATAACGTGTTTTGGATAATTTAAATCGTGTGGTAGAAGTTTTGGGGTGAGGAAAATACCTAAATACCCCTAGGAAAAGTACGTACAAATTTTAGAAATTTTCAGTTGATGACTTGAGTTGATAACTTATCAACTAGTTGATGGCTTATCAACTCAACTCATCACTTCTGTAGCTGGGATGGTTATGGATGACGACTTGGTTGATAAGTCTTCACTTAGTTGATGACTTATCACTTTAAGTCGTCACTTTGTAGCTGAAGTTTATAACATTCTGGTTAAGGCTGATGACTTAGCTGATAAATCGTCACTTATTTGACAGACGGACATGCTGAAGTAAAATGATCAAAACATTCTACTCCGATATCGGATTAAGGTGAAACCAGTTGTGTTGGAAAGAGGAATCGAAGATATTTATTTTGGTATATAGTAGGACACGCAACTAATTATGTATAGGGAGTAATGGTCGTTAAAGTTTTACCCAAACTGAAGCATTCACTAAAACTAAATCGATAGAAAAGTTCTCAACTTGTTTTTGAGTTAGGAGATATTTGTGACCTCAATTCATGTTCAAAAGTATTCCCAAACTATAGATTTTATCATCACACATATATTATCAAGGAATCATTGAGTTCAGGTCTATACGCATAGGAATAGCGGTTTGAAAACTAGCCCAAAAAAAGCGGGGTGTTACATTATGTTGGCAAGAAATCGGAATTAAACTCTGGAACCAGCTACCTAATTTTCTCCGAGACTTCACGAGTAGTTACACTTTTTTTATTCATACCTATTTGCAATAAGTGTGTTAAATGTCTAATTAAGGAATGATATTTGTGTGCCCAGCATTTACTTTATTTTAGGATAAATAGTTAGACTAGATCTGTCCATTTCCTTAAAATGGACACTCACTCATATATAAGTTTGTCCAAAAGCAACAATTACAGGGTTATCATCAATGCAGCTTTCCAAAAATCATTAAGAAATTTAAAATTGCTTTCTAGATCATCTAGTCCAGATATGGTATAATTTTTACAAGAAACAGATCATTGCTACAACCTTTTGGAAGTGGGAATCCACGTATATGAATTGGTCTCAAAGGTATGAAATTAATTTCCTTGAGGAATGCACCCTTCAAGATGATTGTGGGAGACATTTAAGACTTTAAGAGATGTAAGATAAGCAAATTGACTGGTATCTCTCCTACAAGATAGTTACCTGTTAGGTCCAATTACTCGACTACAGATATATTTCCAAGTGATGGTGGTATATGACCTTGGAATCCATTATGAGATAAATTCAGCGCGCAAAGCGCAACAAAATCTCCCATAATACTCAAAATATTTCCTTCAAATTTGTTGTTTGAAAGATCAACAGTGGTGTACAAAAACAAGATTCTCATAATTTTACATTCAAATCCCTTGGTTACGACATCTATTGAATCTTGGTAATATCGATCTCCTTCATCACTTAGTGCATTCATCATTTGATTAATTGTCCTCATGGATTTCAAATATAGAAACAAGCTCATTGGTAAGTTTCCCATGAAGGCATTACAATACAAATCTATAATTCGAAGTTGAGGAAACATGTTCTTGGTCATTAGAGTTCTAATGGACCTATGGGATTTATTAGATCTCAAGCTTAGAATTTTCAGCTTTGGTAGAGTCCTCAACCACACAGGGAATGTTTCATTAAGGTAATTGTATCCTACATCAAGAACTGTGAGTTGTTTGCAATTGGACAAGGATTGTGGGATTCCCCCCCCCCCCCCAGCTTATTGCCAAGAAAGTTGAAGCTTTTAGGTGTACTTCTAATTCTAAAAGTCGTTAGAAGAGTCCCTAAAATACTGTTCTTATGTATAACTATGTTGATTTTACCAAAACATTAAGGAATTTCTCCCTTTAAGTCTTTCTTCTCACTTCAAGCATTACCAGTGAAGTCAAATTACAAATAGATGAAGGAATTAGTGAACAAATTATTTTCTGATATGAAGAAGTATCTTATGGAATTTTGTGGATGAGGTAGGGACCCTTGAAGCAAATTAGATTGTAAATCAATACAATCTAGAGATTGTAAATCAATACAATCTAGAGATTGAAGAGGATTTGTGTCCATACTTTTCAGCATATTATGGGATAAATTAAGACGTTGCAAAGAAAACATCATGTTAGACTGTAATACTCCGAAAAAAGTTTTTCATTGAAATTTTGTGTGTAAACGTGTCGGGATCCTATCTTCGAGAATGATTTATAATTTTTTTGTGTGTCATTTCTTAGATTTAGACCCACCATTTTGTAGAGCATCGAATAAGCTTTCCAACGATATGTGGATCACCCAAAACGGACACTCGAGCGATGAGTTACGACCATTCCGATCAAACTACGACCATTCCGATCAAACTGTGAACAGTAAAACGTGCAGGAAAAAGTACTGAGGCCAGGCGTATTTTTTCTCCAACTTTAAACGATCATAAATCCTTGTACATAATGAACTGTGTGAGATTCTATATATCAACGGAAAGCCTTGAGATTCTTGTTTCCAATGAAATTGGTTTCATCCAATTTGGACATCAGAGTAAAACGTTATGGCCAATTTACTTCAGCCTATCGGATAGATCACTGAAGGGCAGATTTAACATTAATTGATTTTTAAAGGTATTTCGGTCATTTCCCATTATTGTAACCCTCTATATATACCCCCTTTGATCTGAGAACTGTCATTCATTTTCTCTCATTTCTCTTATATCTCTCTCTCAAAATATATATATATATAGAGAGAGAGAGAAGAAGAGGAGTTAGGGTTAGGGTTCCAATTGGGGGGAAATCGATTCAAGGCTTCGCTTTGCGAATTTCTTCCATCAATCTCTTCGGCTACGAAATCAAAGGTATGCAAGTGTTTATCTATGGACTTCTTTCGTCCATAGAGTCCACGAATCCCTTTTTGAAAGTTCAAGTTATGTATATATATATATATATATATATTTTCTAGACTTTGATGATGTATATATATATATGTTGATTGATATTTGATGGTTGAGATATATATGAGGATTATGTATGTTACTTGACATATATATATATATATGATTATGCATGTTGGTTGATATATATATATATATGGTGATGGTGTATGTTGGTTGATACATGCATGTGATGATTATGTGTGTTGGATGAGATATATGGGGTGGCGGAAAACATGAGAACTTGATGAATTCACCAATGCCTAAAAGTGCATGTAAGGTGTTTGTGGAATTGTCTAAGAGGCTATAAATTTACGTTCTTAGGATATAATAAGTTCTAAATGACTAGACTACTTTCTATGTATACGTTCAACATAAACTCCATGTTATTGTCTAAACTTGGGGATTTTGTGTGGAAGTCTTATGATATGGTTGTAAGTGCGGACGAGGGATTTAGTTGGTGGAATTAAGATGAATGATGGTTTTGTAGCACATGTAATTGTTCATACTGACTTGTGCCCTAAATGGTGCATGCAAGGTAATTGTAGAAATGCCTAGTTGAAGAAGAATGGATCGTATGACCCCTTTTGATCGAAGTGATGAGTTCATACCATACTTTCATGCTACGTGTTTACTATGGTGCTTAAGGAAAATGATAAGGCCATTAGGCCACGCTAAGTGTGAAATGTCTAATTATGGGACGAATTGCATATATCAAGATCTTAAAGGAAAGAACCTTGATAAGTGAACCATGATGTGTTGAATGTATGTTATTTGTGTGTATCCCGATTAGATGAACTATGTTATGTTGTATTCTTCCTTAACCATATGCATCCTTGTTGAATGATCTACGATGTAATGGCATGAGATCTCAATACTTGTATATGAATATGATCTTCAAATGATTGGTGTGAGGTGTTAATGAATGCATGGTGCATGATGGCCTGTGGTCATGTGAGTATGCGTTGTTGTATACTACGTATTAATTATGATATTGTCTGTTGGGGGTACGTATGCCCGAAATAGTCTGTTGTTCTAGAGCTGAGTCAGTTCCGCGATAATCTTAGTCGTGCTACGATCGATGAATTTTCGATGATTTGAGAACTTAAAATGAATTGTGTGAGAACTTAGTATGTGGGGTTTTGAACAAGAATATCTTTTCATTCTTGTGCCCAAAGAATTGATTTTATCATTGGAATTTCATGATTTTGTAAAATGGGTAAATACCCAAGATGTTTTAATAACGAATTATGAGGTTATGAAAATATAAATTGTTTAAGATTTGATGTACATGATTACTTTATTATTCCCAAGTTATGATTTGATATGGTGAATTTCATATTTCTACCATGAGTTGATATTTCAAGTGTTTTCAAGATATGATTTATGGAACTTTGAATCATCCAATATTGGTATACATAATAACCTTATTATCTTGTTTTCTTGAATTGAGATTTTATGCCATAAATTGCATACCACTACTATGAAATTATTTTCTTGAGGATTCTTGATATAAGAGCCATGATTTGAGTTACATTATGACATACAAAATCTTACTATGATTTGAAGATCTTAAATGCTTTTCAAAAGATATTGTCATGATTTGAATATTGAAATGAAAGAATGATCATTTGAGAATATTGATTTGCATCCGTAGAGTCTGGATGATTTATATTGATTTTAAGCTCGCAGAGACTAAATGCTTTTGTTATTGATACCATGTTGATGTTAAGGAAAATTAAAATATTTTGAGCTAAAATGTGTTGAGTTAGGAATCCACAAATTGATATGATTTGATAAATGAGAAAGAGATTTGATTTGGTCTTTATAATAGACCCTTTTGATGTTGTGGTGGATTTTCTAACGCGTTCTGAGCTAGTCGGGGAGTATTACTTAGCACCAAGAGGGAAATTTGGTATTTCCCCAAACCTATGTGCCACCGTAGGGTTATTGACGATGATATTGTTGGCCAGAGAGCCGAATTGTGATTATGAAAGCTTTAAGGTTGTACTCCCTGGCAAGAGTACAACACTCCCGCCAATGGGAGTGCTCTCCCTAGGAGGGAAAATATTGGTATTCCACGCCGCTCACGTGGGGTTGTCGGTTATAGGAAACTCCCCTGTCCATAAGAGTATGATTCTTGAACTATCGAGTCGCTCCGAGTCTTGAGTTGATGAGTTTGGTTGTCTATGATGAGTCATGAGAATTTATGATGAATATTGATGATTTTATGATGATTTATGAGATTTTACTTATGTTTTCCTATCTATAATATTATGAGAAGTATGGATAATGAAATTCAAGCCATGTGAGTCTTCATTTTCCGTACACATGTTTTATGAAATCAAAGATATTATTCAAATTATTGCGTGCACCCCCACATATTTAGTTGCTTATGAGGAGTCATGGTGGGTTATGTAACTACACCCCACGGTTTCTGTGTCAGTATAAATCTTCAGGAGTCAGGGGTGTGAGTGTATTCGATTGATCAGTGTTGGTATCTTGTGATTCAGTAATGCAGTACCCCAGTATAGTAGTGAGTTCCGAGGACAGTAAAGTAGTATACGAGCTGTGGTATCTGGATTCGTTATAATTGTTAGAGTGGTTGTGAACTGTGCATTCATATATGTGTACTCTTTCGTTATTCTCATGATTATTCTGTTGATTAAATGTTTATGCATAAGCCCTTGCATTTAGCCTTCCCTATTTGCATACTCAGTACATCTTAGTACTGACGCATTCGCGCTATGGTGTTCTTTTATTTTGGGGCACCATAGGTTCAGAGGAGTGAAACTTGGAGCATCTTAGAAGTCACTCATATAGCAGCAGTGGGTGCAGAAGTGAGTCCTCATCATCCTAGGATATTGTTGTTACAGTATTTGATTTTAGTAGATGGAGTTAGTTGGGGAATTGTCCCTTCAACTCCACAGTTCACGCAGTGTAGAGGCTTTTCAGACAGATGTATTATTGTGTGGTTTAATGTATTGTATATTTCTAGATGTTTGAACCTTATGGCAAGTGTTAGCCAGTTTTCGCATGTATTTTATTATATTATGCAGTGAATAGGTACAGATATCAGAAAAAGGGTTAGCTTGTGGTCCTTCGGGATTATAAGCACCGTGTGGCGTTCCGATTCTTGGGAATTGGGGTGTTACATAGACCATGCCCAATTTGGGATTCTTCCTTTAATTTAACTATTTGAAAGATCCAACTCTCAAGATGCTTTGAGGATCTTAGAAACTCTATTTCTTTCACTCCATTTTAAGTACTTAAAGTGATTCCGGCAAAGTAACATTAACTTTGTTCTCATTGGTCAAAGACGTTATGCAGGAGTGTCACCATGATGGTATTGTTCCATTCAAGGAGAACCATCAAGGAGAAAAAATTGTGCGGGTCAGATTTGAAAGAGATTCATGAATAAAACCTCTAAGATTGCAATTTATATGATACAAATAATGCATTGAAGTTAGATAGCCAAAAGACTCGGGGAAATTATCAGAAAATTCATATCCCTAAGATCTAACTCCATAAGAGATACACTGTTGTTCCATTTGGTCTTTGGTCAAATTTCGAAGGAGAAATTTAAGATCATGGGATACAACTCTTACCATCTTACTGACCAAAAATATGGAGAGTTCAAGAGACTATAAGTTTGAAAGATGAGAGATTTTAGAAGGAATTTCACCTTAGAAAGAGGATTTGGAAAACTTAAGATGCATCAAGCTTGATAACCTGCCAAATTCAGGGGAGATGTGAGAGCGAGAGAAATTATTCCAAGAAGATAAAGTTTTTGGAGATGAGAAAGTTAGAATAGACTGCTATTGGAATCAATCGCCCTATCAAGTTGGCTGCAATCGAGGCAATTACCCCCTTTGGAAAGACCGTGTGGACTTGGCCCAAAGTGGATAATATCATACTATGTAAGGGTATCTTTGAGCTAGTTGATCCCAACAACTGGTGTCAGAGCCTAAGTTTGAGGGGATGAGTATGGTGATGTGGCGGAGCGATAAGTTGTAGGGCTCAATTTACCTACCGTTACGTGCTTAGAGATTCACATATAAGAAGAAGTTAGTTGCGCACTTTGGTTGCCACAAAATACTAAGATGATTGGCATATAGTAAATCTCATAGATCATGGTGATGTGCCACATGAAACTTCGTTCGAGGGAGATATTGTTGGGTGTGAGTGGTACACAGTCAATCTCAAAAATTGATCAATGGATTATGTGATGGGCCACGTGGAACTTAGTTCGAGGGGAGATTGTTGGGTGAGCGAACCAAAGTCCCAAATTGATAGCTGAAAAGACTGAAAGCTACATATAAGATATAGGATCTCTTAATGGGTGTGAAGTTTTTTAGGAAAAATCGTGGAGGCTTGGCTCAAAACGGATAATATCACACCTTGTAAAGGATGTCTTTGAGCTAGTTGAACCCAACAAGTTCAATGGCATTGCCAGTCAGGTCATCACATATCACTTCATCCCATGAGTAGCAATCTATGTTCATGTTCAATGAACTCGTATAAGAGCAGGAACTACACCTAACAGATAAGGGATCTACAGTAAGTGTTTTCTTGAGTTTTAGAAGAGTGACGCTTTGATAATTGCAGAGCGGATGAGGTATGGATGAAGGAAAAAAACAAGTAGAAACAGAGAAAAAACAAAAATGAGAATTGCCCGAAATCCATGCTTAGCATCAAAGAGTTTCAGAGAAAGTTGATAGTGAAAATTAAGAAAAGGTTTAGCAATATATAAGTCAAGACTCAGTATTTAATAAATTATACGTACAAAAAAGCATTATACATACATAAAATATTTAAATTACTAAAGTATTGTGAGTACATAGTTATTTTTTGAAAGGTATATGGATTAGTGGAGTTAGATCGTTCACTACTAAAAAATCTGAAAAACCGACCACACAAAATCGACCACACATTGTGGTCGGAAAAAATCGACCACTAGTGATTGGTTTTTAATTTTTTAATTTTTTAATTTTTCTTTTAAAAAGAGACCACATGTGGTCTCTTTACATTTAAAAAAATCAAAATAATTATTTTAATAATTTTTATATTAATTATTATTTATTTTACAAATAAAAATTTAAAAAAATCGACAAAACCGACTACTTGTGGTCGGATTTTTCTAAAAAATATAATTGAAAAATATTTTTAAAAACCGACCACTTGTGGTCGGTTTTTAAAAAGTATTTTTAATTTATTTTTAAAAAAGCTGACCACTTGTGGTCGGTTCTTTAATTAAAATAAAAAAAAAAATAAAAAAACCGACCACTTGTGGTAGGTTTTTGAACGAAAAAAAATAAAAAAGTAAATAATTGTTAGAAACAAATAATTATATATATCTAATCAAATATATATATTATTTTCATTAAAAAATAATGATATATATAATCTAATATATATATAAATATATATATATATATATATATGTATAATTTTTTAAATTACACTGATCACACGTAGTCGATAACCAATATATAATAATAAAAATCAATCAATCTTAAATTTTGTGAAAAAAATTGCACTAAAAAATATATCAAATACAATAAACAAACTATGTTAACATAATTTTTATATTTTACTTATATTTTAATATATAAAATTAATATTTTCCTTTGTATATACATTAAATGACGTTAAACATGCATAATATTTGTATAATGAATGTGTCTATATATATATATCATTTCGTTGAGATAATGATATTATATTACTATTGCAGTCATAATAATGTAATATATAACCGATAATTCATCAGAATATAATAAACGTCTTCTACTATAAGGTAATATACTTGTTGATTTGATATATATAGTACGCATTCAAGAGTTCATATATATAAATATCTTTATCTTTATATTTGTATATATATATATATATATATATATCATGTAGTTATCGATTGATGAACGATGTAGTCAAAACCTAGTAGAATATAATTAATCTAATTAAATATAATTAATCGATCACTCATCAAAGTATGTCTATTAAATACGTTGCATTATATTATTGGATAATATACCCGTGTACGTATGTGATATATATATATAGTACATATTTAGAACTTGATATAGTCGATAGTGTGTGCATGTGTATGTATGTATAGGTATATATATAGTATATACATATTATATAGTGAGGTATTTTAATGACATAATCTAATCTAATCGATAATTCATCTGAGTATTTTTGATATACGTTGTATATTATTATGGGATAGTAAAATTATGTATGTGATGTTTATAGTACGTGTTTGAAAACTGATAGACAATTGAATATATGTATATATATGTATATCTCGTGTAGTGACGTATGCAGTAATCGAAATTAAAGATAGATAACTGAATCTATATATCAAAATATTTTGAATGATATGTTGCTATATCATTTATTGACAAAGCTGTGGAGGAAGGGTTCGTCAGTACCGATGCTCGCCAAATCATCGTATCTGTACCAACAACAACAGAGCTTATCGAGAAACTCGAGGAATATGTTCCTTGTCATGAAAGAGTTGCTTCGAAGTTGAACTGGGAGACGGAGCAGCAGCTTGGCTACCCTCAAGCACAAGAAATTGGGCGATGATTAAAAAAGGGGATTTGCAAGCATATAATTTCTCTTTTTTTTGGCAAGTTGGAAGGAAAGAAATATAAGGGTGTTTGCAAGCATATAATTTCAAATGATTTCTCCGTTTTCCCTCATTATTCGTAAACATGCACATTCACAATTATTATACAAAATACATTATCTATTATTTTATTATTTTTCGTAAACATACACATTCATAATTATTATACAAAATATATTATCTATTATTAGTGAAATACGGGCATTTTTAAAATTTGTGTATTTTCTAACTCAATTGTGCCAATTCATAACAATTTTAAATTAATTTTACCCGATTTATTACAATTCTAGCCAAATTATATCTAATTAGACTCAATTTATTTACCCTTTAACCCAATTTTATCCAAGTTCTTATAATTTTAGCCTGTTTTATTTAATTCATTACAATTGTAGCCAATTTATTACAATCATAGTCAATTTGTGATTCAATTTTTAAATTTTAGTCAAATCCTAATTAAATTCTCAACCTTTAGATCTCAACCGTCGATTAAAAACTGATCTAACGGCGGTTGACGCCCAATTTTGACCTCCCGATACTACATTTAGGCTGCTATTTTAGCAAAATTATTAATCTTTAAATGTTAGTAGTTTTACATATTTTTTCTTGCATCAAACAAATTTTTGGCGTGTCACATTCATTATTTAAAATGTACAAATTATTTTATGTAACATTAATTTTATATTAATGTCTTGTTATGTTTTCTCGTCATTATTACAATAGCAGTCTAAGTCAATTCAATTACCTCCAATTTATTTAAATTCTAGTCATCCTTATACTCAATTGATTTCAATTCTAGCCTATTTTCAATTTTAAAACAATTTTAATCCCCTTCTCAATTTTAATCACAGACATTGATCTCATCCAATCAATGGTTGAGATCGAATCCACCATCTATCACCCTTTTAAATAAAATAAACCCTAATCCCTCATCTTTAACTAAAACAGCCGCAAAGGCTCTCTTTATATCTCTTCTCTCTTTTCCTCTCTCTAGACCCAACTTCTAAACTGCCAACGTCCACAACACCAGCACCGCTCGCTCTCTCCATAGCCACCGTCTCCACAACCGCCAGACGCCACAACACCATCACCACCAACTGCCGCGAACCCAGCCTACTAAACCACTATCTCCTGCCTCCATCGCCATCAACACCGGCGAAGCCAGCCACCAACCACTATGATTCCAGCCGCCGACAAAACCTTAAGCACCACCAGTCGTTTCTTAAGAATCCATGTAGCCGTCGGCTAACCCCTTCACCACAATAGAGGTATCAGCCGCCTCGCCCGTCGAAAAATGATGGATTCTTAAGAATCCATTTCAGGTTTGATTTCGAATATATAATGTTAATTTTCTTCTACTCTCTTTTTCTTTCTCTTTTGATAGATTCGTAGACCTCAAATTGATAAGACTCGGGTAAGATCTTATGCGATTTCTTGTGATTAGCGTTTGTGTTTTGCTTAAAATATCATTCGTGAAAATGCATCTTTTATGAAATTTTAGGCATGCAGCTTATTACTTTGATTCCAAAAATTTAATCTAGTTGATTGAGTTAGTAGATTTATTCTGTTGATGTGCTGCGAATTTGCCCATCTTTGTGTCTTTGTACTGTTACTTTGATAGCGGGTGTTCCTTGATATGGATATGGACTGTTTGTTAATAGAATGTTAGGCTAATTATGTGTCTAGTTATAGGAGTAGTCATGTTGCTGGACGTGTTGGTATATTGATTTGAGTGGAGAGTTAGGTTAATTAGGTATAAAAGTTGGCAAGTGTGATAATCATTGGAAATTATTAATAGATTCAGGTAGTATGAGTAATTAAAACTTGTATTCTCTAGTTAGTGGTGTTTTTCTCTTGGGTTGTGGCAGATTTTCACGACTTCAACTTTAGTTTAGTATTTTTCTTATAATATTTCTATTGTGATTCAAGTTTCGATATGGTATATGCACTTAAATATTAAATACATTATAAGGTACAAATATTGTGAGATTTTAAAAATTGGAAGAAGATTAAGTCTTAGACTTGGAATTTAAAAGAATACATAAGGTTTTGCCTATAAGAAAGGAAAGGCTTTTGTGAATTAGCTTGGTTATCTTGGATTCTTCGGTTGAGGTAGGTTATGGTTTAGTTAAAAAAGTAAAGTGAGTTAGTGAGTCGAAAATGTATTAAGTGTAGTTACTTGAAAGGTGAACTTGTGTTTTGAATATAGTTAAGTGTGGTCACTTGAGAAGTGAGTTAGTGAGTCGAAAATGTTTAAGTATAGGTACTTGAAATGTGGACTTGTGTTTTCAATATAGTTAAGTGTGATCACTTGGGAAGTGAGTTAGTGACTTAAAAATGTTTAAGTGTAGTTACTTGAAAGTAGGACTTGTGTTTTGAATATAGTTAAGTGTGTTCACTTGAGAAATGAGTTAGTGACTTGAAAATATTTAAGTGTAGGTACTTGAAATGTGAACTTGTGTTTTGAATTTAATTAAGTGTGGTCACTTGAGAAGTGCATTAGTGAGTCAAAAATGTTTTAAGTGTAGTTACTTGAAAGGTGGACTTGTGTTTTGAATATAGTTAAGTGTGGTCACTTGAGAAGCGAGTTAGCGACTTCAAAATGTTTAAGTGTAGGTAACTTGTGAAGTGAATTAGTGACTTAGAAATGTGAACTTTTCATTTTGAATTTAGTTTAGTTTGGTAACTTGTAAAGTGACTTGAAAATGTTTAGGTGTAGGTACTTGAAATGTAAACTTTTCATTTTGAATTAAGTTTAGTTTGGTAACTTGTGAAGTGAATTAGTGACTTGAAATGTTTAGGTGTAGTTACTTGAAATGTGAACTTTTCATTTTGAATTTAGTTTAGTTTGGTAACTTGTGAAGTGACTTGAAAATGTTTAGGTATAGGTACTTGAAATCTGAACTTTTCATTTTGAATTAGTTTAGTTTGGTAACTTGGGAAGTGACTTGAAAATGTTTAGGTGTAGGTACTTGAAATGTGAACTTTTCATTTTTAATTTAGTTTAGTTTGGTAACTTGTGAAGTGAATTAGTGACTTGAAATGTTTAGGTGTAGGTACTTAAAATGTGAACTTTTCATTTTGAATTTAGTTTAGGTTGGTAACTTGAAAATGTTAGGTACTTGAATTATATATTACTGACTTTTGTTTTGAATTTAGGTACTTTAAATGTGAACTTGCGTTTTGATTTTAGTAAACTGTGGTCACTTGACAAGTGAATTAGTTACTTCAAAATGTTTAAGTGTAGATACTTGAAACGTGAACTTTTCATTCTGAATTAAGTTTAGTTTGGTAACTTGTTAAGTGAATTAGTGACTTGAAAATATTTAGGTGTAGGTATTTAAAATGTGAACTTTTGTGACTTGAACTAATTATTTGAATGTGATTGATTGTGTAGATGGAACCTGATTATAGCTGGATATATCAACCAAATATTGATAATAAAATGGGTGAGGCTGAGAATGAAGATGTGGATGATGAGTTGTAGTTTTTAGTCTTTAGTATGTTTTATAGTTTGGATTTGTAACCTCAATAAATTTTGTAAATAATTTAATTTTTAATGTTTGTGTTCTTATGATTGTTGGTTGATTGTATATTAAATGATTGGTGGGCTGTAGTGTATATAATTTGATTTGATTTTCAATATTTGTAAATGATTGGTGGGCTGTATTGTAAATAATTTGATTTTTAATGTTTGTATTTTGGAAATTTTCAATTTTTTTTTTACAAAATTATCAAAAAACTGACCACATGTGGTCGTTTTTTTAAAATCCTTTTACAAAAAACCGACCACATGTGGTCCCTTTTTTTGAATTTTTTTACAAAAAATCGACCACATGTGGTCCCTTTTCTTCTGAAATTTTTTAAGAAAAACCTACCACATGTGGCCCCTTTTTATATAAATTAATTAATTAATTCAATTACAAACCGACCACTGGTGGTCGTTTTTTATTAAAATTAATAAAATTAATTTTATAAAAAACCGACCACTTGTGGTCGATTTTTTATTTTTCCTAAATTTTTATTTTCAATTTAAATAAAATAATAATGAATTTTAAAAATAAATATATATTTAAAAACAAAACGGACCACACGTGGTCAGTTTTTAATAAGCTACTACTACTTTTTCGACGAAAAATTTTGGTCGATTTTGTGGTTCGAAAATGGGGAAAACCGACCACTTGTGGTCGGATTTTGTGGTCGATTTTTCCCCTTTTTTTCAGTAGTGGCTCCTTCTAATTAGTTATGCCAATAAGATGAAATGATTTCACAAGAAATAGGCCAATATTCTATTTCTACATAGTTTCTTTTCCTCGAGAACTCATAACCAATGCTATATTAACTTGTGGTGCAACAGTGCTTGATATATATGTATAAATATCAACAAATTACATCTATGAGGGAGATATAAAACATAACTTCCACAAAATAGACACAAAAGTTCAAGTATACAACCCCTCATACCACAGTAAAAAAGGATTTTTTTAAAAAGAAAACATACAAGCACTTCGGAGGGACAAAAGCCAATCGTATGAAATATCAAATTAAATTAGTAATTTTTAGATTAAATATTGTTTTTCTAGAAAACATTACCTGAAAACATTTCATTGGAAAATAATTTCAAAACATATGTAAGTTTTGAGAAATTAATGTTTGAAAAATATTCTTAGTCTTGCCAAATAGATCAAGAGAATCCAGGATGATCAAAATAAAGTTGTTGCACTTATAAACACATGTATTTGATGTTTAATATAATAGTAACCAAATATAATGGAAAAGGTTATTTCTCCTGAAATTATTTTCAAATTGGGTCAGTCAAAAAAGAATCTAAATTGTTGTAACTATAGCGAATTTAATTTTTCATGTAATCTACTCATAATGACAACTTACTATATAAAAACACATCGCGACATAACTCTTCCCCTTGCATATCAATTAATTGTTAAGTCCTTAGTTTTGATGATTGACAAATAGCATGTCGGGGCCTATTTCCTGGAGATTATGTGATGACAAAGCTGTTATTACTTAGGAAACATAGTGGGCTCACCTGTCACCATCACAGTCAACTATCACAGCTGGCGCAAAGTACAAAAGTTGGTGAAAAAGTTACTGCCACCTTATTGTCTCAACCAATGAGACCCCTCCTAGGTTTTGTTGTGTCATACATATATATTGATCATCTTTTCCAACAATAAAACCAATGTTTCCTTATTCCAACAACTAAATATCTCTCTAAAGCTTAAATCAAAGACTCTTTTTTAAACAAGAAACTGATAGTTTATCAAGTTGTATTTTATTTTATTGTTGTACTTGAGTTTTTGTTAGATATTCTTAAATGTTTGCCTACTGTTGATTGCATGATTGTTAGTCGATGTTGTGGTGTAAACCTATTTTCTCTGTAATCATCTAGGGTTAGGTGATTCTTAAGATAGAGTTAGCTTGTGGTGTCTAGTTAGAGTTGGCTGGAGGTTGAAGCAGTAGAGATATTGCTTGTGTCTTCTTGTAATAGAGTTATTACAAGGATATTAAGTATTAGGAGTTTAATCCTTGGAGTTTGGAGTCTGTATTCAACTTTGCTTGGATATAGTAGAACTTAGAAATCCTAGAGGTAGGTCATGGATTTTTCTCTCCAGATCAAGAAGTTTCCATGTAAAACTCTTGTGTCTACTATTTACTTTGGCCACACATTTTATTGTTTAAGTTTTTTCCTAGTTCTTGTTGTATGATTTCATCTAGGAACAGGTCCAAGAGTTGAGGATCAATCCACTGCAACTCTTTATTTGGTATCAAAATCGGTCTTTCTACAAAGGCTAACACCTTGGAAGGATCCTGAGAAATGGTTGCTTCTCCAAATCTAGAAGAAGGCTAGTCAATCACTAGAACACAAAGATTCAATAGTGAATATTATGGGCGGTAGAAGACAGGAATGCATGACTTCATCATGGCTGAAGACTCAGAACTATGGGATGTCATTGAGGATGGTCCTTTTGTTCCTACAAGGGCAGTAAAAGTTGGTGATGTGACCTTACAGGTTCCCAACACCAAGAAGGAATATGATGATGCAGATAGAAAGAAAATAGAAAAGAACACAAGGCGAAGAAGATATTTGTGTGTGGTATTGGTCCTGATGAGTACAACAGGATCTTTGCCTGTCAAACTGCTAAGGAGATCTGGGATTATCTTCAGACAGCCGATGAAGGAACTACTCAGGTTAAGCAGTCCAAGGTAGATATGCGGACAAATCAATATTGTAACACCCCGTATCATTCTCGACTTGATTCCACTGTTAGTTGCATGCATAGAAAGTTTAGGACCTGAAATTTTTCTAAGTGTTGAAAGACTTAGGCATATTTTAAGCCTTTTAGTTTTAATAATTTTTAAATGGGACTTCCCGACCCCGAGACATGGATTTGTGAGTTGTTTTATGTTTAGGGGTGTAAAGGACATGTCTCGGAGAAGTTTTGGATATTTCGAATGAGGATTGGGACAAGTTTAGATTACAATTCCAGCACCTCACCGCGATTACACTGCGTCACGATGGGTATAGAAATGGAGGTGTCATCGCGTCCCGTGAGTCCCAAAAATAGGATTCAGTTACAAACTTAATTTTCGAAGGACAATCTCGTCTTTTCTCCATGACCCTAAGTTATAATAACACAGGATTAAGTCATCATTAGGGAATTTTATACCAAAGTTTACTCAATTTCTCACTAAAAATAAACCCTAACTCTTCCCCCCAAGATCAAGAATTCAACCCATAAGTTTAAGATTTTTAAGAAATGGGTCAAGACTAGGGTTTCAAACTTCAAAATAAGTAACATAAGGTATGTAGGGATATCCTAAACTCCACGGGCATAGTGAAATTGTTTTTTGTAAGTTTTAAAGTTAATAAATAATGTATTTATGAAGGGTTTTAAGAATACTTTGAAGAATATGCATTATGAACCCATTTCGATGATATAACGTTTTGGTCTTAAGGGCTTTTTCATGGAATTGAAGTATGTTTACGTATGTATATGTATTTTCGGTTTATGAAATATGAATTGAGAGCATGAACAACAACTTCCCTCTCACATTATGATACTCTTTGATTTACAAGTTATGGGTTACTCAACTACATGTCTTAAAGTATGAGCCAAGGGTTTTACTATCAATCATGAACTTGATGTTGGTTATGAAATAAAGAGAGGGAGGTTTCTTATTTGTAAATTTCATATGTGATAATAGAATGAATTGCATGGGTTTCTATAAAGTAATTGACCACCTTATGTTTAAGAATTGAAAGAGAGAATCTTTGCATAAGTTTTCATATAATTCAAAATACAAATTCTTTTGTACTATTTGAATGATTTGGTGGTACAAACATTATGTTTTTAATGGAAAGAATATAATATGATATTGTATGGCTTATCCGACTTCAAGTCTTGGTATGACGATACCAAATCAGACAAATGCCATAATAGATTCAAACCAGACTAGACTACAAAAAATTTCAAACATTAGACCACTTTTCTGAATGATACATGTTTTAAAAGGCTAAAAATGATCTTAAAGAGAGTTAAATGGTTACCCAAAGATAGAACAAAGTCAGATAACTCATTGTCATAAATTGAGTTTTTCCAATTTGGGTGATATGATTGGTTAAGACCAATGTATACTTGTCCTAAAAACACTGGTATAGTAGACTAGTATGTAGGACCCCTGCACTTACAACAAACTTGGATGTGGGGGCTTGGCCGATGAGTTAATGGCGGACCCATATAGCCCGTGGGTACTAGATTTGTAGGGTGTACCATCCATCTCAAAAGTATGACAAAGAGTGAGTCATGATTTCAAAAAAATGTTTCAAAGTCTTTTAAATATGCCCATGTTTTTTCACATATTGTATGTAAAAATATTTTATGAATTGCTCTCACTTATAATGTATAAAAAGTATGTTATTTTGGATTGCTCTGCATACCAGTACATTTGAACTGACCCTCTATATTTTAGGATCTGAGGCACAGTCTCGGGGTCCCTCTAAGCAGTAGATCATTTTATCAGACTTTGAAGTTGGTGAGCTTTCTTCTTTCTGGAGGACCTTAGTTCATGCTATATCTTCATTTATTTTTAGTTCATGGTCCGATCGAGGGCCTTGTCCCTGTCTCAGACAGATGTTGTTTTCATATTGTTAGAGATTTCACAGACTAGTGTTAGATGTTTCTGTATGTTTATGAACTCATATTTTTATTGATTAGTTGAAGTAAGAGAATGACCATATTTCTGTTTTGTTATGTTTTCCGCATTTCTTTATAGTATATGAATTATGCATATGAATGCTAGTTAGAAGGGGCACTCGAGCCTTTATGGTTCGGCATTCCTATCACGGCTAGGGCCTCGGCTCGGGTCATGAAAAACTTAGTATTTGATCACGGTTCATTGTCCCAGGGTGTTTGCAAAATTGCGTTTGGTAGAGTACTTTATAGGTTTGTAGCGCACCACACTTATAAAGGAGGCTACTAGGCGTTTAGGAATGTCTTTTTTTTCTTCATGATTTAGTTTGTGCTATAGAGTCTGAATATCCTCTAATCATTGATTTTTTATATTTTAGAGATTGATCATGCCTCCCCGTAGAACCAACGAACAGAATGCCCAAGATGATGATGTCCTCCCTACTCATGGGATGCCGACCCATAATAGAGCTCGTACTTCAGAGTTTATTGCTACTCCAAGAGTTCCTCCAGTACCAACTAGTCCACCTCGGGCTCCACGGACCGGTGTTAACTGTCCTCATCCTCCCCAGAGAGAAGTTTCAAATGCTAAGTTCTGACAGTTCATCCATATGATTGCTCAATTGGTGGCCTCTCAGACCCGTTAGTCTGAAGATGTAGGTTTTGTGTCTGTTTTTTCTGAACTTACTTAGGTTGGCCCATTCATGAGGCTAAACCCACCCACTTTTATTGGTACAAAGATTGAGAAGGACCCCCAAGGGTTTATTGATGAGCTAGAGAATATTTTTAGAGTTATGTATGCTAACGAGGTTAAAGGGGTTGAGTTGGCATCCTATCAGTTGAAGGACGTAGCTAACCAGTGGTATAGTGAGTGGGAGGATTTGAAGGGTGGTGATGTTAAACCTTCAGTATAGGGTGAGTTTGTAGAAGTTTTCCTAGACCGTTTCTTTCCCTAGAAACAGAGAGAGGCAAAGGCTGAAGAATTTTTGAATTTCAAACAAAGAAAGATGAGTGTTAAGGAGTATGCATTAAAGTTCACTCAGTTGTCGCATTATACTCTAGAGTTAGAGGTCAACATGAGCGTTCGCATGAGGAAGTTTGCATTTGTTCTCTCAGATGATTTGATGTTGGAATGCAAGAGAGCAATACTGAATAGGGACATGGATTTCTCCTGACTATCAGTGAATATGTAGTAGGTAGAAGAGGAGAAGAAGAGGTTGGATAAGGTGAGGGAAAAAAGGCAAGATAAAAGAGTTTGGTCTATAGATCAGAATGCTAGTTAGCATCAGGGTGGCAATTGGGGCAATAAGTGGTCTAGGAAAATTTTTTAGAGTAATGCTCAGTCTTCAGCTAGTGCCCCGGCGCCCAGACATCCAGTTGATCAGTGGTTTCACAACTCCCAGCCGAACAATGGGCCAAGGATGCAAGGTACTCAGTTCTAAGAAAGTGTGACCCGGCCTTTCAAGCAATACCTTTCTTGCAATATGTGTAGGAAGATCCATTCGGGAAGATGTCAGTATGGTATTCTTGTGTGTTATGTTTGTAGGAAGGCCGATCATTTTATGAAGGATTATCCCTCCCCAAAGGGGGCTTATGGGGCTGCTAGAACCCAATCTACTACGCCAGTCCCTCCATCTAAGGGTGTGGTATCTAGCACCGATGACAGTCATAACCGTTTGTATGCCTTTTCTACTCATCAAGATTCAGAGGCTTTACCAGATATGGTCACGGGTATGTTATAAATTTTCTCCCGTGATGTATATGTATTACTTTATCCCGGGTCTACCTTGTCTTATGTGACCCCTTATATGGCAGTTGATTTTAGTTTTAAGCCTAAAAATATTCTGGAACCTTTCTTCGTTTCCACTCATGTTGGTGATTCTATTGTGGCTAGGAGAGTTTATAGAAATTGTGTGGTGTTGGTTTATCAGCATGATACTGTGGCTAATCTTGTTGAACTAGAAATGATTGATTTTGATGCTATATTGGGAATGGATTGGTTCTATTCGTACTATGACACATTAGACTGTAGGACTAGAAGGGTCACTTTTTCTTTTCCTAATAAGCCAGTGATAGAATGGGAGGGATATTCTCTAGCACCTATAGGGAAATTTATATCTTATCTTAGGGCTCGTAGGCTTATAATAAAGGGTTATCTGTACCATCTTATTTGAGTCAAAGATTCCAGTATGAAAGTCCTTCCCTCCAGTGTGTCCATGTAGTTAATGAATTCCAAGAAGTTTTTCCTAATGACCTTCCCGGGATACCACCAGATAGGGAGATAGATTTTGGCATTGATTTATTGTCGTACACCTGTCCTATCACTATTTTGGCATACAAAATGAATCTTGTAGAATTAAAGGAGTTAAAAGAATAGTTAAAGGACCTTCTTGACAAAGGATTTATTCTTCCTAGTGTCTCTCCTTGGGGTGATCCTCTACTCTTTGTGAGTAAGAAAGACGGCTCCCTCCGTATGTGTACAGATTACTGTCAGTTGAACAAAGTCACAGTTAATAGTAAATACATTCTTCCTAGAATCGATGATCTCTTGACCAACTTCACAGTGCCAAATATTTCTTTAAAATAGACCATCGTTTGGGATACCATCAGTTAAAGGTTAGGGAGGCGGATATTCCCAAAACAGCCTTCCAAACTTTCTATGATCACTATGAATTCCTAGTTATGTCCTTTGGGTTGACTAATGCTCCCGCAGCGTTCATGGACTTAATAAATAGGGTGTTTTGTCAGTTTCTAGACCTATTCATTATAGTGTTCATCGATGACATCTTGATTTATTCTAAGAGTGAGGAGGATTATGCAAATCATCTTCAAATCGTCCTCCAGACCCTCAAAGATCATGAGTTGTATGCCAAGTTTTCCAAGTGTGAATTCTGGCTTAGTGCTATTGCTTTCTTGGGGTATATTATTTCTAGTGAGGGGATTAAGGTTGACCCTCAAAAGGTTGAGAAAGTGAGAAAATGGACCAGACCCACGACTCCAACCGATAACCGGAGCTTCTTGGGTTTTGCAAGGTAGTATAGGAGGTTTGTAGAGAGTTTTTCCTCCATAGTAGCTCCACTTACAAGGTTGACTCAAAAAAGGCAAAATTCTTGTGGTACAACTCTTGTGAGAATAGCTTTGATAAACTGAAAGAAAAATTGACTACTGCACCAGTTTTGACTCTTCCTGAGGGTACAAAGGGCTTTTTTGTGTATTGTGATGCATCCCAAGTAGGACTTGGGTGTGTACTTATGTAGCATGGTAAGGTGGTGGACTATGCATCTAGATAGTTAAAGGTGCACAAAAAAAAACTACCCTACCCACGACTTAGAGTTAGTGGCAGTTATTTTCGCCCTAAAGATTTGGCGTCATTATCTTTATGGGGTGCGTGTTGATATATTTACTAACCATAAAAGTTTGCACTATGTTTTCACGCTGAAAGAACTAAATCTCAGGAAAAGGTGGTGGTTGGAATTGCTGAATAATTATGATATAAGCTTGCATTATCATCTAGGAAAGGCTAATGAGGTGGCTGACGCCCTTAGCAGATTTTCAATGGGTAGTCTTTCTCATGTGGAGGAAGGAAAGATGAATATGGTAAAAGATATTCATCGTCTTGCAAATTTAGGAGTCCGACTCCTGGATTCTTAAGATGGATGGGTATTCATTCATGAGGTACATAAATCATCCTTATGTATGGAGGTTAAGGAAAAACAAATCAGAGATCCCATTTTGATATAGATTAAGAAAGATGTTGGTCAACAAAATGTAATGGCTTTAGAAATTGGCGGTGATGGGATTTTGAGGTATCAAGGTAGGCTATGTGTGCCGAATGTAGATGGGTTACAAGAAAGAATTCTTGATGAAGCTCACACTTCCAGGTATGTGGTTCACCCCGGGTCGACTAAAATGTATCATGACCTTAAAACTATTTACTGATGGAGTAATATAAAAAGAGATGTTGCTAACTTTATGGCTAAGTTTTGAATTGTCAACAAGTTGAGGTTGAACATTGGAGGCCAGGTGGCACTTCCCTAGAGATATCTTTGCTTATGTAGAAGTTGGAGATGATCAACATGGACTTTATTATAGGGCTTCCAAGATCCTGAAACCAATATGACTCCATTTGGGTAATTGTAGGCAGGATGACTAAGTCTGCCCATTTTCTTCCAGTGCGGATAAATTATTCGGGGGATAACTATGCTAAGTTGTACATTCAAGAAATAGTCCGGTTACATGGGGTTCCTCTGTATATTATATCCGACCGAGGTACATAGTTTTCTTCTCAGTTTTGGCGTTCTTTTCAAAAGGGTTTAGGTACCCAAGTAAACCTTAGTACTGCCTATCACCCTCAAACTGATGGGAAAGCAGAATGCATCTTTCAGACCTTAGAAGATATGTTAAGGTCTTGCATGATTGACTTTAAGGATAGTTTGGTAGATCATTTAACGTTGATAGAATTTGCCTACAATAATAGCTACCATTCCAGTATTCAGATGGCTTTTTTTGAAGCTTTTTATGAGAGAAGATGTAGATCTCCGATTGGGTGGTATGAAGTGGGTAAAACCCGATTGTTTGGCCTAACCTTATTCATCGGGAAATGAAGAAAGTGAAGATCAGTAGGGAGCAACTTAAGTCACCTCAGAGTCGCCAAAAGTCATACACCGACATTAGAAAAAGAGAGTTCGAGTTTGAGGTCGATGATTAGGTATTTCTAAAGGTCTCCCCTATGAATGGAGTCATTCGATTCGGAAAGAAAGGCAAGCTTAGTCCTCGTTATATAGGACAATATCAGACTATGAGAAGGATTAGTGGGGTTACTTATCAGTTAGATTTTCCCGTGAGTCTGGTTTCTTTTCATCCAGTATTTTATGTATCCATGTTGAAAAGTGTATTGGAGATCATTCCATGGTGTTGCATGTAGAGGAGATCAATGTAAAAAACTCTCTGTCATATGAAGAACAACCTATTGCCATTTTAAATCTCCAAGTTTGGAAGTTGAGAAGTAAGGAGATATCATCGATTAAGGTGTTATGGAATAATCAAAAGGCCGAGGAAGCTACTTGGGAGTTAGAGGCTGACATGCGTACAAGGTACCCAAATCTCTTTGGAAACATGGAGGACGAAATAGAATGTACAACCTTAAACTACTCTCTTTTCTTTTCATATGGTGCTTAAATTTGTGCTTGTTATGTCCCGAGTCATCATTAAGGGATGAATGAACGATAATGTAGCACCCTGTATCATTCTCGACTTGATTCCACTCTTAGTTGCATGTACAGGAAATTTAGTACCTGAACAAGTGTTGAAAGACTTAGGAATATTTTAAGCCTCTCAGTTTCAATGATTTTTAAATGGGATGTCCTGACCCCGAGATGTGGATTTATGAGTTAATTTATGTTCAGGGGTGTAAAGGGCATGTCTTGAGGAAGTTTTGGATTTTTGAACTAAGATTGGGACACGTTTGGTTTTCAATTACAAGACCTCACCAGAATTACATTGCATCGCGGTGGGTATAGCGATGGAAGTTTCATCGCATCGCGGTGAGTCCCAAAAATGGGATTCAGTTACAAACTTAATTTTTGAAGGGCAATCTCATCTTTTCTCCATGGGCCCAAGTCATAATAACACAGGATTAAGTAATTATTAGGGCATTGTATGCCAAAGTTTACTCAATTTCTCTCCCAAAATAAAAACCCTAACTCGTTCCCAAAGATCAAGAATTCAACCCATAAGTTCAAGATTTTCAAGAAAGAAGTCAAGACTAGGGTTCCAATCTTCAAACTAAGTAAATTAAGGTACGTGGGGCTATCCTAAACTTCATAGGCATAGAAAAATTATTTTTAGTAAGTTTTAAAGTTATGAAATCATGTATTTATGAAGGGTTTTGAGAACACTTTGAAGAATATGCATTATGAACCCATTTTGATAATATAACATTTTGGTCTTGAGGTCTTTTTCATGGAATTGAAGTATGTTTACGTATGTCTATGTGTTTTTGGTTTTTGAAATATGAATTGAGAGCATGAATAACAACTTTCCTCTCACACTACGATACTCCTTGATTTACAAGTTATGGGTTACTCAAGTGTATGTCTTAAAGTATGAGCCAAGGGTTTTACTATCAATCATGAACTTGATGTTGGTTATGAATTGAAGAGAGGGAGGTTTCTTGCTTTAAGTTTCAAATATGATTATAAAAATAATTACATGGGTTTCTATAAAGTAATTTACCACCACATTTTAAGAATTGAAAGAGATAATCTTTGCATAAGTTTTCATATATTGTAAAATACAAATTCTTTTGTACTTTTGAATGATTTGGTGGTCCAAACATTATGTTTTGAATGAAAAGACTGTAACATGATATTGTATGGCTTATCTGACTTGCAAGTCTTGGTATGATGATACCAAATCAGACAACTACAATAATAGACTCAGACCAGACTAGACTACAGAATTTTTCAGACGTTAGACCACTTTTCAGAAATATATGTTTTAAAAGGATAAAAACGGGATTAAAGAGAGTTAGGTGGTTACACAAAGATGGAATGAGTTCAGGTAACTCATTGTCGAGAACTGATTTTTACCGATTCGGGTGATATGATTGGCTAAGGACAATGTATACTTGTCCTAGAGACACTGGTAAACTAGATTAATATGTAGGACCCTTATCCTTGCGGCAAACTTGGATATAGGGGCTTGACCGACGAGTTAATGGAGGACCCATATAGCTCATGGGTACTAGAATTGTAAGGTGTACCATCTAGCTTAGAAGTAAGATATAGAGTCAGTCATGATTTCAAAGAAATATTTCAAAGTATTTTAAGTATGCCCATGTGTTTTCACATATTGTATGTAAAAATGTTTTATGAATTGCTCTCACTTATGATGTATAAAAAGTATGTTATTTTGGATTACTCTGCATATCAGTACATTTTTATTGACCCTATATATTTCTGGATCTGAGGCACAGTCCCAGGATCTCGCTAAGCAGTAGATCAGTTTATCAAACTTTGAAGTTGGTAAGCCTCCTTCATTCCGGAGGACCATAGTTCATGCTATATTTTTATTTGCTTTTAGTTCATGGTCCGACCTAGGGCCTTTTCCTACTCTTAGACCGATATTGTTTTTGTATTGTTTGAGATTTCGTAGAATGGTGTTAGATATTTTTAATTGTTTATGAACTCATAGTCGTATTGATTTGTTGAAGTAAGAGAATGACCATGTTTTTGTTTTGTTATGTTTTCTGCATTTCTTTGTGGTATATGAATTATGCATATGAATGCCAGTTAGAAGGGGCAATTGGAACTTTATAGTTTGGCATGCCCATCACATCCAGAGCCTCAGCTCGGGTCATGATAAATATGATACTTTCACTATGAAAGAAGGAGATTCCATTCAAGTGATGCACATAAGGTTCACTAGAGTAACCAATAGGATGCATTGTCTGGGTGAAGATATTCCAACCTGCAAGCAGGTTATAAAAGTCTTGAGCATTCTCTCCAAAAAGTGGGAGGCAAGGTTAATACGATCACTAAAGTCAAGGATCTAAATAAAATAGATATGGATGAGCTTATGGGCAATATCAAAACATATGAGTATTGAAGAACTTGAGAAATTAAAAGATAAGCCTACGGTTGAAAAGAACCTGGTTCTAAAGGCTACTAAAGAAATCGAATGTACTGAAGATGAGGTATTTCCTGCATTACTAAGCGAGTATCAAAAAGGCCTTGAAGAAGTCAAGAGCCATCCTCAGAAAAGGAGAATCTAGAAGATATATCACATATAGGAAAGTGAATAATACATGTCACAAGTGTGGAAAGCCTGGTCACTATATTAGAGATTTTTCCTATGCACAAGATAGAGTACAAAGAATATGACAAGTAAAATAATGAGAAATAAATAGGAAGGAAATAGGCTCAAGGAAAGTATAGCAGAAAGTTGAAGTTGATAGGGTTGCAATGCAAGTCATAGCTACTCTGGGTAAATCTCTTTTTAATGTCGATGAGTCTAATAAACATTAAGATGCCTCGATGATGGTGATGAAAGATGATGTTTAAGTGTATGAATCTCTCTTTTTCTTAATGGAAAACTCAGACGGGATGAAGATAATAAGGGCAAAGCTAGAGAAAGCAGTGACCTCAGGATCATGGATATTGGCAGTTCAAATTATATGACTGAAAGAATTGCAAACTTCCTCTAACTTAAGGCCTATGAAGGAGGAAGTGTCTCCTTTGGTGATGGTAACAAAGGTTATATAGTTGGAATTAGGAAAATTAGGAATAGTTTGAGTGAGGAAATTGATGATATCCATCTCGTAGATGGACTCAAGTTCAGTCTGTTGAGTTTGCCCAAATATGTGATAAAGGAAATGAAGTTAGATAGATCTAACAAATGCACTGTCATCATACTCAGAGAGGTTAAAGAAATATTGACAGCTAGGAGAAACAATAATATGTATTTTGCTGATTTAGGTAAGTCCAAAAACTTGACATGCTTTAGTGTGTAAGAAGATACTGCTGATACATGGCATAGAAGGCATAGTCATCTTAGCTACAAACTACTAAAAAATTTGGTGGAGAAGGACATTGTTCGAGATTTACCAAATGTAAAGTTTGTTAGCTCCAAGGTATGTGATGAATGAGCAAAAGAAAGTAGATAAAGTCTTCCTTTAAGACTAAAAGGGAAGAGAGTACATTTAGGCCCTTTCAACTTATCCACATGGATCTGTGTGGACCTGTAAAGTTTGCCAGTAGAGGTGGAAAGAAGTATATTTTGGTTATTGTTAAAGATTACTCTAGATTCACCTAGACCTTCTTTCTGAAATCAAAAGATAAAATATTTCATGTGTTTGAGGGTTTTTCCAAACAAGTGCAAGTGAAGTATGGTGAGAAGATTGCAGTAATTAAGTCTGATCATGGCATAGAATTTGAGGATGCTAGGTTCAATTAATTCTGGAATAAACTAGGAATCAGTCACAATTTTTCAACTCCTAGAACACCTCAGCAAAATGAAAGTAGAGAGAAAAAATAGAACTCTTATGGATATTGGAAGGACTATGCTAATAGATATTGGGATTTCTTACAACTTTTGGGTAGAAGAAATTAATACAAACTTTAATGTGACCAAACAGGTGTCTTGTAAAATCTATTCTGAACAAAACCTCCTATGAATTTCTGACCAAAATAAAGCTTAAGCTGAGCTACTTTAAACCATTTGGTTGTAAGTGTTTTGTATGTAATAGTGGAAAGAAGGGTCTTGGAAACTTTGATACAAGAAGTGATGAGGAAATATTTGTTGGTTACTTTCTACCAGCAAAGCTTACAAGATCTACAATAAAAGAACACAATGGGTGGAAGAAAATATTCATGTTGTATTTGATAAAGCTGGAAATATTAGTAAAGGCAGCTCTCTGATGATGATGATGAGTCAGGAAACCCCGTATATGTTCAAGAAAATTATATGAGAATGGTGATGATATTGTATCTCAGGGTCTAGAATCAGGAACTAAAGATAAAGACACAAGATATTAGCAGAATGGTGTCATATCATAAGTTATTCTTTCTGATCCTGACCTTCCAACTGATAAAAGAGATGATCAATTTCCTAAGCGTAACACCTCAATGGGAACTGGCCCAGTACTATTCAACCTACTTCCCTAAAATCCAATGGGAAACATCAATCCTTTCATCCTCCTGATAATCTATTGTCTTCTCTGAACTCAGGCATGTAAATACGGAATAGAGCCAAGAACCTTTATAGATCCAAGAACCTTTGTGCTTTCTATACATTTTTGTCGCATCAAAGGATGCATATTGGATAAATACTACACATGAAGAACTCCATCAGTTTAAGAGAAGGAAGGTTTGGCACCTAGTACCAAGGCCCTCAAAGAGGACTATCATAGGGACTAGGTGTGTTTATAGGAATAAAGTAAGTGAACATGGGAATACTATCAAAAACAAGACTAAGATTGTTGTGCAAGGCTTTAATCAAGAAAAAGAGATAGATTATGCTGAAACATTTGCCTTAATGGCTAGAATGAAGGCAATTCGAATTCTCATTGTATTTTCCTCTTACATGGAATTCAAATTATTCCAGATGGATGTAAAAATTTCCTTGTTAAATTATTATCTCAAAGAAGAAGTGTTTGTGAAATGGCCTACAAGTTTTGAAAATGTTGATTTTCCTAACCATATGCTCAAATTGGACAAAGCCCTGTATGGATTGGAATAAGCTCCCAGAGCTTGGTATGATAGACTGTCCAAATTCTTGCTTAATAATGGGTTTAAAAGAGGAAAGCTTGACAACACACTATTTCTCAAAACTAGAGGAAGAAATCTTATCATTGTTCAAGTATATATGGATGATATCATATTTGGATCCACTACCAGCTCCTTTTATGATGAATTTACCAGACTGATGAGTAGTGAGTTTGAGATGAGAATGATGGGAGAACTCAACTTCTTCCTTGAATTGTAAATTAAGAAGAGCTACTATTTGCCAATAGAAGTACATTTAAGAATTTCTTAAGAGGTTCCATATAGAGGATGTAAAGCCTATTGACACTTCTATAGGAACCTCCTCTAAATTAGACGTAGATGAACCTGGTCCCTCTGTAAATAAGACTATGTATAGAGGGTTCAATGGCTCACTACTCTACCAGACAGCTAGCAGACCTGACATTATATTCAGCATTGGGATGTGTGCTAGGTATCAATCAAGTCCAAAGGAATATCACTTGAAGGCAGCCAAGAGGATTTTGAGATATCTTAAAGGGGCCCCTGACCTAGTTCTCTTCTACCCTGCTAGTGACAATTTTAACCTGGTTGGATATGTTGATGTTGATTATGCTGGGTACCTGGTTGATAGAAAAAGTACCTCATGAATGGCTCATTTCCTAAAATCATCCTTGATCTCTTAGGGTACCAAGAAGCAAAACTCAGTGGCACTCTCCACTACTAAAGCTGAATATGTTGCAGCTGCATCATGTTATGCTCAACTATTATGGATCAAGCTGCAACTTGAAGACTTTGGCATCCTCTCATATTATGTGCCTTTGTACTGTGATGACACAAGTGCTGTTAATATGGCAAAAAATCCAATTCATCATAAAAGAACAAAACATATTGATGTCAGACATCACTTTTTAAGAGATAATATGGAAAGGGGCTTGAACAAGTTGGTATTTTTCAATATTGAAGATCAGATTTCTGATATCTTTATCAAAGAATTTGGTAGAGAACCTTTTGAAAGAAATGGGTCTAGACGTGGGCTGATGAGACCAAGTTGAGTGCATGTTGATCTTCTTCATCCTCTTACTATGGCTATGACTTGGTAAGCAGGTATTCAGGTTGGATAATTTCACTTATGTCTAACTCAGTCTCATATCTTTTACAGATATACACCCATGCTAGGGAGAAAAAGATAGAGAGAAGGGTAAAATAGCTCAAGTGGTGCGTACCTAAGTGTACTCAAACCATCATGTAGGGATCAGGTACCTATTCAGGTTAGTATCACTCTCTATTTTGGAGTAGTGTCCATAATTTCATTTACCAACAAAAGTGTAATGTAAACTGTCACACTCTATTATGTCAATTGCCTATGATAGAAGCAAAGAGTGTAGCTACTGAACCAATTCTGATTGTTTGGGGATTCCATAGTTGGATGGTATATGCATATATATTAAAAAAGGGGGAAAAAGGTTATATCTCAAAGTCTGGGGAACCTCCTCAAAAGTTATTTCTCAAAAAATAGTTATTCTCCTTTATAACCTTCTCCCTCTAACTCTAGTAAGTCTGGTTTCCTAAAAATTTATTTCTCCTATGACTAATGGCACTATTGTTTCTTCTCATCATGGATCTCTATCTAAATAGTGTTTGAAACTTTCTCCAGATTCCTGCATGAGTCATCTTAGTGCTATTCTCCCTCTTCTATATCTAATCGTTCTTGCTCATATAAGTGTTATCTCAATGGACATAAGTTACTATATGTATTCTTATCTATGTCTGGTTTACTACTTAACCTCTTTTATGATGCCAAAAGAGGAAAGTTGAGATGTAGCTGTGCATATTGGGTGATAGTATGGTTTTGGTGAATATAATTAAAAAATACAGATGAGTTTCTCACACTCAGGGGGAATGGGGGAATCTCAGTACTTATACTCAGGAGGAAAAAGGTAAAGAAATGTGTAGGGGTACTAGTCAAGTTAAGGATTGAGGGCATGTGTTGCTGAGTCTTGTTATGTATGATGTGTGATGTGAGGATGCTTCAAAATATTGAATACTTGAATGGGTTTGTCATTATCAGAATGGGAGAAAGTGTTAAGTTTTTAGTTTTTATGATTGACAAATAGCATGTTAGGACCAGTTTTCTACAGATTATGTGATGACAAAGCTGTTATTACTTAGAGAACAGATTGTGCTCCCCTGTCACTATCCTAGTTAGCTTCCATAGCTGGTACGAAGTATAAAAGTTGGTGCAAAGTTGCTGCCACCTTTTAGTCTCAATCAATGAGATCTATCCTAAGTTTTCTTGTAACGACCTAAAAATTTGATAAAATATGTGAAATTTGTGATTTTATGTGATTTGACTATTTTACCAATCTCCATAGTTGAATTATGGTATTTATGGGGTGTAGGAGTGATTGACATATTCTCTGATTCATTTTGGTATCATTTATGTAATATTGTGATTTTTTATGGCTTCGAGAGCCTTATTTTAGACTTATGAAGATATATTTTAATCCGCACGACGGATGGCTGAACAGACTACTCTAGTAGCTCCGAAATATCGATTTTAGTATAGGTAGACCTTTGTTTCGGGTGCCGGTGCACTCGAGCTCATTTTGACCTATTGGTCGGAAAGTTGAAAAATTAAAAATATGGGTGTGGGACCCACATTTGATCGAAACAACCTTGGATGGAAAATCCGACTTTGCAAGAAGATCCGAAATATCAATTTTAGGGTGTTAGCATGTTTGGTATGATTTTTCAGCTTTTAAATCTCATTTTGACCCTCGATTTGGAAAATTGTGATTTTGGATTTCGGGGGTCAACTTTGTGAAAACAATATTTTTTTTGAAAATCTAATATCGCCAACACATCCAGAACGTCGAATTTAGTATGGTTGCATTATCTGTTTGTGTATATCGGACTACGAACGAATTCCGGGCACCCCATCGGAGTCCGTTTCAACTTAAGGGGAAAATCTGCACTAAATGTTGCAGAAAATCTGCAATAAATATAATTTTTTCACTATTTTTTGGTCCATTTTGTTCATTTTTTATCTTGCCTCTTGAGAGTTAAACCCTAAAATAGTATGGGATCTTAAAAGTAAAGTTTGTGGGAGCTTGGAAAGTTAGATTAACATCTACTTCTTGGTTTATTACAGATTTAAGGTAAGAATTCAACCTTTTCTTAGTAATTTCATATTTAATTTTTCAAATCCCAAAATCTTAGGGCTTAATTTCACTTCTATTCACTTGAATAATATTTTCATCTTATAATTACTAGTTTTTTATCAATTTAACTTTCAAAACAACTTAGATACTTGATTTTAACCCGAATTTCAAAGATTTCACCCAGTAAAGCTCAAAAATGGCTTTTCTTCGATTTGAACCTCATTTTTTACTCGATTTGACTTGGATTTTCAGATTCAGATTCCTAAAAATATGGAGAATATATTTTTGAAGTAAAGTTTTAATTTTGCTCTTCTTTTTTGAAAACCCGTTTCGGAGGTCCGTTTTGACCCCGAACCAAAAGTAGTCAATATGGGTATCATTGGTTTTATTTTGATATGTAGATTCCATATTTGATGTTTTTAGTAGAGTTTGGGATTATTTGTGAAAAGTAAGGTGCGGGTTCAAGTGTAGCGGACCGGTTTCGGTTTTTGAGGTAAGTTATGAATTAACTCTTTTAGACTTGGATGGGTAGTAAATGATGATACAAAATACATGTTAAGGGTAGGAAATAATCATGAAAAATGGCTATTTATGTGTTGTGCCCGTGTGGGGACCTATATGTGATATAATTATCAAAATTAAGTTATTATGTGATATGTGTGACCGTGTGGGGTCCTATGTGATATCAATGGCCTTGATTACATGTGAATAATTATATTTTATTTTTAAGATTCTTGATATGGTAAGATTAGTGTATTTTGATTATATTCATACTTTATTTGGCATATGAGACATGTGAAAATTCATGGATGAAACTAAAATAATGAGTGGATATTGGCTCACATGGTTGTGGAAATATATCATTGTGGTTTGTTGTGAAAATACTCATTGTGATTGGTTGTGAGCATTATATCCCCATATCATACTCATTCATTAATTATTGGTAACACCGTGGCAACATCTGAGAAACACTAGCAACACCTTTTTAAAACCCTTCCCGAGGGATGGCCGGGGAGGAGATATTGTAACACCTTATAAAACCCTTTTAAAGGGATGTACCAAAAAAGAGATATGAGATATGTGGATTGTATATGGGTTGACGAACCCTCCATGGGTCCAGTGTTGGAAGGTTTGCCTCTGTAGGTGTATTCATGGATTGTGCGATGATCCCAGAGGTTGTGCGATGACCATGTACATCATCATCATCATTACCATCATCATTATATATATTGCATTTACTTTATTGTGTTATGTTGTGTTGTATTACCATATTAACTTGTCATCTATGTATTTATCGTATCTTCTTTTACTTGTATTTGATGATCATGTATATGTATGTTCCCCCTTGTTCTTCTTATATGTGATATAATACATACTTTTTTTCTATCTTGGTGTGATGTTGAAATATATATGATATATATTAAAACTATTAGTGAAAGCGGTATGAGCTACCATTGTGGGACATATTCTAATTCCAGGTGACGTTCCCTTAGTGTATATTTTGTATGATTTATTTACTGCTTTGCTTGGTTGGCCTATGATACCTACTGAGTACAAGTGGACCGTACTCATTCCTATTGCGCCATTTCGGTGCAAGTCCTAGCTCGAGTGCGCCTCAGCTTAATTGACTCGAGCGATTGTTGGAGCTTTCTAGGTAACGGTTGGACATTCATGCATTCAAAATTCACCTCTGTCTTTCTACAGTATTTATGTCTTTATTTGTATTCAGAGAAAGATATTAATTCTTTGTGGTTATTTTTTGATGTATTTGACTCTTGGATTGTATTAGTAGTTCTTACACTATTGACACCTGGTTTTGGGCACGATTGGTATTTTGGATAAGTTCTTTCTGCATTGTTATAATTATTTATATGGTTCAGCTTTGTTCTAACAGACTTATCTTGGGATATTTCTGTCTTTTTCTCTTTTTGTATCAGTTTGGATGATAAGCTTACTTGTCAAGGTACGCCACGACAAGTGCCATCATGACCCTCATTTTTTAGTCATGAAAAATTGGTATTAGAGCATCCAGTTTCATTGGTCTAACGGTGTAAGAACGGGATGTCTAATAAAGTCTCGTAAATCAGTACGTAGACGTCTGTATCTATCTTTGAAAGGCTATAGGATATCTTTAGTAAACTTCCCTTATTTTATTTTTTATCATACGAAGTTCTTTCATACCTTATGTTTTGAGTTGTGTTTCACTCTTACTACATGAATGGTGTGGTTTATACTACTATCAGTTGAGAGATGCTGCGAAAGATTAGTGGATATCATTTATCGGTTGTAGGCCTATTGATGCTCCTAAGTTACCATGGGATCAGTTTGTTAATGCATTTCTACAGTTATTTGTTCCTTTCAGTTTGAGAGATCGTATGTGGAAAGAGTTTGATCATTTAGAGCAGGGCTAGATGGCAGTTGCTAAATATGAGGCACGTTTCCATTCCCTGCCCATATATTTTTACGATAGCATTTCCACCAAGTTTTAGAAGATTCAGAAGTTTGTGAAGGGTTTGGATATTTCCCTTTAGTTGGCTATGTCTCAGATGGTTGTGCTTGGGGCTCCTCTTTAAAGTATTATGGATCATGCTAAGATGACAGGGGGTATTATTAGTGCATCTCAGGGAGGCGCCAAGAATGTGCGATATTTTTGTGAGTCTAGGAGTTAGACCTTTTGAGGTAGCTATTTAGAGGTTCTTATGGATACCATGGTAGGTCCAGTGCAGGTGACTTTATAGAGTTCAGTTGGTGGATCTTCTAGTTTAGTAGTTCAGGGTGGTCGTTCGGGCCCAGTTGTACATTTTCCTATTGAGACTGGTCGTAGAGGTTGCTATATGTATGATGAGACTGTCTATGTGTCCAAGGACTGTTCTCATTATATATGTGGAGCTACTCTTATTTTATCTGTTAGTGGTAGGGGTCCTACCAGAGGTGCAAAGGACAGAGCTAGTGAAGCTCATGGGGGTAGCTGTGTGGCTACTTAAGCAGTTGGTGTTCATGGTCAGTGTTATGCTATACCAGTCATACCTGAGGCAAAGGCTTCTGTTGCTATGATTACAAGTATCGTCCCCATTTATTTTAGACATGCATCTGTATTATTTGATCCAAATGGACTTTCTCCTTTGTGTCTGTATATTTTTCTTCGAGTTTTGATTCTATTACTGAGCCTCTTGCCATGTCTATTTGGGTATCTACCCTGGTAGGTGATTCTTTAGTGGTGGATCGGGCGCACCGATCTTATGTTGTTACTTTTATTGGGCGTAAAACTTTGGTAGACTTGCGTGTATTAGATATGATTGATTTTATGTTATTTTAGTCATGGATTGGTTGGGTCTTTATCATGTTGTTTTAGATTATTTTGCTAAGACTGTGACCTTAGCTTCGTCGGGTGTGCCAAGGATATTTTAGAAGAGTGCAGTTCATTCGGGTCCTAAGAGGATTATATCTTTTGTTCAGGCTTGTAAATTGGTTAAGAGGGGATGTTTATCTTACTTGGATCATATTCGTGACAACAGTGTTATTTTACCTCTTTTCTTGGATTTTGTCTGTGTTGTCTGTGAATTTATGGATATATTCCCTATAGACTTGTTTGGTATGCCTCCGAATCGAGGTATTGATTCCTGTATTGATGTTGAGCCGGGCACCAAACCCATTTCTATTTCTCCTTATAGGATAGCCCCAGTAGATTTGAAGAAACTGAAGGATCAGTTGCAGGAGTTGTTGGATAAGGATATATCCTACCTAGTATTTTACCTTAGGGTGTGCCTGTCTTATTTATGAAGAAAAAAAATGGGTCTATGCGGATGTGTATTGATTATCGATAATTGAATAAGGTGACGGTTAAGGATAAATATCCTTTTCTTCGCATTGATGATTTGTTTGATCAGTTTTGGGTGTTGTAGTGTTTTCGAAGATTGATTTAAGGTTCAGTTATCACCAATTGAGGATTAGAGCTTCGGATATTCTAAAGACAGTTTTTCAGACTCGATATGGTCATTATGAGTTCCTGGTCATGTCTTTTGGGTTAACCAATGCCCCTGTCACATTCATAGAATTGATGAACCGGGTGTTTCGACCGTATCTCGACTCCTTTATTTTTTTATTTATCGATAATCTCTTGGTTTATTTGGAGCATTTACGGATTGTGCTTCAGAGATTGAGGGATGAGAAGTTGTATGCAAAGTTCTCTAAGTGTGAGTTTTGGTTGGAGTCTGTTTCTTTCTTGGATCATGTGGTGACTAAGGAAGGTATTGCGGTTGATCCAGCCAGTGTTGCAGCGGTTCGTAATTAGGCTAGACCTACTTCATCCACCAAGATTTGGAGTTCTATTGGATTAGCAGGTTATTATCGGTATTTTGTTGAAGGGTTTTCACTGTAGCTCTATTGACCATGTTGAATCAAAAGAAGATTTCCTTCCAGTGGTCTAATGCTTGTGAGACAAGCTTCCAAAAGCTCAAGGATTAGTCGACTGCAGCTTCTATCTTGACTTTGCTCAAGGTGGGTGTGGGTTTTACTATCTTTTGTGATTCTTCAAGTGTTAGGTTAGGTGCTATGTTGATGCAGGAGGGCAAGGTGATTGCTTATGCATTTCGTCAGTTGAAGCCTCATGAGAGAAATTATCCTACCCATGATTTAGAGTTCTGCACAGTTGTGTTTTCCTTGAAGTTGTAGAGGCACTACTCTTATAGAGTCAAATGTGAGATCTTTTTATATCATCATAGCCTTCAGTATTTCTTCACCTAGTGAGATCTTAATATAAGGTAGCGTCATTGTCTTGAGTTGCTTATGGATTATGATTTGACTATTCTCTACCATTTGAGCAAGGCTAATGTAGTTGCGGATATCTTAAGCCAAAAGTCGAATAGCATAGGTAGCTTGTCACATATACTGACCCAAGAGAGGCATTTGACCTTAGAGGTCCAGTCTCTATCTAACCAGATGGTTAAACTTGATATTTCAACACCTAGGCGTGTTTTGTCATTTGTGGAGGCTAAATCTTCTTTGATGAAGCAGAATCCGTGCTCATTAGTTTGATGATTTTAGATTGAGGTTGATTCATAATAAGGTGTTGAGTGGGGAGGCTAAGGAATCCTTACTTGATTCAAATTGAGTTTTGCGGATTGGAGGCCGAGTTTGTATGTCGAGAGTGGGTGATTGGATTAGGTTGATCTTCGAGGAGGCCTATATTGTTCCAGATATTTCATTCATCCAGGTGAGACTAAAATGTATCGTGATTTGAGGCAACACTACTTGTGGGGTGGTATGAGGTGAGATATGGCATATTTTGTGGCTCATTGCCTATGTTGTCAGTAGGTGGAGGTCGAGCATATAAGACCTGGTGGATTACTTCTGGGGTTACCCATTCTCAAGTGAAAGTGGAAACAGATCAGTATGGATTTTATGACTATTTTTCCTCGTACATCTCATGGTTCTGATTGTGTTTGGGTCCTCTTGGATAGATTGACCAAGTCAGTTCATTTTATTTTTGTTCAGATCTTGTTTAGTGCTGAGAGTTTGTCTCATATCTATATTCGTTAGATTGTTCATCTGCATGGTGTGCCAATGTCTATTATTTCATATCGAGGTTCTGTGTTCACATCTCACTTTTGAAAGACTTTTTAGGATGATTTGGGTACTCGAGTTGATATTAGCACAACATTTAAATCCAAGACTGATGGCTAGTCAGAGCGGACTATCCAGGTTTTGGAGAATGTGTTCCACACATGTGTGATGGATTTTGGTGGCTAGTGAGAGCAATAATTGGCTTTAGCAGAGTTTGCATATAATAATAGCTACCATTTCAGTATTGATATAGCTCCTTTTAAGGCGTCGTATGGTAGGCGTTGTCGCTCCCCAATGGATTTTTTTGATGTTTTAGAGATGAGATCTTGAGGTGCGGACTTTCTCCGTGAGTCTTTGGATAGAGTCCGGGTCATTCAAGATAGACTTAGAGAAACTCAGAGTAGGCAAAAGTGTTATACTAATTGTAGACTTCGTACCTTGAGATTTGGAGTTGAAGATCGTGTTTTCCTTTGAGTTTCACCCATAAAGGGTGTGATGAGGTTTGGGAAGAAGGGCAAGCTTAGCCCCCGGTATATTGGTCCATTTGAGATTTTTCGGACTATTGGTGATGTGGCTTATGAGTTGTCTTTTCCCCTTGATCTATCATATGTTCATCTAGTTTTTCATGTTTCTATGGTTCATCGTTATATTCCAGATGAGTCTCATATTATTCGCTAAGACTTAGTTCAGTTAAATGAGCAGTTGTCCTTTGTTGAGGAGCCAGTTTTCATTTTGTCTAGGGATGTTAGGCGGCTGCGCTCTAGAGTGATCCCTGTGGTTAAGGTTCAGTGACAACATTGACCTATAGATGAGGCTACTTGGGAGGTTGAGTCTGATATGCATAGTTTTTATTCCCAGCTCTTTGTTGATTCAGGTATTTCTTTTGTCTTAGTTCAAGGACAAACTAGATTTTTAGTGGTGGATGATGTAACGATCTAAACATTTGATGAAATATATGAAATTTGTGATTTTGTGTGATTTGACTATTTTACCCCTCTTTGTAGTTGCATATAGTATTTTTGGAGTGTGGGAGTGATTGGCATGTTTTTCGATGCATTTTGGTATCATTTATGTGATATTGTGATTTTTGATGGCTTCGAGAGCCTTATTTTAGACTTATGAAGATATATTTTGATTTGTGCGATGGATGGACAAATGGACTGCTCCAGCAGCTCCGGAATATCAATTTTAGGCTAGGTAGATCTCTGGTTCGGGTGCCGGTGCACTCGAGCTCATTTTTACCTATTGGTTGAAAAGTTGAAAAATTAAAAATATGGGTGTTGGACCCATATTTGATTGAAACGACCTTGGATATAAAATCTGACTTCACCAGGAGATCCGGAATGTCGATTTTAGGGTGTTAGCATGTTTGGTATGATTTTACGGCTTTTAAATATCATTTCGACCCTCGATTTGAAAAATTATGATTTCGGATTTCGGGGGTCAACTTTATGAAAATAATATTTTTTTCAAAAATCTGATATTGCCAACGCGTTCGGAACGTCGAATTTAGTATAATTGTATTGCTCGTTTGTGTATATCGGATTCCAAATGAATTTCGGGCAACCCATCGGAGTCCGTTTCGAATTAAGGGAAAAATCTGCACTAAATGTTGCAGAAATCTACAATAAGTACTGTTTTTCACTCCTTTTGGCCCATTTTGTCCATTTTTCATCTTGCCTCTTGAGAGTTAAACCCTAAAATAGTGTGGGAGCTTAAAAGTAAAGTGTGTGGGGGCTTGGGAAGTTAGATTAACATCTATTTCTTGGTTTTATTACGGATTTAAGGTAAGAATTCACTATTTTCTAAGTAATTCCTTGATTAATATTTCAAACCCCAAAATCTTAGGGCTTGATTTTAAACCTCAATTTTACTTTTTTCACTTGAATAATATTTTTGTCTTATAATTACTAGTTTTTAATCAATTTAACCTTCAAAACAACTTCGATTCTTGATTTTAACCCGGATTTCAAAAAATTTACCTGGTAAAGCTCAAAAATGATTTTTCTTTGATTTGAACTTCGTTTTTTACTCTATTTGACTTGAATTTTTAGCTGAAGATTCCTAAAAATATGAAAAACATATTTTTGAAGTAAAGTTTCAATTTTGCCCTTCTTTTTCGAAAACCCATTCTGGGGATCCATTTTGACCCCGAATCAAAAGTAGTCAATATGGATATCGTTGATTTTATTTTGACACGTAGATTTCATATCTGATGTTTTTAGTAGAGTTTGGGATTATTCGTGAAAAGTAAGGTGCGGGTTCAAGTGTAGCGAACTAGTTTCGGCTTTTAAGGTAGGTTATGACTTAACTCTTTCAAACTTGGATGGGTAGTAAATGATGATACAAAATGCATGTTAAGTGTGGGAACTAATCATGAAAAATGGCTATTTATGTGTTGTGCCCATGTGGGGACCTATATGTGATGTAATTGTCAAAATTGAGTTATTATGTGATATGTGTGATCGTGTGGGGTCCTATGTGATATCAATAGCCTTGAATACATATGAATAATTATATTTTGTTGTTAAGATGCTTGATATAGTACCATTGGTGTATTGTGATTATATTCATACTTTATTTGGCATATGAGACATGTAGAAATTCGTGGATGAAACTAAAATAATGAGTGGATATTGGCTCACAAGGTTGTGGAAATATATCATTGTGGTTGATTTTGAAAATGCTCATTGTGATTGGTTGTGAGCATTACATCTTCATATCATGCTCATTCATGAAATATTGGTACCACCGTGGCAACATCTGAGAAACATTGGCAACACCTTTTTAAAACCCTCCCCGAGGGATGTGCAGGGGAGGATATATTATAACACCTTATAAAACCCTTGTAAGAGATATGTTGAAAAGAAGATATGAGATATGTGGATTATATACGGGTTGACGAACCCCCCATGGGTCCTGCGTTGGAAGGCTTGCCTCCGTAGGTGTATATGGGAATTATGCGACGATCTCGGAGGTTGTGCGATGACCTCGTACATCATCATCATCATTATCATTATCATATATATTGCACTTACTTTATTGTGTTATGTTGTGTTGTATTGTCATATTGACTTGTCATCTATGTATTTATCGTATCTTCTTTTACTTGTATTTGATGATCTTGTAAATGCATGTTCCCCCTTGTTCTTCTTATATGTGATATAATACGTACTTTTGTTCTATCTTGGTGTGATGTTGTAATATATGTAAGATATATTAGAACTATTAGTGCAAGCGGTGTGGGCTACCGTATTGAGACATTTTCTGATTGCAGGTGACGTTCCCTTAGTGTATATTTTGTATTCTTTATTTAATACTTTGCTTGGTCGGCCTATGATACCTATTGAGTATAAGTGGACCGTACTTTTTCCTACTACGCCCTTTCAGTGCAGGTCCTAGATCGTGTACGCCTCAGCTTGATTGACTCGGGCAATTGTTGGAGCTTTTAAGGTAGCGGTTGGACATTCATGTATCCGAAGTTCACTTCTATATTTCTATATTAGTTATGTATTTATTAGTATTTGAAGACATATATTATTTCTTTGTGGTTATTTTTCCGATGTATTTTACTCTTGGATTATATTAGTAGTTCTTACACTATTGACACCTAGTTTTGGGCATGATTAGTATTTTGGATAAGTTCTTTCCGCATTGTTATGATTAGTTATATGGTTCGGCTTCGTTCTAGAAGCCTTATCTTGGGATATTTCTGTCTTTTTCTCTTTTCGTATCAGTTTGGGTGATAGACTTACTTGTCAAGGTGCGCCAGCCAATTTCTATCATGGCCCTCATTTTTGGATCATGACATTTCTTGTATCATACATATATATTGATCTTTTTCTCCAATAAGAATATCAATTCTTCCATATTCCAACAACTAAATATCTCTCTGAAGCGAAAATCAAGGACTCTTTTTGTAATAGGGAACTTATAGCTCATCAAGTTGTATTTTATTTCCTTGTTGTACTTGAGTCTTTGTAAGGTGTTCTTAAATGTTTGCCTACTGTTGCTTGAATAATTGTTAGTAGATGTTATGGTGTAAACCTGATTTCCTTGTAATCATCTAGAGTTAGGTGATCCTCAAGTTAGAGTTAGATTGTGGTGTCCAGTTAGAGTTAGTTGGAGGTTGAAATAGTAGAGTTACTTCTTGTGTCTTCTTGTAATAGAGTTATTACTAAGAGATTAAAGATTATGATTTTAATAAGTACACGCACGAGACGCGTACACCTAAACTAGTATGTATTAAAAGTGTGAAGGCTCTTAGAAAAGTGATTTGAACTTTTACCCTTCATTAAAAGAGTTTGTTTTAGACAAAATCGCCGTTTCACTATTTTTTAATTTTAAAAATTCCTTAAAATTTAGTTATTAAACCTTTCTTTATTTGAACTATGTATCTAAATAAATAAATAAATAAATCTCTAATTATTCCAATTAACTAATAGTGTTTATATGGAAATTGACAACCGGTGGTACACTAATTATAGTTATGAGAAGGAAAAGAAGAATCTCTCCTTGTAATTAAACAATCGTTGGTACTCTAATTATAGTTATGAGAAGGAGAAGAAGAATCTCTCCTTGTAATTAATTTCGTCAAGTTTACTGCTAATTGTACCTTCTTTTTATGGGGTTAGTAGAAGAAGAAACAATTACATATTTCAAAGAGAATGAAATATATAGGCTTAATTGAGTTCTTCAAAGCTTTCCTTGTGCAAATACCGTTAAATCTCATAATTAAGGTAATTATAGGCTTAATTTCTAATATGTTATAAATGATAATTTTACCTCGCTATGACATGTAAAACTACATTAATTGTTATCATAATCTAGCCAAGACATTATAATTTGCCTATATAAAGAAACACAAACCATATTTCACACATAAACGTTTTTTTATTACATTTCCTTCAACATATTTTGTCGATTTCAAAGCCAAAATAAAGTAGCAGCAACATGCTTTGATAGTTTTCTTTTTTTGTTATGATTGTTTTAGATTCTTATTAATGCTTTTGTTTGTGTTTTTCGTTTTTTTTTATATTCCAGATTTGAGAAGAAAGAAAGAGGAAGCAATTAGTGAAGGCACAACTTAAAAAAAATAAGAAGAGAAAATATTTAGTATTTTATTTTAATGTTAATTATTTTATAATATATTTTTGATAATTTTTGCATATTGTTCTATGTTTTCTTCTTATTTTTATTTTAATTTATACATAATTAACAATTGATAATTCCTTTTGATGATTTCTTGTGTTTCTCTTTCAATGAAAAATTTCTCATCGAAAAATTAAATAATTGCCGCGGAATGAAGTCCAGAAAACTTAAGGTAAGTAGTTAAAGTTATTTTTCGCATAAAATGTTGAATGAGCAAAGTAACCTTAAAATATTGATTAAGTTTTATACCTTAAAAAAGTGAGTTGAAACTTTATTTGATGTAGGTAAGAAATCATAATATGTAGCACATCTAAATCAATTAGAAGTTTATCTTATATATAATAAGAATATTTACAATTCCATTTAAGCAATATTTTGATTCAACTTTTTTAAAAATATGATTGTTCAATATTTTTGTACAGGAGAAATCTATACAAGTCATAGGCAGTTGTTCAAGTGGGAGATGGGATATCAGAGAGGTGTTGTGCATGGATATTTTGCCCGTTCTCTAATGAAAGACTTTGTTGTGGAATTTTGTAGCAATTTTGAGCTTATGGTGTGGAAAGCGGATTTTGTTGAACCATATGAATTTTTGAGCATAGAAAGTTTGTTTCTAGAGTGTTGAATGTTTGGTTCTTTATTTATTAAAGTAGCTACAGGGCGCAATTGTGTATATATACAACAAAGTGATGAAGTATATGCTATGTGGATAAAGTGTTATGTTCTTAAAAATAAAGAATGCTAATTTTTGGTTGTCTGTAAGTATCTCAAATTTTTTTGATTAAACACAGAGTTTTTTCTCACATAGAGAACTATCTTTTTGAAAAATACTTAGAAAGACACTTTTCAAATAAGCCAGCTTTAAAAATTTGATCAAACACTAATTGATTCTCAATAATACTTGTTTGACAAATACTTTAATAAAAATACCCTACAAACACTTTAATGAAATATTTTATGATTCATTGTTTTTGTATGCAATTTTTTATATTGAGTTGTGATACACGTGCAACGCATGTACACTAATCTAGTATATGTGTGTGTGTGTGTATACATGTACTAGTTTAGAATACGTGCGTTGTACGTGTCTATCGAACATGAGTAATAAATTCATTAATTGAAAGCAATTTATTCTAACTTCATGAGAAAAACAATGAGAAAACAAACTTGTAGAGGTATTCTTAGTTTAGGTAAAATCTCCACGAGTTTATATATCATATTCTATTATTATTATTTTGTTAACTTAATATGTTGAGTTTGATTCTAGGGTTGGTACTTCTATTTTTTTCCTCCTTATTTTTGTTTTGATTCAAGTCATGTCCTTGCATTTATTCATGTTTTCTTACTTTGTATTTACATTATTTATTGTTGTATGTCCTATGCATAATTGTAGAAGTTTGTTGTTCTTTTAAAATCATAGGAACAATGGGTATTTTGGTGCATTTTACATATTTATATAGTTTAAGACAAAAGATTCAGAAGTCATTCTTTACTTTTTTAAGTTTCGTGTTCAATTAAAATCAGACAAATAAATATATATACATACATATATACATACAACTATATATATAATACATTAAAAGTGTGAAGACATGTACACACTAAAACCTCGATAGATATTAGATCTGGACAAATAATTTGAACATTACAATGAATGAAATGTTGAAAATCTTAAAAGTTGAATTGATTACTTTAAATCTTGGATTCGCCTCCATGGACCGCGTAGTATTCCCATCCCAATTATAAAAAAAAAAAATCGTTGAGCAAAGTGCATGGGATAAAAAACATTAGAAATACCAATATTGTTCACTCCAACCTAAGTTTGTCATAGTCTTATTGAGTTAAACTCTGCTAGACAGTTTGTTAAGTTTTGAAACTATAAATTTATTTTTCTATAAACAATTATGTAAAAAGATCTATATGTTGCTCTTATAATAAAGGTTGCAAGACACAGTTTGTTAAGCTTAAAAATCGTAAAGCTACTTCGCTATAAACAATTAATATGCAGATGAAAATAATTACATAAAATGATATATATATATATATATATATATATATATATATGTGTGTGTGTGTGTGTGTGTGTGTGTTTATCTTATAATAAAGACTCTACACAATTTAATTTAAACAAAGAAAAAGAAAAAGAAAAGAGATAAATCTTAGATTTTTCTGAGTATTTCATTCGGCAACAATATGCTTGTTTCTTTCAATTCATGATCAGAATTTTCAACTGAAAAATAATCATGAAAAATCTCAATTTTCCATCATCTTTTAGACTTTGAGATATGGATTTTAGAGTTTTTGGGATAAAAAAATTAGAAATACCAATTTTGTTCACTCCAACTTGAGCCTGCCGTAGTCTTACTGAGTTAAGCTCTGCAAGACATTTTTTTAAGCTTTGAAACTGTAAAGTTATTTCTCTATAAAGAATTATGTAAAAAAATCTATATGTTGCTCTTATAATAAAGGTTGCAAGACACAGTTTGTTATGCTTAGAAATCGTAAAGTTACTTCGCTATAAACAATTAATATGCAATGAAAATAATTACATAATAGACATATAAATTTCCTCTTATAATAAAGGTTCTACACGATTTTAATTTAAACAAAGAAAAAGAAAAGAAAAGAGATAAACCTTAGATTTTTTTGAGTATTTTATTCGGCAACAACATGCTTGTTTCATACAATTTTATGATCAGAATTTTCAGCTGAAAGAAAAACATGAAAAATTATCAAAAAAGGTGAATCCATTAACAATTGTTGATTATGAATATTTCATATATAATATGTAAAGCTATTAACCAAGAGAAAAAATACGCTTTTTAGTAAAAGAGAACAGGCACGTTGAAATATGAGAACAAAATTAAAAAGAACCTTAGATTAAATAGTATGGCCAAATACAAAACTAAAACTTTACAAAAATAAGACCTTTTTTTTTTTGGAAAAGTATAGTACGTACAACCAAATACAAAAATAAAACCTTAAAAAAACATAATCTTGTTATTTTTGAAAAAGTCAGTCGATTGTTTTTTTTATTTTTGAAAAAAAGTTGCGTCCACATCAAAATATTACCATATATTTAATAATTAGTTATAAGTAGAAAATCTTCTCAATTTAATTATTTATATATTTATTATAGTCAATATTTAATTTTATAAATTGAAGAAAAAGGTGAAAAGACTATTTTGTCTATTGCGGAGAGTTTTAATGAAGGACAAAAAATTTCAAATCACTTTTTTAAGGGTTTTTCACACTTTTAATATATTATAGATAATAGATTATGACATTACTCTTGAAACCTCTTGCAAGGCACACCAAAGGGCGGCTCAAGGGTAAGGCTAGTAACGCGTTTGCTTTAACCTCCTAAAATTTTGAGGCCCCAAAAAATTTAATATAAATTTTATGATTTTAATTTCACTTAAAATAATATTAAAGATAGTAAAATATAAAGATACAAAATTTAAATTAAAAAGGAAAGAAGAACTATCTACGTTTTATTAAAAATATTTTAGAATTTTTTTATCAAATATTAATATTAATAAATAAAGATTTTACAATAATATTCAAGGTAATGCATTGCAAATAAATGACTGACATCTTGTTAATTAAAATTAATCGTTACTTCTTATAAATAATAGTATTACTATGTGAAGTTAAATGCTCAATGTCTTCTAAGAATACTGCATTAAAAAAGAGGCACGTAAGAATAAAAAAATAACTCTAAATTATTAATAATATTTTTGTTATGGTCATGTATTTAAGATGTCATATCTAACTTTGATTTTAGACCACTAATTTTATTGAGATGACCTTGAACACACCTTTCTTTTCGATTATGCATCACTATAATGTATTTAGTAGGCATTTGGGCATGAATTGAGTGGAATTAAAAAAAAAAAATCTTTTCCAAGTCCTCTTTCAAGTTTCCACTTCTTCTCCAAGGTATGTAAGACTACTATCACTACGTTCTCTCATGGATTACCGTCTTGCGTACTGTACTAACTTACCGCTATTAAGAACAAGCGGGCTGACTTCCTGTTTTTTTTATTCAAAAATAGCAAACAAGGAGAGGAGAGAACATATAGGAAAGAAAGGAAAAGCTCATACTCAAGTCATCGAGTGACTGGGCGGGTCTCAATTTAGAAAGATGAAGGGCCCAAAGTCTAAATAGGGGTAAAAAATCCCCCATCTAATTAGGGGAGTACAATGAATTGACATATATTTGAATTTGACTGTATGTAAGTATCAACAGGGATTGCATAATGTAGTTATAGTTAAGGGTGAAGTAGCATTTTTTATTTGTGAAGATCTACTGAAGAAACAACAAAGAACCAGGCAAACACTACCTATTTTTGACCTACAATCTGAAAATAAAAATCAACCTCTTCATACAATATGCCTTGGTGTTATGATGTAGACGTGAGAGTCTTTCCATATGTGACTAGAGAATAGCCCAACATAACCCGATTATCATGTTAGAGTTGTTGGAAAGGCTCTATTCCTTTTTACAGGATTTTAATCGAGGTGGAGTCCATTTCCAAGCCTATCAGTCTTTGATAAAAAAAGTGTTAAAAAGAGGAGTGAATCTAAAAAGTTGCTAGAATAAGAATACATCCACCCTTAAGAGAGAATGAAATCTAAAAGTTGTTGGAATAAATAAATGGAATCTATGACTTAAGCCTCTCTTTTAAGGTCCTTTAAAGATCGACCATTATCGAACTCTTCTTACGCTTTTTTCCACTAGGCTTGGTTGAGAAAAGTAGGCTTGACTGTCACACCCCTTTTTTCGCTCGAGAGCCGAGTCGAAGGGTTTTTCCAATTAAAGTGAAGATATTGAATAGGGATTAAATTATTTACAGAGTCGCCACTTGGAATTGAGTTTTGGTGTTCCAAGTCACCTTTTTTGAATCACTAATCAAAAGGAAATGACTCTTATTTGGTCTGCGAAAACAGAAAATGGGTAAGGAATTCTGTTGATCGAGGGGAAGGTGTGAGGCACCCCTCGAGTCCCGTGGTTCTAGCACGGTCGCTTTTATTGACTTATCTTGACTTAAATTATTTTAATAAATTGTGTTAAGGTTTAAATTTGCTCATTTTTATTATACTAAAAATTAGTCTATTATCCTATATTAAAATAAATCAGTAAAAATTAATTTTAGAAAAATATTTGTTAAGGTGAATTATTGCACCCTTAAATTTTAAAATGTCTCGGAAAGATGCGTATGCCGCATTCTTAATTTGAGACAAATATTTTAAAATGCGTCTAGAATTTGTCTAAAATTTACCTAATGTTAAGGGCGTGCTTACTCAAAATTCTATCTAATCTTATTAATGTTATAGAACAATTTACATTTTTTTTATAATTAATTAATTTTAATAATAAAATAATAATAAAGCCTTAGTAATGCCAATAAATAAAATAAAATAATATTAATACAAAAGGATCCCTATTCATATTATATTAATATTGATTTTCCAAAGAAATAAAAATATATATACATACAACATTCGACACACACACATAATACAACTACCAAATCCTATTTTTCTCTCTTTTCTATAGCAATAACAATGTCTGTGTTAGTATTTTTTTTTAACTTTTTTAGTAATTAACTACCTTCTCTTGCATGCATGCATAACATATATATATATATATATATATATATATAGTAAAGTATTGCATCTGCATGTGTGCATTTTAAATTTTAAATTTTTCATGCATGTTTTGGTCTACATATTATGATTTATTATAACTATGCTTTGATTATCCGTAAACTAAATGTAACTTTACAATTTTTTAACATTAGTAACTTTCAAAATATATCATTCAAAATTCGAAACCAACCTAACTCATATTATTTCAAGCCAATCAACGATTCATGAACAAAGACATAAAAACGCAAATTATATAAAATAACAAATTACACATGCTAAATAAAATAATAATTCGTTGGAACGACTTCATTCATGCTTTGAGTTACGACAAAATTGATAAAAATAAATAGTTCAAAATGGAATAAAAACCTGTATGATACATTAGACCAAACATTGAAACAAGAATATCGTCACCGGTAACTCAACGGAAACCCTAACTCTTTTCCTCTCTTTTTTCTCTAATCTTTTCTTCTTTCGGTTACTTTTTTTCCTTCACTGTTTCTTATTTCCCCTCACTATTTCTTGTTTTCTCCTTGATCCGTTTCTTGTTTTTTTTTTTCTTTTTTTGTTCCTTGTTTCTAACTCTCCTTTTTTTTTTTTGTTTTTCCTTTCACAATTTTCTTGTTTTTCTTTGTGTTTGCTTTCTCTCCAGTTGTTGCCTCCCCCTGTGTGTGTTTGTAATATATATATTAGTGTTGTGTGCATGTGTAGTTTTTGATGTGGTGGAAACGTGGGGAGGGGGGGTATGCGTGTGTGCATGGGGGGAGTTGAGGAAAGTGTGGGGAATGTGGGGGGGTTAGGGTAGGTTTTTCTTTTTAGGATAAGATTCCCTTCTTTTTTTTTAAATTATAAAAATAACAAAAAAAATAATTAATAAATAAATAAGATAATAGTAACAAATAAGATAATAATAATAATAATAATAATAATATAATAACTAATTAATTTTTATATTTCAAAAAAAATACAATAAAAGTCTAAAAATAGTCAAAAATAAATTATATAATTAAGATAGTACAAAAACTACTAACTTATTTATTTAAAAAGAAAAATATTTTTTTTTAAATTTTTGTATTATTTTTTTTAAATAGGAATAAAATAAAATAATATCCTAAAATTAACTTCATTTAGTTATTTATTTTTTAAACTAAAATTTTACTAAAAATAAAATAATAATTAAAATAATATCGAATCAAATATAAAAATTTAATATCGAAAAATATATATATTACACTCGGGGGAAGGTCAAAAATCACGTGTCTACATTTTGCCCCGTTTGAAATCTCGAAGAGTTTTCATACAAAGAAGTAGACAAAAGATGATTTTTGACTCTCCGATTATTCTAAAAGTAAAGATAAAATAAAATAAAAGATGTGACCGAGTCCTGGTTTTGGACCGCCTACATATCCCGGGTTTTAAGGAAATCAGGTCACATGTAGTTCAATGAGGTAAAATGGTGAGACATTGAGTTAGAGTTCGAGTGAGATTCCGTCGAGTTTCTGGTTTTCAACTTTCTGCTTTTACATTGAAATGAACAATAAAAAAAAATGAAGATACAAGAGAAAGATCCTATCTATGCAGCTTTTTTGGAATCTTGTCTTGAATCTTCATGACTTCTCAAATGGTGATATAGTCGTTTTTCTGAGTTAAAATTGAAACAACAAATGTTCCTTCTCATTGGCTTTTGGCATTGGAGAGGAACTTGACAATCGACTCGTTCTCCAGATTTTCCTCTGACTTGATCTTGAAAATCTTCACCCTATTCTTCAGGCGGGCTCCTGGACTTGCAACTTCTTCACCCTGTTCTTCAGGCGGGCTCCTGAACTTGCAACTTCTTCACCCTGTTCTTCAGGCGAGCTCCTGAACATACAATATCTTCACCATGTTCTTCAGGCGGACTCCTGAATTTTCTTTTTCTGATTTTTCAAATATGTTCCTGAACTCAAAATAAAAGGTGAAACACAAAAATAACATCCCATTCTTCAGGAGGGCCCTGAGCATAAATAAATTCCCATTCTTCAGAAGGGTCTTGTCCTATTCTTCAGGAGGGTCCTGAGCAAAAATAAATTCCCATTCTTCAGAAGGATCCTGTCCCATTATTCAGGAGGGTCTTGAGCATAAATAAATTTCCATTGTTCAGGAGGGTCCTGAGAAAAAATAAATTCCCATTCTTCAGGAGGGTCCTGTCCCATTCTTTTGGAGGGTCCTGAGCAAAAATAAATTCCCATTCTTTAGGAAGGTCCTGTCCCATTCTTCAGGAGGGTCCTGAGCATAAATAAATTTCCATTCTTCAGAAGGGTCCTGTCCCATTTTTCAGGAGGGTCCTGTCCCATTTTTCAGGAGGGTCCTGAGCAAAAATAAATTCCCATTCTTCAAGAGGGTCCTGTCCCATTCTTCAGGAGGGTCCTCAGCAAAAATAAATTCCCATTCTTTAGGAGGGTCCTGTCCCATTCTTCAGGATGGTCCTGAGAAAAATTAAATTCCCATTCTTCAGGAGGGTCCTGAGCAAAAATAAATTCTCATTCTTCAGGAGGGTCCTGTCCCATTCTTCAGGAGGGTCCTGAGCAAAAATAAATTCCCATTCTTCAGGAGGGTCCTGTCCCATTCTTCAGGAGGGTCCTGAGCAAAAATAAATTCTCATTCTTCAGGAGGGTCCTGTCCCATTCTTCAGGAGGGTCCTGAGCAAAAATAAATTCCCATTCTTTAGGAGGGTCCTGTCCCATTCTTCAGGAGGGTCCTGAGCAAAAATAAATTCCCATTCTTTAGGAGGGTCCTATCCCATTCTTCAGGAGGGTCCTATCCCATTCTTCAGGAGGGTCCTGTCCCATTCTTCAGGAGGGTCCTGAGCAAAAATAAATTCCCATTCTTCAGGAGGGTCCTGAGCAAAAATAAATTCCCATTCTTCAGGAGGGTCCTGTTCCATTCTTCAGGAGGGTCCTGTCCCATTCTTCAGGAGGGTCCTGAGAAAAATTAAATTCCCATTCTTCAGAAGGGTCCTGTCCCATTCTTCAGGAGGGTCCTGAGCAAAAATAAATTCCCATTCTTTAGGAGGGTCCTGTCCCACTCTTCAGGAGGGTCCTGAGCAAAAATAAATTCCCATTCTTCAGGAGGGTCCTGTCCCATTCTTCAGGAGGGTCCTGAGCAAAAATAAATTCCCATTCTTCAGGAGGGTCCTGTCCCATTCTTCAGGAGGGTCCTGAGCAAAAATAAATTCCCATTAAATACGAACAAAATTTTTTCCCCAGTTAGCACTAGAAAATTTTGTGAGTGTCATCAGATCACAACTTTTAAAAAGTACAGTAAAAAAAAGGAAAATCAAGGCCCTTTTAAAGAAATGTATTTTTTCAAAGTAAAACTGATGACCAAAATTAGGAAATGTGTCTCCTAAGAGTAAATTGAAGGACTCGACTAGAAAGTGCGTCTTCTAAGAGTGAATGTTCAAGTTAAGAAATGCTTCACCTAACAAATGAAAACTGACTTATTTAGACTAAGAAATGCGTCTCCTAAGAGTTGAATGAAATGACTCGGCTAGAAAGTGCGTCTTCTAGGAGTGATGGTTCAAGTTAGGAAGTGCTTCACCTAACAAATGAAAACTGAAATATTCAGACTAGGAAGTGCGTCTCCTAGGGGTAAATGATGATGAGTTTTACCATGATTGTGATTACAAAACATGTGTAGCAATATAACCTCTTGTATTTGCGAAAATCAGGAATTGGATCTTTCTGATATTTAGGCTTTGAAGCCTTTGATTTGAAAGCAACATATTTTTTGTTTCATATAAAGAAAACTTTCTAATTTAAAACACGGTGGTTGATTTGTGGCATTTGGCCTTTGAGGTGATCTCTTGCACTTGTCATGCTCAGCTCTATTTCAAATCTTTGATAAGTATCATTGACTTGTTGTATTCTTGACCTCCAATTCTGACTACTGAAACTCTTTGACTAAAATCATATTTCTCTTGCATGATGCCTCTAGGTTCAACTTCAAATACACTCCTTATACTTCTATGAATCTAAAAACTATCGGGTGACAAGCATTCTTGAATATCTCACTTTATTTTGAAGCATTTCAACTTGGTGCATCAGCTCTTTGTCATGCTTTGTGCAATTGAGGGAGTTGGTAGAAAGTTTTGAAGTTATTTCTCACTTGTCTTAACATAAATTTGACTCAAAATACATAAAAGATGACAATATTGGTTTTCCATTCGATGACAAAGACATAAAATCAAAAAAGAAAAATAATAATAAAAAGAAAAGAAAAAGAAAATAGACATCTTTTTTCCAAAACGTCAAAAATAAAAAAATTATCTGGGTGCGACAGTTGATTCCAGTGATTATGACATGCATTTTGAATTACATAACCTTGTCTACCCAAACTAATCACTATCAACTTTTGCCCACTCATTGAATTTGAAATGGAGCTATTCTTGAACATGCTCCCTCTGGATTACAATCCTCCTTCGACTAGTGACACCTCGATGGGTTTTCGCCAACAAGCCGCTCCCATTTTCTTTTCTTTTTCAACTCATCGTCGTCTTATGGTGCCCATGAAGACTTTTTCCAATAAGACTCTCATTTTTTATTGATCTCACAACTCACGGTCGCCTTATGATGCCCAAAAGGGTTTTCACCAATAAGACTCTCTCATTTTTTTTTCTTTTTTTCTTTTTAAATAACACTCAAAATATGAAATATCATTCACTCATAACATGTTTAGCCTTGAAATTCTCAAAGATTGATCTGAAGGTCTTCCTTTGGTTGTAATTTGGCTTTTGGAATGGGGTAGAAAGAAAGGTCGGCATGGGGCTCAAAATTTACACAACATTGGGTAAAAGATACAACTTTTGGAATCGACTCGTTTAAGAAAATAAACTTTTGCCCCATTTTTATTTCATTCTGGGTAACTTGAATTTTCCTTTGGTTAGACCGAACCCCAGAGTAGGGCTGCCTACGTATCTTATCATAGCAAGAATCAGGTCAAACGTAGTTCAGACATTTCTTTTGCTTGAATATGAATTTTTGATTGATTTTTTTTTTAACTCTTTTTTTTTCATCTTTACTTGACACTTTTTTTTTACTTTTTCAAATTCTACTTTGATTCCAAAAGAGGGGTACGAAAGAAAATAACACTAAAGCTCAAAAGGGGTAACAAAGGATGACACAACATTTGGGTAGTAGAATGAAATGCCTTCGCCATATCAATCCTTAAAAACACAAGTACATAACATGTAATCTGAGAGTAGAACATGAAGATCATACGCATCTTTTTCAACATTGATCGTGACTAAGATCATGCACTTGCGTCACTTCTTTTAAGCTTGTGAAAGATACATGTCCACTTATATTGTACTTTTTTTCTCGATGAGTGACTCATGCCCTTTTGGAGCTAACTTTCTTTTGTTTTTCCTTATAGTGGATAGTATATATCGTCCGATCGACCCCATTAAAAATTCTTGAATTGAATCTTCTAATCGATGATCAAGTTATTTCCTGATTCACAAAGTGATTGCCTCAATACCTTCAAGTGAGGCTGTAACTATGTCCCCAAATACCCGATCACTTTACTTATTTTCTTATATATTTTGTCCCTTCAACTCTATCTTCTTGGTCAAATTTTTCAAGATTAGATTGGATTTAAAGATCAGTTTGTGAATTCAACACGCATATCACATCACTAGAATCACTGTAGAAAGACAACTAAAAAAATATACAATAAAAATAAAATAAAAAATAAAAGGACACTCATTTGTTGACATAAAGATTGAAGAATTTGAATAGAAATGATAATAAAATAAGATAAAATAGATCCCAAATTCCAACCCTAAAATAATTTGGGTAGTAGAAAGAGAAATAAAACAGACTACCAAAACTCCTTCCTCGTGGGGAGAAAATTGACTTCTAAATTGCCGAACTTAATATTTTAGCCATTGAATTGCACGTCAGCCTTGATGGAGTCTCCACAATCATTGCTACATCATCTTTTTTTTTTTTTTTTGAAATCAATTATTTTGAATTTATCACCTCAAACTCTCTCCAAAATAAGTCGTCAATATTTTCTCTGTTCCCCTACTCCTCTTCATTGATTACAAAACTTTTTCATATGAGTCAAACGATCACCATGACCCTCGTACATGTCCAACTTTGGTTTTATGGAGTTTAGAGGTAAGTGAACATTGAAACATGTAAAATCCTTGTGAGAACTCTCCTTTTCTCTTTTAGTATTTGCATGTTTCTCATATTTTACTCCAAATTTTTCACTTTTCAGATCATTTCTTATTATTCCTCATTTCTAACAATCTACACCAACTCATCTCAGACCCTATATCATTTTTTGTGGGTCATCTTACTTGTTCTTTGAACATGGTGTTGTATTGGTGAGATGCCAACTTAGCCACAAACCAACCACCTTAACACTATTTTGATTTTGGAGAAAATTAATGTGTTAGAGTTCAAAATTTTCTTTTTAAGACCACCGAATTCATGAAGGACTGCCTACGTATCTCATTAAGATGAGAATCAGGTGTGCGTAGTTCTTGAAATATATATCGTACAAAATTCAGCCTCAAGACCCCTAAAGGTTCAGGGCTATTAGGATTTATTTATTTATTTTCGTATATATATATATATATATTGTAAAAACTTAGCCTCATGATCCCTAAAGATTCAGGGTTGTTAAGATTTATATATTTTTATTTATTTTTGTAAAAACTTAGCCTCATGATCCCTAAAGATTCCGGGCTATTAAAATATATATTTATTTTATTATTATTATTTTTTTTTTGTAAAACCTTAGCCTCATGATCCCTAAAGATTCCAGGCTATTGAAATATATTTTTTTTTGCAAAACCTTAGCCTCATGATCCCTAAAGATTCAGGGCTATTAAGATATATATAAAAATTGGACTTGAGAATTAGAAAAATAATTATGAAAGTAATCATATTTTCAAAATATTTCCCAATAAATCTATGAATAATTTTTTAAAAGATAGGGTCGTATCCTGGGAAGGACTTCCTACGTATCTCACTAAGAGTGAGAATCAGACCCCCATAGTTCATATAACTCATAAAACTATGTTACTAAAAATTCTCTTTTAAAAATAAAATTTTTCTTTAAAAAAAATGATTCACTAAGTGTGACGATAATTTAATCTCTTGCATTTTAATGTTGCCTAAAAGCCGGTCAACACACAAATTGCCTTCCAAACAAATGTCAAAGAGCACGGGGGATGCACATGTTGGTCTTTATAAAGTAGGTTACCTGTCCTAGACAGACCCGACCCCTGTGCTGAGTCCCTCTAAGTCAAATGCATATGATGCAAATAAAGCGACACCTAATAGGGATAGCCAGATTCTGATTTTTCAGTTCTTCTAAGTTTAAACCTAATAGGGATAGGTGTCTAGACTGGCTTACCCGAGCGGACACTCGAGTCGGGGAGGGACAACTTGGTCGCTAGCAGGGCAACACCGCCTTCGTTGTCGATCCGAACCCCGCCTAACATGTGTAACTATATCCTTCACCAGGTGCCTTGACACTCCGACTATCTCAAAAAGAAGGTGGGATGCATATGCTGCATTCCCTCTATCCTATTTCAGAGACTCAGAGGGGGTACATGAGAGAAAACAATAGATAATACAGTTCAAATAATATCAAAGCATTAAATGAGCAACAAGTAGCACATAAGGTCAATAAACACATTATAAAATAATTAAAGCAAGTAAAGTCAATATCAAAGCTCGAATTCTTATTTATTCCCCAGCAGAGTCGCCAGAGATGTCACACCCTTTTTTTCGCTCGAGAGATGAGTCGAAGGGTTTTTCCAATTAAAGTAACGATATTGAATAGGGATTAAATTATTTACAGAGTCGCTACTTGGAATTGAGTTTTGGTGTTTCAAGTCACCTTTTTTGAATCCCTAATCAAAAGGAAATGACTCTTATTTGGTCTGCGAAAATAGAAAATGGGTAAGGAATTCTGTTGATCGAGGGGAAGGTGTGAGGCACCCCTCGAGTCCCGTGGTTCTAGCACGGTCGCTTTTATTGACTTATCTTGACTTAAATTATTTTAATAAATTGTGTTAAGGTCTAAATTTGCTCATTTTTATTATACCAAAAATTAGTCTATTATCCTATATTAAAATAAATTAGTAAAAATTAATTTTAGAAAAATATTTGTTAAGGTGAATTATTGCATCCTTAAATTTTAAAATGTCTCGGAAAGATGCATATGCCGCATTCTTAATTTGAGACAAATATTTTAAAATGCGTCTAGAATTTGTCTAAAATTTACCTAATGTTAAGGGCGTTCTTACTCAAAATTCTATCTAATCTTATTAATGTTATAGAACAATTTACATTTTTTTATAATTAATTAATTTTAATAATAAAATAATAATAAAGCCTTAGTAATGCCAATAAATAAAATAATATAATATTAATACAAAAGGATCCCTATTCATATTATATTAATATTGATTTCCCAAAGAAATAAAAATATATATACATACAGCATTCGACACACACATAATACAACTACCAAATCCTATTTTTCTCTCTTTTCTATCAATAATAACAATGTCTGTGTTCGTATTTTTTTTTAACTTTTTTAGTAATTAACTACCTTCTCTTGCATGCATGCATAACATATATATATATATATATATATATATATATATATATATATATATATATATAGTAAAGTATTGCATCTGCATGTGTGTCGGAGTCGAAGCGTTTTTCCAATTAAAGTGACGATATTGAATAGGGATTAGTTTTTGTCATTTTTCAGAGTCGCCACTTGGAATTGAGTTATGGTGTTCCATGTCACCTTTTTGAATCCCTAATCAAAAGAAAATGACTCTTATTTGGTCTGCGAAAATAGAAGATCGGGTAAGGAATTCTATTGACCGAGGGGAAGGTGTGAGGCGCCCCTCGAATCCCGTGGTTCTAGCACGGTCGCTTTTATTGACTTATCTTGACTTAAACTATTTTTAATATATTTTGTTGGCCTAAATTCACTCATTTTTAATATACTAAAATTATTTAAAACTCTTGCATTAAATAAATCGGTAAAAATTAATTTTTTAGAAAAATATTTGTCAAGGTGCATTAGTGCATCCTTAAATTTCAAATGTCTCAGAAAGATGCGTACACCACATTCTTAATCGAGACGAAAATATATATAAAAAAACATGTATAAAATTTGTCGAGTATTAAAAGCATTGATTTAATTTTTTGTAAATTCGTAAGAATTATCTGTTCGAAACGCTACTTAATAAAAAAAAATATTCGAAAACAAAAATTTAACGAAAATAATTAATTAATAAGTAGTTGTCAAACTTAGAAAAAGAAGTGAAAATAATAATAATAATAATAACAATATAACTTCCTAAAGTCATAAATATACTTTATAACTTCAAAACCAAAATGATAAAGATTTTCCTTTTTTTTATTATCAATTTTAGTATTAATTTATATCTGCTACTTTAATATTTTAACTAGTATGATATATGTGATGTTTAATAATCCTACTTGTCCTTTTCCCAAATTAAAGTTACGAGACTATTATGGCCAAAACACACTTTTCCTTTTTCCATGCTAAAGTTATGAGAGAGAAACGCAACAAAATAAACAACACATAACAAATTCCTACTTTAACTAATAATAACAGATCTAGTACAGTACTTAACAAGTTTATATTTTTTCTTTTCCATGTTGAGGCATGAGAGAGAAACATAACAAAATAAACAACACATAACAAATATCAGCGATTTCGAAAAGGTGCTCGGAGGACGAGGAAACTCCAGCCAGATCTGACTCACCCGTGACATGGCAATGACCGGAGATATTACTGGTTGGTCTACTGGCGGCAGAAACCACAGCGGCAGTAATGGTTGGTGTCACGTGGGTTGACGGGAAAATAGAAGGGGGTAGGCGCCGGCGTGGAGAGGAAGATAGCGGCGCTGATGGCTTTGCTGTGGTATCTAAATGGGAAAGGGGAGGGGAAGATCGATGCGTGGAGAGGGAAAAGGGGAGAGGCGGCGCCGGCGCAGGTGGTGTCATGGCAGATCTGGGGAGGGGAAATGGGAGACGCCAGATTTGGAAGTGGTTGTCGCTGGAGTTGATGGGGGTTCACCGGCGACGGAAAGAAATTTTGGTGGCTGATTTGCTAAATGTTTACTGGTTTTAACATTTTTCAGGGGAATTTCTGTTATGGACTCACCGGAAAATTTCAAGAAAATAAAATATTTTCCGATCAATTTTCTATCATCTGATCTCTCTCAATTTTATTTTTTTTACTGTTTTTCTACCTACTGCTTTGATTTTTATAACATTTGTGTACACGCATATCAGTGTATGTACGTAAATATATCAATGCATTTGCTTCTAAATGATGAAAGAAAAATTGAAATTGTACAATGTTTGTTTATATGATTTTTAATTACGAAAAATATTAACATTTATATAAGTGAAGAAAAATTAATCTACAAACACAGATTTTTCTAAACAAAAATCATGCATTATATCAGTATATATATTTCATACACAAAAATCATCTTGAATATTTTCATTCATATTATACCACAATAAAGTTTACCACACAAATAGGATCAAAGGAGAACCTGTATGAAGCAAGAAATCAGTGCCAAAACTCGAATGAAAACTCGAAACTCAATTCACCACTCTTTCTTTTCTCTTTTTTCTCTTTGCCTGATTTTGAATGTTGTTTCCTTCTCTGATTTTTCTTTCACTGATTTTTTTTTAGTTTTTCAATCCCTGTTAATTTTTCTTTGTTTCTCTGTTTTTCACTCTCCAAGTTTCTGATCATGTGTCTGTCTATGCAAAGGGTCAATATAAGTTTTATCGAGATGTTGAAGCATCAAAGATAAGGTCGCCAAAGCATCAGCAATCTCATTACGAGCTCTGGGAATGTTTTTGAACTTCACTAATACAAATCGTTGACAAAGATCTTGCAAACAACTTCTATATGGTAGGAGTTTCAAATCACGAGTCTCCCAATCTCCTTGGATTTGGTGGACTAATAAATCTGAATCTCCTAATACCAACAATTCTTGGACCCCCATGTCAATGGCTAATCTCAATCCCAGAATGCAAGCTTCGTATTCTTCCATATTATTTGTACAGTAGAATCGAAGTTGGGCTGTTATGGGATAATATTGTCTTGATTCAGAAATAAGAACCACTCCTATCCCCACTCCATTTATATTAGCAGCTCCATCAAAGAACAACTTCCAGCCTGAATGGCAATCTTCTGAAACAAACTCATCAACATACAATACCTCTTAATCTAGAAAATAAGTCTTCAATGGTTCGTACTCCTTATCAATAGGATTTTCAGCCAAATGATCCGCCAAGGCTTGAGCTTTCATTGCAGTTCGTGTCACATAAAAAATATCAAACTCTATGAGCAATATCTGTCATTTCGCGAGTCTGGATGTGGGCATAGGCTTCTGAAAGATATACTTTAAAGGATCCATATGAGAGATGAGGTAAGTAGTATAAGATGACAAGTAATGTTTCAGCTTTTGGGCTACCCAAGTTAACGCGCAACACGTTTTCTCAAGAAGAGTGTACTTAGCCTCATAAGTGGTAAACTTTTTGCTGAGGTAGTAGATGGCTTGTTCTTTTCTTCCTGTGACATCATGTTGACCCAATACACATCCAAAAGAATTATCTAAAATAGACATGTACAATATCAAGGGTCGGCCTGACTCTGGAGGAACCAAAATAGGCGGATTCGACATGTGTCTCTTAATTCTGTCAAATGCCTCTTGACATTCTTCAGTCTATTCAACTTTAACATTCTTCTTCAACAACTTGAATATTGGCTCGCAAATTTTCGTAAGCTGAGCAATGAATCTACTGATATAATTCAATCTTCCAAGTAAACTCATCACCTCCGTTTTATTTTTTGGTGGAGGTAAATCTTGGATAGCTTTTATTTTTGAAGGATCTAACTCAATACCACGTCGACTGACTATAAAACCTAAGAGTTTTCCTGACGGAACTCCAAATACACATTTTGCTGGATTAAGTTTGAGATCATACCTCCGAAGTCTTTCAAAGAATTTTCTCAAATCTTTGATATGATCAGATTGCTCTCTCGACTTAATGATCACGTCATCCACATAAACTTCAATTTCTTTGTGCATCATGTCATGAAACATTGTGGTCATTGCCCTCATGTAAGTTGCCCCAACATTCTTTAATTCAAAAGGCATAACTCTATAACAATATGTCCCCCATGGAGTAATAAATGATGTCTTTTCCGCATCTTATGGATCCATAATGATCTGGTGATACCCCGCATAACAATCCACAAAAGAAGCAAGATCATGTTTGGCACAATTGTCCAACAAAATATGAATATTGGGAAGTGGAAAATTATCTTTCGTACTTGCTTTATTTAAATCACGATAATCAACACACATCCAAACTTTGTCGTCCTTCTTTGGAGCAGGGACAATATTTGCCAACCAAGTAGGATACTGAGCCACTCGAATGACTTTAGCCTTAAATTGTTTCGTGATTTCCTCTTTAATTTTTACACTCATGTCGGTTTTGAACTTTCTTAACTTCTGCTTGACAGGAGGAAAAACAGGATCAATTGGCAATTTTTGAACTACCAAATCAGTGCTTAAACCGGGTATATCATCATAAGACCACGCAAAGATGTCTTTATACTCATGCAAAGCTTCAATTATAGCTTTCTTTTGTTGTGGTTGAACATGTACACTTATCTTAGTCTCCCTAATATTTTCAAGATCTCCTAAATTGATCATCTCAGTTTCTTCCAAATTGGGATTTGTCTTATTCTCAAAATATTTGAAGTCTTTGCTTATATCCTCAAATGTTTCCTCTTCATCGTATTCAACCTCCTTATTCATTATTTCAAAATTAGATTGGTTTTTTAAATCTGGTGAACAATTCTTCATGCATGTCATATCATTAGAATCGGCATAGAAAGAACTGCATGATAGAAAATAAATAAATAAAAATCAGACTTAAAATAAAACGACGGGAAACTGTGCTTTATTAGAAACATAGATAGAAAGAGTTTTAACCTAAAATACCAGATTTAAAGTTCTGAATTATAATCCTAGAATGATTTAAATTAAAGGAGTAAAAACAAACAAACTACTAAGACTGTAAGAAAACAAACAAACTACCAAGACTCTTTTATAATAGGGAGAGGAGTGGCCTCCCAATTGTTAAGCTGGACATCAGGGCCGACAAACTGCACATCTGCATTACTGGTACCTTCCCCAATTTCAACCATATCAGCTTCAATGAACATATTCTGAAAAAGGTCAATCAACTCTGTATCATCATCATTCATTGATTCTGTAACAGGTAACAAGGAGGATCCAACAACACTGAATTTGATGAAAGACTTATGAAGTGGCGGTATAGGCTTGGCAAGTGACCACGACTCTTTCTTACGCTTTTTAGCCTTCTTTATATCTTCAGCAGTAGGCTCGTATCCCAGACCAAAAGTACCAAAGTTCTCATAGAGGTTTACTGGATGAACTATGCCTTGCAAAAACATCCCTAGACCTTTTTCTGGTTCGAAACCATGCTTCAACATTTCATTCACTACCATAACAGATGAAGAGGACAATTGTGGTCTTGCAATGAGATTCCCCTCGAGGATATACTCAACAGCCACTACCTCAGAAGCTTGATGAATTAACATATTGGCAGTATCTGCTTCGATGGAAGAAATAGAGTAGTCTTTATACATTGATAAGTCTCCTTCATCATGAACCACTATCTCTTGCCTGTCACATTCGAATTTGACCATTTGATGCAACGTTGATGCGACTGCTTTAGCCCTATGAATCCATGGCCTTCCCAATAACATATTATATGAAGTATCAATGTTCAGCACTTGAAAATCCATAGCAAAATCCACAGGCCCAATTGTCAATATGAGTTCTATTTCACCAATGGCATCAATTTTTGATCCGTCAAAACCTTTGACACACACATTGTTAGGTCGGATTCTTTCCACATTAACATTCAAATTTTGTAAAGTTGACATAGGACAAATGTTAGCGCCTGATCCTCCATCAATTAACACTCGAGTGGTGATGGAATGTTCACATTTCACAGAAATGTACAGACCTTTGTTATGCTCCGTACCTTCTATAGGCAATTCATCGTCTGAAAAAGTAATTTTATTTGCTTCAAGGATCCTTCCAACAACTTTTTCCAGCTGATTTACTCTAATCTCACTAGGAACACATGCTTCATTAAGAATTTTCATTACAGCCTTGCAGTGTTCCTCTGAATGTATCAATAAAGACAACAAAGAAATCTGTGCTGGTGTCTTCTTCAACTGTTCTATAACAGAATATTCTGACAATTTTATTTTCTTTAAGAATTCTTCATCTTCTTCATCAGTGACAGGTTTCTTGACTGTCATTCGTTCTTCACCACCTTGTTTATTCTTCTTAACTCTACTGGAGCATAACATCTTCCAGATCGAGTTAATCCCCCTACTTCATCTATATCTTCAATCACTTCTTTCCCCTTGTGCATTACCACAACGCGATCATAATTCCAAGGGACTGCCTTGGTATCAACCATAGGCAGCTGTGACACTGGTTTAATAACAATAGGAGCTACAGGAGCTCCTTTTATGATTAAAAGAGGCTTATTGGATAACTTTACTATATATATATATTATGCATGCATGCAAGAAAATGTAGTTAATTACTAAAAAAGTTAAAAAAAAATACGAACATAGACATTGTTATTACTGGTAGAAAAGAGAGAAAAATAGGATTTGGTAGTTGTATTATGTGTGTGTGTCGAATGCTGTACGTATATATATTTTTATTTCTTTGGGAAATCAATATTAATATAATATGAATAGGGATCCTTTTGTATTAATATTATATTATTTTATTTATTGGCATTACTAAGGCTTTATTATTATTTTATTATTAAAATTAATTAATTATAAAAAAAATGTAAATTGTTCTATAACATTAATAAGATTAGATAGAATTTTGAGTAAGCACGCCCTTAACATTAGGTAAATTTTAGACAAATTCTAGACGCATTTTAAAATATTTGTCTCAAATTAAGAATGCGGCATACGCATCTTTCCGAGACATTTTAAAATTTAAGGATGCAATACTTCACCTTAACAAATATTTTTCTAAAATTAATTTTTACTGATTTATTTTAATATAGGATAATAGACTAATTTTTGGTATAATAAAAATGAGCAAATTTAGACCTTAACACAATTTATTAAAAAAATTTAAGTCAAGATAAGTCAATAAAAGCGACCGTTCTAGAACCACGGGACTCGAGGGGTGCCTCACACCTTCCCCTCGATCAACAAAATTCCTTACCCATTTTCTGTTTTCGCAGACCAAATAAGAGTCATTTCCTTTTGATTAGGGATTCAAAAAAGGTGACTTGGAATACCAAAACTCAATTCCAAGTGGCGACTCTGTAAATAATTTAATCCCTATTCAATATCGTCACTTTAATTGAAAAAACCCTTCGACTCGGCTCTCGAGCGAAAAAAGGGGTGTGACATTGACAAGTCCATGTCTTCATTTGTACAACTGTGGGATGGAACCATGCATTTAGGCTTGGGTCTTTTTACATGGAATGTCACAAGTCCCTTGGAATAGGCTTAGGTCTATTTTTTAAGTGTACACTTTTTGGTAGGGTTGGAGATTTAATTAAGCGTGGTCTGACTACGAGAAAAAAAATTCCTATGTTTAGGGCCCTACTAGCTATGTAGAATTTGAAAACTATGTAAAGACTTTTGAATACTTTTTCCAAAGTCTTAGCAATAAAAGCAGAAATAATTCTCAACACCCTTATGAGGTAGTGATGAATAAAAATACTCTTGTTGGCATGGAAGTCAGCTCGATAAATTGATTCTATTCTACTGAAAATATATCAAACTACTAACCGCATAACAATAAGGAACAAGAGGACATTTTTTTTCTTATCTTTCATTAGCTGTCCTCATCCATTTTAGTTAGCTGTTTTAGCTTTGTATCAAGGTCACTATTATCAATATCAATCTCATCAAGAAGTGAAATCGGAGCAATAATTGTTATAAAGTAAGGAGATGCTCAAGAATGATCCCTAAAGACTCAAAATGCTCTACCACTAAGTACACACTAAGCAACTCCAAACTTCTATAGCCAAAACCTTCATTTATCCTACCCGTTTTCCTCCCTATTTTGATCACTCTAAAAGGTTGTTCTGCAACAAGCACATAATGTCTATTAGAATGCCTTCAAAAAGATAGGTCAGAGGAACGACTAATTCTGGAAGATAGTAAGACCTTTCTTCTGAATAATCAATTAGGTTATCATCCTGTACAAGTCATGAAAATACTTTGTCATATTTCCTGGTCAAGCAAACATAAAAGGGATTCATCCAGGATTCGAAAGAGATGGCAAAATTTCTTACTCTAGGGAGACTTTAGCTATAAATAAGAAATTTTTTTGTTCATTTCCTTTATTGAAGTGAGCGCATAGAACATTCAAAAATCATGCTAATCATCGCTTATCTATCAAATCATCTTTCCTTCACCGACATTCTCATTGAACTAACATTATGGCTAAAAAATAACCTGTGGTAAAGTATTAGGGACTACCAAGGACTATCATAAGCGATTGATATTCATGATTCACGGTTCAATTTGGGATGGAGTTCTTTCCACTCTTGGGTTTGGAGTTGCACTTCTCCATGAGTTTTCACCCGACCGGGTAAATGACATACTTGAGTCTTACTTGAGGCACTTTGTGACTGCAAAGCATCGGGATTGGGCAGCACCAATAAGATAATTAGCGTTGAAATTGATAAAGTTATGTTGAGTTCATAATTGCATAAAAGGAGTCAAAGGTGGCTACAACGCATTAAGGCACTTCTTTTATGGTTCCTGTTGACACCCGCTTGCTCTTTTTTCTCTAATTATTTTGCCGATGCTTCTTGGCCCCAAATAATTTTTCAAATATAAATTCATATTTTTATTTTTATTACTATGAATTTCGAAAATAATAAAAAAAAAGAGGATTTATTTTTCTATCATATTGTAAAATATTTTAATTAAATTTAATCAAATAGTTTAACATCAAAATCCCAAAAAATATCTTTCGGTAATCGCATTGACATTCTTTTTAATTTCATTTTTAGGCGATATTGTGACCATATATATGTATATTCGTACTATATAAAAAATATGTATTTTATAAGATGTACATATATTTTTATTATATTCTTGTTTCTCTCTCTCTATCACTCTCTCTCTATATATATATGTACGTATATTTTTGTTAATATTAAATCAGAAAAGATATTAAATTGAACGCTTATAAAAATTATGTCTATAATTTATATATGTACGTACTAAAATAATTTTAGGGTAGTAGGAAGTATCTATAAAGCTAGTTTTTATAGAAAAGAGTATTCGGGCCAACATTAATCCAATTTCATTTTTTATTTCACCAAAAACCAACTCTTATTCACAAATCTCAATCGAAGAAGTCTGAAGATTGGCCCCGGTCCAATTTCGAATCCTGAACCATTCTAGGCCACCAAACTGAAAAAAACACCAAACTATTTCATATATTTAAAAAAGTACCAAACTATGCTTAACTCACAAAAATTGTGAGTTATGCACAAATATTTTTAACGGAAGGCAGTTGACGACGTTAAATTTTTTGAAAAGTGCATAACTCACAAGTTTGTTCATTTATTCATTCTTATTTTAACATAACTCAAAAAAATTGTGAGTTATGCATTTTATTTTAACATAACTCACAAACATTGTGAGTTATGCATTCTTATTTTAACATAACTCACAAAAATTGTGAGTTATGCATTCTTATTTTAACATAACTCACAATTTTTGTGAGTTATGCATTTTATTATGAGATAACTCAGATAAATTGTGAGTTATCCATTCTTTTGTGAGTTATTTAACTAATGAAAAACATTTTCGAAATTCTATTTAACATATAACTCATAAAAGTATATATAACTCACCTTTTTTGTGAGTTATGCATCTGTTTTATCATAACTCACAAAAAAAGTGAGTTATATACTTTTTAAATTCTCCTATTTAAATACCCGTATACATTCATTCTTTGTATATGGTTTTCAAATTCTTCTTCTTCTTCTTCTTCAACTTCAATTCTTCTTTTTTCAATTATCTTCAAACTCAATTTATCTTTTCAAAACTTTATCAAATTTTAGAAAAAGAATTTTGAACGTGTTAAAGTTGTACTTTTTGGGGATGGAAAAATTATTCACGAGAAAAATACAATATATTATAGTATATCCCAAAATCCAACGCGAAGTATCCAATTTCAATTGGTTGCAAAGAATTTGTAGAATCAATTTTTAGAAGAATGAAAATAAAAAGTAATGATTTTGATTTATTTATAGTCGGACAGTATCCAAATTCCTTCTCATCTCAAGGAATGGTAAATTATGGAGAATGAATTATTAGTGATGATGAGTCGTTGACTGAATTTCTGAGGGCTCCTTGTGACTATGCTAGTCAAATAAAGCTGAACATTCTTCATGTTTATGTTAAGAAGGAGCATAAAAATCATCTTGTGCATTCTCCGATACAAAAAAATGTGCATACGCAATTTGATAATCCAACAAGTGATGTTAACACTTTTTTTTGACATGAGTTCTCCCCAATACATCATGCCGAGTAACATGCCAACACAATTCTCAATACCTGATTTGAATGAAACTTTGAATGAAAGTTATCGGTAATTTCTCTTAATTTGTGTTATTATTAATATTTTATATTTTTAATAATTTTTTATCTATTTCTTATGTCATATGTTATATTTTATTTAGGGGCTTAACTCTGCGTGACACGAATAATGTTGATTTTTTTAAAAATGATTATAATTATGGTCAATCATTTCAACTTAGATGGATGCACAATGCTGGAAAATCTACAAATGTTCATTTGTCACTAAGCTTGGATACTACCGATTATTATTGATAGGTCTAAAATATCATCGCTAATAAGTTATGTTTGTTAATTTCATGTTATTATTATTTAAATTGTTAATTTCATATAATTATTATTTATTCTTTTGGAATGTACTAAAATTATTTTATTATTTGATATATAGGAATAATGTCACGCGAGGTGAACATGTTATCACAATTTATCTGAGTTATGTTATAATAAAATGCATAACTCACAAAAATTGTGAGTTATGTTAAAATAAGAATCCATAACTCACAATTTTTGTGAGTTATGTTAAAATAAGAATGCATAACTCACAATTTTTGTGAGTTATGTTAAAATAAAATGCATAACTCATAATTTTTGTGAGTTATGTTAAAATAAGAATGAATAACTCACAAAAATTGTGAGTTATGCACTTTTCAAAAAATTTAGCCCTGTCAGCTACCTTCCATTAAAAATATTTGTGCATAACTCACAATTTTTGTGATTTAAGTATAGTTTGGTACTTTTTTAAATATATGACATAGTTTGATGGTTTTTTTAGTTTGGTGGCATAGAATGGTTTCGGATTCTCCAATTCCCACATCAACCTCATCAATCCACCCTTTACAATATCTACAAATCACCCACAGCCACGTCATCAACAAACATCAATTTTCATCTCAACAAACACAAATTAATCTAGTCCGTTAATTTTTTAATAATTCGAGGATCCCAAAATTTTTAATTCTCTCTATATATAATTTTTTTTTTATTTCTTATATTAAATTTGAACCATTCGATCAAATGATCAGATGGTCCAAATTTCGGTCAACAACACACATACCAAAGAAACATATTTACCTATTTTCACGCATTTTCCCCTATTAAAAATTAAAGCACGCATATTCTCCTTTCTTCTGTAATACCCCAAAAAATGCAAATTAATATTAGCGCCATATTTTAAGCTTATGCATAGTGCATCATGGTTCTTTGGTAGTTTCATGATCAAGTTTTCTATCAATTAAGGTCTCAAATACGTCCTAGCTATTAGGTGAATCAAAACATTCCTTACCGATTGAATTCTTGGGAAGGATATTGGTATAATCAACTTCAAACGAGCATATCTATCGTTATACTATGAATTTTTGAGCTCATGACATACCAACAGATAGATAATTGAATTATATTTCCAACGATATCAATTTTTTCCAAATTCGATATCTGAGCAAAAAGTTATACCCATTTTACTCCAGCATGTTAGCCTGGCAAATGAGTGACGACATATCTGACGGGTCGTCACATATTTGATGACTTATCAGCCTTGGTCGTCAGCAGAGAATTTTAGCAACTGGGAAGTGGTTTCGTAGGGGTATTTTAGTATTTTTCCTCACCCTAAACCATACCCCCATGACATAAACCACCATAAATACGAAATTCAACCTTAATTCACCAAAATATACTCACTTTCTCTCAAACACTATCAAGAACAAGACTTAGGGTTTTAATTGAAGATTTAAATCTGAAGAATTTCACCATTAATATTCTTAAAGTCAAGCATTAAGGTATGTCATGTGTTGATTCATGGGTCCTTTCACCCATGAAGCTCAATAATCTCTTTTCAAAATACAAGATTTGTGTATTTATGAATGTTCATGATTTAAATTGAATTGAAATTCATGTTCATGATGTTGTGGGATTTTAATTCATGTTTTAAATTACATATTCCAAAGATTGACCCTAGTATATGAAGATTTGCATAATAATCATGATAAACCCCCTTCAATTTACAAGTTGATTGATGTATCCATGATTATTAGATATGTTGATGATTGTATAACTAAAGCATGCTCCCTATATGTTTGACTAAATTCCTATGTGAAGAAAAAGCCCCATACTGGTATAATAATATGAAATCTCCATTCATGTAAAAGTTTATGCACGTCAAGTGTTTGATGAAATGTCTTAGTCAATGAAGTATGGATATATATATAGCCATTGTGGTACTTTAGAACTTGTACTTCATGAAATCTCCAACTTATTGTATTATGGATTATGATGTTGGTCATGTATTCAAGAAAGTCATGCTTTGTCAGTTTTTTTTCATCGAGTTCTGGGGGTACTTGTACCCGAAAAATATAGTTGTGTGCCTAGAGTTAGTGTCATGTTTTCACGATATCCTCAGTCAACCCATGATCCATAGAACTCAGTCAGTCATGTGACTCACAAAAGCTCAGTAATATAGTAATCTAAATACTATTCCGTCAGTAAATGGAAACACAGTTAATTCAGTCTAGTTCGATTCAGTAATCCATGTTCAATGTTTATTTAGATGGGAGTAGGAATTAGTATCGAGTGAACCCATGGATGGGAACACACACTTTTAGATGAGGGTGTGATTCTTAGAATTCATCCTTGCATTCCAGAACTATGTAGCCAGCATAGGTTGAGACATCAACACTGTTAGATGAGGGTTGATAAGGTGGATAAACACTGTCAGATGAGGGTCCCACCATTCTCTTTTGGGGACACTGTCAGATGAGGGTCACCCACATCTTATCCTTACCGGTGGCGCAGTATTGATACCCTTCCAATTGGGGTTACAGATTAGTCCCCAACTCAGCTATAATGCATTATTTGGGCCATGTCGGTTAGATGACTACTTTCTATAGTTTTAGCTACAGATCAGGACTGTCAGGTACTATCATTTAGTCTCAGTAATAGAACTCAGATAGTTCTAAAAATCTCAAGACTATCAGATACAGTCAACTCAGTTCAATACGAAACTCAGTTAGTTCCATCAGTATCAGGATTGTCAGATACAATCACTCATGTTATCAGTACTCAGACATAGTAATCATGTTATCATGAACTCAGGTAATAGTATATTAATTATACAAAACTCATATTATCTGTATTCAATTTCAGGACTGTCAAATACAGTCAATCAGAGTAGTTCTTCATAATCAGAACTGTTAGAAACAATCTTTTCTTTATCATTAATATAACATCAGTCTCTTAGTATTCAGTAGACTCAGTTATCAATATAAGTAAACTCAGGAGTCAGTAAATTAGTACTTAGAACCCCATACCAGTGTCAGTATGGTCTCGGTTATAGTTATTTGTTTATGCATGTATTCTCACATTTATGTTATTCAGTCCGTTAGTAGTGTTCATGCATATGAACCCCATGCATTTAGCCTACCTCACATGCATATCAGTACATTGAAATGTATTGAAGCATTTACGCTATGGTGTTTTATATCATAGGTTCAGAAGCACGAGCTCAAAGCATCAATGGCATTCCAGTACTCAGCAGTCATAGTCAGCAGTGAGTCCTCATCCTTCGAGGACATGATTATTATTTTATCATTTCAGTACTTAGTTTATTTTAGTAGTTGGAGTTAGTTGGGGACATGTCCGATCAACTCTTTATTCAGCAGTTAGAGGCTTTTCAGACTATCATGTTTCAGACAGTTTACTATAGTTGTTTTGGGTATTTTATACCCCACCCAAATGTTATGTTTTTATCAGATTTGAACCTTATGACCTTTCAACCTTTATTTTTGGATTTGTAAACATATATTATGCAGTGTATAGGTATAGATATCAGTCATGGGTTAGCTTGTTTTCCTTCGGGGTTATGGGCACCGTGTAGCATTCTGGGTACCAGACTCGAGGCGTTACAAACTTAGTATTAGTACCTAATCCTCAACAGTGTCCTAGGAAGTCTGAACAACCACATCTAGTAGATTCTTGTGCATGGGTGTGTTGTGCACTACACTTATGGATAGGAGGCTATGAGATGTTTTAGGAACTATTTTTTTTTAATGTTTCAGATCGTGCTATAGAAAGGTTCCCTAAGAAACTCATGTAGATTCTCATCATGCTCAACTCATGTCAAATCCAGCTTACTTTCAAGGTAACAAAAACATTGAACCTCAAAGTCCTAGGGGTAGGTCTTTCTCAGACAGTTCCCGCAGACAGTTATGGGATTGCCCACAGGCTCAAAAGTATCCCATCAGTTCTGTTATGTTCCAAAGTTGTACATATCTCATTCATGATCATGAGAACTCATTTGTGAACCTAAAATTTGATATGTCATCAGATCCCTTCTCAGAATCCTATGATAGTATATGACATAGAGTTAGAAGCATGAACCCAGGAGTTTAGAAGTAGTAGAGTTGGGATAATGTTATCCAAATTGAGCAAATTATGTATTCACTAGTAGGCTTGAATAGTGCAAGAAAAAATTTAAGATTTATTATTCTAAAATTAAGTATGAAGGTGTGGATGTGAATTAGGAGATGCAATATTAGTAGTATATAAAGAAATAGAAGTAGATGATATATTTAGTAAGGCAAGCATATGTCGAACGGAGTGTAAATATATGATCATGATTGCAGTTCAGTTCAGAGTTTAGAAAAGTGTTCACAGACTTATGTTGATGGCTTAAAGCTAAGGGGGGGATGATAGATCAAGTGACAACCTCTTAGATTCCAGTAGTAGTGCAGTACATATAGAAAAGCAGTAAGGGAAGATGATTCCTGAACCATCCTTATCTCAGTGTAAAGTTTGGTACTTCAGTCAGCATGATTCCTACGCATGATTCACATCCCAGTTCCATGAGCATAACTTATATTCACATGTTTTCCATAGAATCATGTACGATTCCAGTTCCCAGTATAAGGAGTTCAGTTATACTCGCCTCAGTAATACAAATCATGTCCCATAAATGTAGGAAACTCTAAACCCAGGTCATGCAGCTCATGACTTATGTGCACATATCATGCTTTATAGTATACTTAGCTTCCATGGATCATGCTACGCCTCTGCTGATCAGTTAAATTCATACTATGTTATGCATATCCTCAATTTAGACCTCTTGGTGAATCCATGATGTTTATATTTTGTTCCTTAGGCTTCAGTCAAGTTCAATTAGTGTCCATTCATGCTTCAAGTCCTCCTGATTTAACCCTTCAGTAAGCTCTCTTTGGAAAAATAGTGTAGTGATGGGCAAGTGCTTAAATAGGAGAGAGTAAATATTACATGTTAAGAGAAGATTGCTTCATGTTTATTTTACATGAGGGTGTAGTTATGAAGATAGGTTTGAATCACATATTAGTGTGCAAGTAAACGGCTAGAAAGAGGTTATATTTAGAAGTTAGGAAAGTACAGAGTGTGAGTGTGCATTCAGATCTTCGACGTATGTCAGCCCCCGTTGTGTAACTATCAAAATTAAGTTGCCATCTCAGTTACAGTTTCAGTATTCAGTACTCAGTAATCAGTGTTCAGTCTCAGAATTTAGTACTTTAGTACCAGTCTAAACCTTAGTTATCGAAAACCAGTATTCAGTCTCAACTACATTCTTAGTTACAGTTATAGTCTTAATTATCGTCCTATCTATAGTCTCAGTCCCAGTCTTAGTTCAGTAATCAGGTCGGTAACTCAGTTCAGTTTCGGGTTTACTCGACTATAGTGTACAGTTATCAGCTACTCAGTGGTCAGCCTTCCAGTACCTCAGTTTACAAGACTGTTCTAGAAGCATGTTGTAATCTTAGTGTTGCGTTCTCAAATAATACAGTTACCCTCAATTCATGCTCAGTATCTCATGTCACTCAGTTAGTCCTTATTTCCTATGCATAACACTCTGCAGTTGCAGTCCAGTTATTCAAAACTAAGTACAGTTCCATCTTGCAGGTCCAGTATTTAGCTATCAGTCATTCAGTTAATCATATAAGTTAGTAAGTTTAGGCATTCATGCTCAGTGCTCATGCAAATATTTTCAGTAGTCTCAGGTGAAGGATAAATACATCATTTAAGTATAAGTTTTCAGTATGAGTTAGATTGATCAGCCAGTAATTCAGTTTAGCAACCAGGCAATAAGTTTGTATGGTCTGGTTTCCTATCTTTTCACCTAGTCCTACTATCAAAAATCTCAGGAATGTAACTATTCCAAGATAGAAAGTCCCAGTAGTTGCAGGATCGTCTCAGTTCATGTATCATGTCTCAATTTTAGATCCCAGATATTCAGTACGATTCAGTTCGTAGGTGCCCTGTGCATCATCCCAGTTTTCCTTAGTATCTCAGTCAAGTTAGTATTCTTCTAGGGACATAATGTACCAAGGTGGAGATGCTCTATAACCCCAAACTATCATGCCCTAAACCCTCCCATTTCACTTCGCATAATGAATCTAGTTTGGAGTTGTGGGTAACCATAGGCTAACCCTCTAGCTCCAATATCAGTCATAAGCTATGTACTCAATAGCTCAGTTTAGTTCATGACACCCAGTTCACGTCACATGTTATAGACTCAGCCATTTTCTCATGTTCCCGTTCATCAGTGTTCAGAGCGGATCTCGAGATGAGGTTAGAAAATTTTGTGTGTTTTAAAATCTCTCCTATGAATAGAGTGAAGAGGTTCGGCAAGAAAGGGGAAGCTCAGTCCCTGATATGTCGGTCCCTTCAAAAATTCTTAGTCGTTTTGGGAAAGTAGCTTATGATCTAGAGTCGTCTTCAGATCTAGCTTCAGTGCCTCCGGTCTTTCATGTCTCCTTGCTTAAGAAATGCATAGGTGAACCAGCAGTCGTAGTCCCTGTTGAGGGCGTAGACATTTAGAACAACCTCTCTTTTGAAGAGATTCCAGTCGAAATTCTTGACAACCAGACTCGCAAACTGAGGAACAAAGAAGTCCCTCTAGTCAAAGTTCTTTGGCGGAATCAGTCCATTGAGAGAGCTACTTGGGAAGCAGAAGCATAAATGTGTACCAAGTATCCTCACATATTCTCCGCTAATTCAGACTCAGGCCAAGGTAAAAACTTTACTTAAGCCTTTCACTTTTATTTTTAGATTTCAGTTACAACTTGGTGTCCAATTCATGTTCAGAATCCAATTTTAAACTTGGTATCCATTTACCATTGCATATTCTATCATATTTTCATGTATCAAATCAGTCATGTGTTCATGTATCAAACATGCATTATCCTTGTGAGAAGACTCAATTATTAGAAATATCTGTCATGTATTCATGAGTCAGTTCAGTCATGTATTCACACATCAGATATGCGTGATCTGCTTATCAGTACTCTCAGTCATGCATTCATGTATCAGCTCAGTCATGAAATCATGCATCAGATGTGCATGCTCAGTATGAATCTCAAAAATGTCAGTCATGTAGTCATGTTTCAGTTGTTCATATCCAGTATGTACTTTCATTTATCATTTCTCTCAATCTAATCAGTTTCATTCGAGGACGAATGTTTCCAAGGGAGAGATATTGTAATACCCCCAAAAATGCAAATTAATATTAGCACCATATTTCAAGCTTATTCATAGTACATCATGGTTATTTGATAGTTTTATGATCAAGTTTGATGTCAATTAAGGTCTCAAATACGTCCTAGCTATTAGGCGAATCAAAACATTCCTTACCGATTGAATTCTTGGGAAGGATATTGGTATAGTCAGCTTCAAATGAGAATATCTCTCATTATACTATGAATATTTGATCTCATGACCGACCAACAGATAGATAATTGATTAGATTTCCAACGATACCAATTTTTCCCAAATTCGATATCGGAGAAAAAAGTTATACCTATTTTACTCCAGCATGTTAGCCTGGAAACTGAGTGACGACATATCTGATGGGCCGTCACATATCTGATGACTTATCTGCCTTGGTCATCAGCTGAGAATTTTGGCAACTAGGAAGTAGTTTTTTAGGGGTATTTTAGTCTTTTTCCTCACCCTAAACCATACCCCCACAAAATAAAACACCATAAACACGAAATTCAGCCTCAATTCACCAAAATATACTCACTTTCTCTCAAACTCTCTCAAGAACAAGCCTTAGGGTTTTAATAGAAGATTCAAATCAGAAGAATTTCACAATCAATCTTCTTAAAGTCAAGCATTAAGGTATGTAATGTGTTGATTCATGGGTCCCTTTCACCCATGAAGATCAAGAATCTCTTTTCAAAATACAAGATTTGTGTATTTATGAATGTTCATGATTTAAATAGAATTAAAATTCATGTTCATGATGTTGTGGGGTTTTGATTTATATTTTCAATTACATATTCCAATAATTGACCCTAGTATATGAAGATTTGTATAATAATCATAATAAACCCCCTTCAATTTACAAATTGATTGATGTATCCATGATTATTTGATGTATTGATGATTGTATAACCAAAGCATGAGCCCCATATGTTTGACTAAATGCCTATGTGAAGGAAAAGTGCCGTACTAGTATAATAATATAAAATCTCCATTCATGTACAAGTTTATGCACATCAAGTGTTTGATGAAATATCATAGTCAATGAAGTATGGATATATGTATAGCCATTGTGGTTCTTTAGAACTTGTACTTCATGAAATATCCAGCTTATTGTATTATGGATTGTGATGTTGGTCATGTATTCAAGAAAGTCATTCTTTGTCAGTTTCTTTCCATCGAGTCCTGGGGGTACTTGTACCCAAAAATATAGATGTATGGCTAGAGTTAGTGTCATGTTTTTACGATATCCTTAGTCAAGCCATGATCCATAGAAATCAGTCAGTCATGTGACTCAGGAAAGCTCAGTAATAAAGTAATCTAAATACTATTTTGTCAGTTAATGGAAACTAAGTTAATTCAGTCTAGTTCATTTCAGTAATTCATGTTCAGTGTCTATCCAGATGAGAGTAGGAATTAACACCGAGTGAACCCAAGGATGGGAATACGCACTATCAGATGAGGGCGTGATTCTTACAAGTCATCCTTGCGTTCCAGAACTATGTAGCCTGCATAGGTTGAGATATCAACACTGTCAGATGAGTGTTGATGAGGTGGATAAATACTGTCAGATGAGGGTCCTACCATTCTCTTTTGGGGACACTGTCAGATGAGGGTCATCTATAGCTTGTCCTTACCGGTGGCGTGGTATTGACACCCTTCCAATTAGGGTTACAGATTAGACCCAACTCAACTATAATGCATTATTTGGGGCATGTCAGTTAGATGAATACTTCCCACAGTTTCAACTATAGATCAGGACTGTTAGATACAGTCATTCAGTCTCAGTAATAGAACTCAGATAGTTCTACAGATCTCAGGACTGTCAGATACAGTCAACTTAGTTTAGTATGGAACTCAGCTAGTTCCATCAGTATCAGGTTTATTAGATACAGTCACTCATGTTATCAGTACTAAGACACAATAATCAGGTTATCACAAACTCAGTTAATAGTATATTAATTATAAGTAACTCATGTTATCAGTATTTAATTTAAGGACTGTCAGATACAGTCAATTAAACCAGTTCTTCATAATCAGAACTGTCAGAAATAGTCTTTCCTTTATCAGTAATATAACATCAGTCTCTCAGTATTCAGTAGACTCAGTTATAAGTATCAGTAAACTCAGACATCAGTAAATCAGTACTCAGAACCCCGTACCAGTGTCAGTATGGTCTCAGTTGCAGTTACTTGTTCATGCATGTATTCTCATGTTCGTGTTATTTAGTCAGTTAGTATTGTTCATACATATGAACCCCATGCATTCAGCCTACCTCACATGCATACCAGCACTTTCAAATGTACTGACGCATTTGTGCTATGGTGTTTTATACCATAGGTTCAGAAGCACGAGATCCAAAGCATCAGTAGAATTCCAGTACTCAGCAGTCAGTGTCAGCAGTGAGTCCTCATCCTTCGAGGACATGATAATCATTTTATCATTTCAGTACTTAGTTTATTTCAGTAGTTGGAGTTAGTTAGGGAAATATCCTATCAACTTCTTATTCAGACAGTTAGAGGATTTTCAGACTATCATGTTTCAGACAGTTTACTACAGTTGTTTTCGGTATTTCATACCCCACCCAAATGTTATGTTTTTATCAGATTTGAACCTTATGGCCTTTAAGCCTTTATTTTCGTATTTGTATACATATATTATGCAGTGTACAAGTATAGCTATCAGTCATGGGTAAGCTTGTGGTGCTTAGAGGTCATGGGCACCGTGTAGCATTTTGGGTACCAGACTCGGGGCATTACATCTTCCCAAGAAAAACGTTCCATCATCCTGACATTACCCAAAAGACAACACAAAACAACACCCTCTCTCCTTTTCTTTCTTCTTCCTTTCTCTACCCTACCCAAAAATAGAAACCCTAAGCTCTAGCCAAGGCCACTGCCATTGTTACCTCTACAAGATTCTACCTACCCATCTTTAATGTCCTAAAAAGGCCGATGATATGGGGAAAGGGTGATGTTAGGCGTATTTACACGCCTAAAGCACCAAAATGTACCCATATTTTAGCTATGTTTTGAGGACAAAATATATAATTCCTACACTTTTAGTCCTTTTTCCTGTAAGTGAGCTAACCAACATGATTAGCAAGTTTTCAGGTATAAATGATGAAGATTTCAGCACTTTATGGGCTGTTTGATGCCAAAGGAAACTTCACATAAGAAGGAAGGCAGCTTTTGGAAGCTTGTGGACTGAAAGTGATGCATGGAGAACTTGTCCCGGGCAAAAACAACATTTCTAAAGACTTGGGGGATCAACAGTAACTTAGTAGGACTAGAACAAGGATAAAAACCCTATTTCAGTAGGACTAGGACAAGGATGTTATAAAAACCCTATTTTGTTGAATTTTTGAGTATTGACTCATTCGCTCATTCACTTATTCATTAATTCAAAGCTTTTTATTATTTACTCATTCATTAATTCAAGACTTTTTCATTCGAATTTTGCTCCAAATTTACGTTACAATATTCTGTAAGTCTAACACAGAGAACTCAGCTCTCTTGAGAAAAATGGCTAGGGCAAAACGTGTGAGAGCTTTTGACGCCATATCACTTCCATCGCCAAGATTATTCTAGGTTGTGGTATGATGATTATATCTATTGTGATTTCCGTTGCACTCATGAGTAGCTAAACTTCTCTGTTAGGGTTATGGAAGCCTTATGATATACTATCTATTGCTATGAGTTTGTGAATTCTTGATACGTATGCTGCTTATATCATTACTCTCTTCATCTTAATTGAATTCTTGTGGTTGCAAACATATAGAATACGCCAGTATAGCATTAACTTGTTCGAAAGAAAAGTTACATGTCTGGAAAAGAGAGAATGATAAGGAAATAGGGCTACCAACCCCTGTTTAAAAGTTAGTGCCGTAACTGGATTAACCTCTTGGAGAATTCGTACCATTAGTATACGCTTTAAGCTCGAAAGAGTTAAAGTGATATAATCCTTGATGGTCGAATGACACTAGGATTTACCATAGAATACGAATCTCTAGAAGCGCATTCATGTCTGAATTCCGCATAACTAATAGCCAATAACTTACAATTCTCATTGATTAAAACCTACTAAACATTCCGTTTTTCTTTGTTACTTTGATATTCTTAATTCACGTTACAATTAAATCCCCCCTTTTTCGTAGAATTTTCGATCAACAGTCTACTAATCGTTGCACACTTAGTGACCAAGTATTCCCTGTGGGATTCGACACCCAATCCAGTTGGGTTCTATATTTGACAACGACCGCTTACACTCTTACGAGAGCTGTAGTTTGAGCGTTATCAAATTTTGGCGCCACTGCCGGGGAATACGGTTGTCAACTAAGTTTGTGATAGTTACTAGACCATTTGGTCAAAAATTCTCAGATTTTATTTTTAGTTGTTGTTTTTGTTTTCTGCAGGTTTTGTTCAGTGCATGCCCCATACTCGAAGTTTGGGACAACCATTATTACCCATAAACCCTGAACCATATCTTATTGGCAGGATGGAGGAACAACGTGACATTGAAAGAAGGGCTGCTCAACAGGAGCAGGCTAGATTAGCTGTTTTGGCCGCCGCTCAAGTGCATCAACAGAATATTGATAACCCTCGGCGAGCAATAAATTCTGACGATGAGGACCTAGGTGATGATGAGTTACTTAATCCACGGCGTGCAGATGAGGTGGTAGTGCCTGTGAACAGGAGAGATCGTCAAGCTAGAATGAGACCTGACCGCCGAGCTGTGCAGGCCCCTTTTGATGATGATGATGACGATCTTGATAGAGCTGGTGCCACAGGGGCTATTATTCCTCCGCCCTTGGCATGCGGATCTAAGTTCAATATCACTAGCACCATGATTCAGTTATTGCAGCTCAAGGAGTTATTTGGTGGACTCGCAGGAGATGATCTGAATATGCATCTGATCAACTTTATTTCAACATACAAGTCGTTTGACAATCCAGGAGTTGGGAAGAATGCAATTCGGCTGTGCTTATTTCCATTGTCTCTGTCTGGGGAGGCAACTCTATGGTTGAACGGGCTAACTCCTGATTCTATTACTAATTGGAGGCAACTGAAAGACGCTTTCCTAGAAAGATTCTTTCCTCCATCCAAGAGAGCCCAATTACGGGATGAGATCAACAATTTTCGACAGCTTCCAACTGAAGCTCTCCATGAAACATGGGAGAGGTTCAAGAAGAATCTTATGCGGTGCCCAAACCATCAGATGATGAATATCCACTTGATGGAAATATTATACAGGGCTTTGAACTCAGTGACAAAGCCAGTGGTTGATAATGTTGTAGGTGGGTCATTCATGGACCTTACTTTTCTTGAGGCAAGTGATATGCTAGATCATATGACAAAACAGAGTAGAGCTTGGCATACCAGGGATTCTGAGGTAGCAAGATCTACCGTATCTATTGGCTTGACTGCAGAGCAGAGACGTAGACAAGAGGAACGTGAACAAGATATGGCTCACATGAAAAAGCAGATGGATCTTCTTACCAAGCATTTATTATCAGGAAAGACCGAAAAAGTAAAAGCGGTTGCGTCCAAAGGAAGAGACGAATCCGATTCTGAGGAAGAAGCTAACTACTTGAATAATCAGGGGGGTTTCTGAGGCAATGCCCAAGGAAAACAGGGTCGTAACTATTATGATAAATCTGGATACAAGGACCGCGATCAAGGTGGTTGGAAGAATAAGACTGACAGGAGTGGTTTGTATGTTCTTCCTAGAAAGCGTGAGGTTGTGGCGTCTGGATCTGGGAAGATGTCCATGAAAGATATGATGGCTAAGATGTTGAAAGGAGTGGAGGCAACCAACATGGGCGTTACTGAGGTAAAGAATGATTTGTCATCAATAAATCAATTAGTTGACTCGCATTCTACTGCAGTAAAACAGCTGGAGCAACAATTGAGTCAATTATCAGCGATATTCAACCAAAGAAAGGCTGGCATGCTACCCAGTGACACAGTACAAAACCCAAGGAATGATGGATCGTGTATGGCTATTACTACCCGGAGTGGTAAAGTGTTGGAAAATCCATCCAAAGGCAAGCAGGTGGTTGATGATATAGCAGAGAATGTTGATGAAGCAGAGTTTGAATATGCCGTAGAAGCTAAAGTGAGTGCTCATGATATTATACCTAGACGTCATCAGCCTGAAAAGAGTGATAATCGGAAGCAAGATAAAAAGGAAGTGGTGGAGAAAACGATTCCTCTTCCACCACCACCTTTTCCTCAGAGACTGAAGAAGAAGACTGACGACACTCCTGAAAAGGTTGATAATCGAAAGCAAGATAAAAAGGAAGTGGTGGAGAAAACAATTCCCCTTCCACCACCACCTTTTCCGCAGAGACTGAAGAAGAAAACTGATGATACCAGGTTCAGTAAATTCATGACTATGTTGAAGCAGTTGACTATTAATGTTCCTTTGGTGGAAGCGCTAGAGCAGATGCCCGGATACGCTAAATTCATAAAGGACCTTTTGACAAAGAAGCGGGCTGTAAGCTATGAGCTGGCAGATAATGTTCATCATTGCAGTGCAATCGCTACAAGATCGCTAGTTCAGAAAAAGGAAGATCCTGGTGCTTTCACTATTCCTTGCACGATTGGATCGTTGGATTTTGCTAAGGCGTTGTGCGATTTGGGAGCTAGCATCAATTTGATGCCACTATCCGTGTACAGAAAGTTGGGGTTGGGTGACCCTACACCAACCAATATGCGGCTCGTGATGGCAGATAGGTCGGTAAAATAACCTGTGGGTATCTTGAATGATGTGTTGGTGAAGGTTTCCACCTTCATCTTTCCTGAAGACTTTGTTATTTTGGATTGTGAGGTGGATTCTGAAGTTCCCATAATCTTGGGACGCCCTTTTCTCGCAACTGGAAGTGTGCTTATCGACTTAAGAGCTAATGAACTTTTATTTCATATGAATGATGAAGTGGTCCGTTTTGATGTATGCAAAGCAATGAAGCAGCCCAGCGATATGAATGTGTTCTCTGTAGATGATGTTTATTATGAGGATGAGAAAGAATTATCTGTAGAGAAGCAGCTTACTGTTGAGTCACTATCTGATGTGCTACTGAATTTTAAACGTGAGAAGGCTGAAGAACAAGAAGAAACCGTTCGTGCTCTAACAGGAATAAGGTCCTATTCTCATGATCCTAAGAAGTTGGGACTTGATCTTAAGAATCAATCTTCACCAACAACGAAGACTTCCATTGAAGAGATACCAGCGCTAGAATCAAAAGAGCTCCCCAGTCACCTAAGGTATGCATTTTTGGGAAGTGGAAATACACTTCCGGTGAGTGTTGCAGCTGATTTAGGTGAACAACACGTAGAGGCTCTCATCTCTGCTCTGAAGAGGTACAAGAGAGCCATTGGTTGGTCTATTGATGATATAATTGGTATCCCACCTGGGATATGTATGCACAAGATGCATCTCGAAGAAGATTGCATGCCCACAATTAAGCATCAGCGTCGTCTGAATCCATTCAGAAAATGATGCACCAAATATCTCGATGAAGTCTAAGTAATCGAGATAACTATGTCGTGCCGCGATAATAAATCAAGCACTTGGTGGGAGGCAACCCATCGTTTTTAATTGTTTTTGATGTTTTTGTTTTCCTAGGATTTTGTCGATCCACGACCAAAACTAAGGTGCTTGATGGGAGGCAACCCATCGTTCTAATCGTTTTTGTTGTTTTTGAATAAGTGTAGGTGCAAGAGGTGTAAAACAGGAGATTGGTTTCAAATTTTGATTTGGAAGTATTACATGTTGAAGGTGGTAAGTTGGGAATGAAGAAGCAAAAGGCTATGAGTTAGGCATTGCCTATGAAAATCTAGGCAACGAACAAGGCAAGGCCTATGCTATGGCCTAAGCTCTCTGAATCTAGAATGCCATAGCATAGGCGCCGCCTATGCCTAACAATGCCATAGCATAGGCGCCGCCTATGCAAAAGCCTTTTGTCTCTGAATCTAGAATGCCATGGCATAGGCGCCGCCTATGCCTAACAATGCCATAGCATAGGAGCTGCCTATGCTCAACTAGGCTTTCCAAAAGGCGCCGCCTATGCCAAGCATAGGCAAAGCATTAGGCGCCGCCTATGCTCACTTTTTGGTCTCCTAATCCGATTCCAAACGGGTCAAAACCCGACCCAAGCTTGTCCTATAAATAGAACCTTAGTCTTAGAAAAAAATGCATTGCAAATTCAACCTAAGCGCCGCCTACCTCTCCAAAATCTCTCAAAAATTTTCCTTTTGCTCTTTTTAACTTTGCAAGAACATTTTTCGAGGCCATCAACCAAGTAAGTACTTCTTTGCTCTTCTTTTATAATCCGTAAAGTACTACACTACTACGCCTATAATAAATTGTTAAATCTTGAAGTAGTGTTGGTGATTTGAATATGGTTGATTTGTTATGATACATCTAGTTGAGTGAAAGAATACGTGTGGGTGTTCTTGACTTGGTTCCGTCTTGTAGTTGATTTTGATACACTGTCATAGTTTTGTGAAATCGAAATGGTGAAGTTAATTGCATACTCTTCAAAGTTGAATGCTTGGATGTTTGAATGACTCGTTCATCGAGATAAAGATCATGATTGAATACAAGCATGAGATGTTGTGATTATTTCTATGCCATAACTTGATACGATCTCTATGTAGTAGTCTTGTGCAAAGGGTGCATTAATCCACACATGAAAGTATAGTCAAGATTACATGAAATAGAGTTGGAAAGGATAGTAAGATGACATGAAAGTATGACTGTGCTGAACATATTGTTGGAACATATCACCTAAATGTATGTCGATGAAGTCTGAGTAATCGACATCATTCACTTAATTAGTTTGTGTCAACAAATTAAGTGTGGGGTGGTGCCACTATTGTCTATTTGTTGATTAAATCTTCCGAGATGAGATAGCATGAATTTATTTTAGTCTCAGGTAAAATGGCACCAAAAGGTCGACCAGGAAAAGAAAAAGCGTCTACCTCACAGAAAGGTCAGAAAAAGGGAAGAAAAGAGCAAGCTGAATCCTCCGCTCTGCAAATACCTCGAATGACGATGTGAAGGACAACTCTGGTAATGACGACTCTGATGATGATTCCAACGCAGGGGGTTTGACCCCAGACATAGAAAAGGAGTCCGACTAATCAGGTTTTCCTTACTTATTTCCACTGAGTGCAGTGTGTCTCGTCTAAGTGTGGGGTGAGGGTATTTGTATGCTGTAGCGTACTTCTTTGCCTGAATTTATTCTCGTTTGTAGTTAAATTTTTTGATTTTTAGATTTTTTTAGATTTTGCATGAAATTGTTCTGATAGGCGGCATGGTATTATGACAAGAGTTTGTGCTAAAATCATTGCTATTGAGACGTTTAGGCTCCAAGTGTGACTCACTGTGTGGTATTTGTGTGGTTTAATTCATTCAGCTGTTGGGTCAAGAGTCTATACTGCTCCCAATAAAGTTAACCATGTGCCTTGTGTGTGTGAGGTTATAGTATATTCTGTGTTGTGACTGATGCTAGAACTTGCCTGGTGTGTGTGTAAAGAGAAATAAAGAGTGTGAGTTTAGGAGATGATTTAGGCATTTCTTTGGCAGTCTGTGATTGTTTACCTTCTTTTTACCTACCCGTGGACATTATCTTAGTTAACCCCCTTTGAGACTATTAGCTATTTTCTTTGACAACCTCATATGTAGCCTAATCCATTTTTTTTCAAGACCATAATTTGATCCAAATTCCTAAGCGCTTTAAATTGTAAAATCATGTGACAAAATAAGAGGAAATTGGGTGAGAGTGATACCTTAGAGTGTAATGGTACTTGAATTTGTTATGAAAAAAAAAGTGGCTATCATAGAGGTGTGTTATAAAAAAAAAGAAAAAAAAAGAAAAAGAAATAGAAAAACAAAAAGATAGTTGGGTTTATGATTAAATAAAAAGATAGTTATGTTTGAATAGCAAAATAAGTGAAAAGGGGTGGTAGATAAAAGAAAGGTAGCAGGGTTGATTAAAAGAGAGTGTTAATGGCATAATGTGATGTATTAAAGCGCTTAGGAACATAGTCACTATTTCTGGCCAAAATAGTCCTACCCGTCCCTTAGCCTACATTACAACCTGTAAAAGACCTATTTGATCCTAAGCTTAGCATTCTGATATTAGTGGAGCATTACACTAAGGGCAAGCCTATGGTCACCAGTTGCAACATATGAATTCTTTGTGAGAGAGAGAGCAAAGAGAGTCTTATACCCATGTTCCGAAAAATGCAAAAATTGTGAGTGATTATGGGTGATATATTATGTGAGACACACATGGTTGATGAGTTTTGGGTAGTCTTGAATGATTCTTTGTGCCTTAACTTTTGAATACGAATTAACCATCATCACGAGTCTATGTTGGAGGTTGAATTGTTTCTAGTAGTGATTAGAAAACTACTCTTTGTTAATAATTGTTGTGCCTGTCTTGATGAACATTTTGTGTTGTTACTGTGAAACCCTAAGTAGATGTTTATATGGACATGATATTTTGTTCGAGGACGAACAAAGCTTTAAGTGTGGGGTGTTGATGTTAGGCGTATTTACACGCCTAAAGAACCAAAATGTACTCATATTTTAGCTAAGTTTTGAGGACAAAATATATAATTCCTACACTTTTAGTCCTTTTTCCTGTAAGTGAGCTAACCAATGTGATTAGCAAGTTTTCAGGTATAAATGATGAAGATTTCAGCACTTTATGGGTTGTTTGACGCCAAAGGAAACTTCACGTAAGAAGGAAGGCAGCTTTTGGAAGCTTGTGGACTGAAAGTGATGCATGGAGAACTTGTCCCGGGAAAAAATAGCATTTCTAAAGACTTGGGAGATCAGAAGTAACTTAGTAGGACTAGGACAAGGATAAAAACCCTATTTCAGTAGGACTAGGACAAGGATGTTATAAAAACCCTATTTTGCTGAATTTTTGAGTATTGACTCATTCGCTCATTCACTTATTCATTAATTCGAAGCTTTTTATTATTCACTCATTCATTAATTCAAGACTTTTTCATTCGACTTTTGCTCCAAATTCACGTTACAATATTCTGTAAGTCTAACACAGAGAACTCGGCTCTCTTGAGAAAAACGGCTAGGGCAAAACGTGTGAGATCTTTTGAAGCCATATCACTTCCATCGCCAAGATTATTCTAGGTTGTGGTATGATGATTATATCTATTGTGATTTCCGTTGCACTCATGATTAGCTAAACTTCTCTGTTAGGGTTATGGAAGCCTTATGATATACTATCTATTGCTATGAGTTTGTGAATTCTTGATACGTATGTTGCTTATATCATTACTCTCTTCATCTTAATTGAATTCTTGTGGTTGCAAACATATAGAATACGCCAGTATAACATTAACTTGTTCGAAAGAAAAGTTACATGTTTGGAAAAGAGAGAATGACAAGGAAATAGGGCTACCAACCCCTGTTTAAAAGTTAGTGCCGTAACTGAATTAACCTCTTGGAGAATTCGTACCATTAGTATACGCTTTAAGCTCGGAAGAGTTAAAGTGATATAATCCTTGATGGTCGAAAGACACTAGGATTTACCATAGAATACGAATCTCTATAAGCGCATGCATGTCTGAATTCCGCATAACTGATAGCCAATAGATATGTAAAACTCATAAGGTGGACATAACCCTAACTTACAATTCTCATTGATTAAAACCTACTAAACATTCCGTTTTTCTTTGTTACTTTGATACTCTTAATTCACGCTACAATTAAATCCCCCCTTTTTCGTAGAATTTTCGATCAACAGTCTACTAATCGTTGCACACTTAGTGACCAAGTATTCCCTGTGGGATTCGACACCCAACCCAGTTGGGTTCTATATATTTGACAACGACCGCTTACACTCTTATGAGAGCTGTAGTTTGAGCGTTATCAAAGGGATACGTTTCTCAAATTTGAATTTCAAATCTTCTCAATTCCCACATTCTCTTACAAGTTCTTGTTTCATAGTCGGACTTTGAAGTCTGGATTTTGCCTATAAAGAGTCCGGAATCAAAATATGCCATGTTTTTAAAGTGGTACCATAATATGCTTAACTCTCTTTTATATGCATTATTTTTAATGGAAATGAGCAAACAGAGTTAAGTTTCAGAAAATGTACATAACTCACTTATTAAGTGAGTTATACATTTTTTTAACATAACTCTCTTAAAAACAGAGTTATGTAAGAAAAGTTACATAACTCTATTAAAAAGAGATTTATACATTTAATTTTACATAACTCACTTTTTAAGTGAGTTGTGTAATAAAAGTCACATAACTCTCTTAAAAAGAAAGTTATGCATTTTTTCACTACATGAGTTATTCATTTTTTCTACATGAGTTACTCAAAAAGTGAATTATATAATAAAAGTTACATAATTTGCTTTTGTTCCTCTACGTAAATATAATAAAAAATTATATAACTCACTTTATAAAAACTTACATATTATGTGAACAATTAATTTATCTTTTAAAGTTTTATTTTTTTTAGAAAGAAGGCTAACTATTATGAAATGTGAGTTATTCAAAAATAAAATAAGTTAAAAAATGAGTTATCCATTGAATATAACTCTTTAAATATGTGTGATAAGTGCATAACTTTATTAGTGATATGAAATATGAATATGGTGCGAAAAATATATGAATTATGCAAAAAGTTGACATGTTCATCAAAAACTTTTGTCAGTCATAAAAAGTACCATTAGAAAAAATGTAAAATTCACAAAAAAATGACTTATCCTTCTTGTTTCTATAAAACTCACACATAACATAAAAATATGAGTATAACTCATTTTTCTATGAATTTTACATTTTTTGTAATGGTACTTTTTATGGCTGACAATTATTTTTTATGAACATGTCAACTTTTTGCATAACTCATTCATATATATGAGTTTTATATAAATAAGAAGGATAACTCATTTTTTTGTGAATTTTATGTTTTTTCTAATGGTACTTTTATGACTGACAAATATTTTTTATGAACATGTCAACTTTTTGCATAACTCATATATTTTTCGCACCATATTCATATTTCATATCACTAATAAAGTTATGCACTTATCACACATATTTTAAGAGCTATATTCAATGGATAACTCATTTTGTTAACTTATTTTATATTTGAAAAACTCACATAATCAGTGTGTTCTGCTCTCTCCGTTTCATAATAGTTTGACTGATTTCTAAAAAGTAAAACATTAAAAGATAAATTAATTGTTCACATAATATGTAAGTTTTTATAAAGTTAGTTATATAATTTTTATTATATTTACGTAGAGGAAAAAAGCAAATTGTGTAATTTTATTATATAACTCACTTTTTAAGAAAGTCATGTAGAAAAAAATGTATAACTCACTTAGTGAGTTATGTAGAAAAAAATGCATAACTCTCTTTTTAAGAGAGTTGTGTGACTTCTATTACATAACTCACTTTTTAAGTGAGTTATGTAAAAAAAAATGCATAACTCTCTTTTTAATAGAGTTATGTAACTTGTCTTACATAACTCTCTTTTTAAGAGAGTTATGTTAAAAAAAATGCATAATAAGTGAGTTATGTACATTTTCTGAAACTTAACTCCGTTTGCTCATTTTCGTCAAAAATAATGCATATAACTCTCTATTTTCTTAAACTTAACTCCGTTTGCTCATTTTCGTTAAGCATATTATGATATCACTTTAAAAACATGGCATATTTTGATACTTCTTTTTAATTTAATGACATATTTTGGTTTCGAACTCGCCTATAAACAGAGGTATCCTCAGTCCCTAAGGGGGAGGAGAAAAAGACGATTCTATTCACAAAATTTTCACAAGAAAAGTAACGAAAATTACTGGTTTCTTCTTGATTTCGGTCTAAATCTTGCATTCCCGAGTTTGAGTTTGGTTGCCGGAATGTTCTCGATAGAAAGCCTCAGTTTGCTGCCCAAGAAAATGTGCAAATTTATCTCTTTGATTTTTTTTCACCTTCGTCTCCTTCACTTTTTGGTTCTATGAACGTTTGATTTTTCTATTTGTTTTGGTCAAGTCGGAGTTGTTGTGTTTTTTATTTCGTATTCTGAGGATAAATATACTTTAGATTTTGAAAAATTATCTCACATGTGAGTACAAAAGTATGTGAATATGTGTGTTTATTTTGTTTCAGGACTGTTGGTTGTGTTTTATTTTGTTGGGTGTGTTCTTGATTTTTGTTCTCAATTTTGATGTAAATCTAATATGATCTCAAGAAATAATTGAAAGTAATTTCCTACTCGTTTTGATTTCGTTGTTGTTTCGTATTAGCAATATATCTTTGTGTCTTGATTGTCTACTATTCTTGATATGTGGGTGTATAGAGAACAAGTTATGTATTACATCTGAAACTCTATTTTTCATAGTGATTCTAAAATCATAATCTTGGTTGCTTTGTGTTAACCTGCTCCTTCAAATTTGGAATGAATAAAAGTTTTGCAAGAAACTTGTTAATTTTGACGATAAATGGTTCGATCTCAAATCAACAGTTTTTTTCCCTTTTATCCGTTTGATATTCATGTAAGAATATGAGTATTCTTTTATGAAACAATGGCTTCAAAATATACAACTTGGCATAACATGAACAGGTCCTAATTTATCTAATTTGTATTTTAATATTCCTCCGCTATCTCGTCTCCCTCTATCTAAAGTATGAACCTGTATGTATGGCTATTTTACGCATTTTATTTTAAGCTAAAGGTTCTTTAAAAATAAATAAATAAAGGAGATGTCGAGTTTTGTTGAAAAAACACGTTGGGAACTTGATTAAGGTGATCCCATAATGAAACCAATAGCTTCAACTTTTCTGCTTGTTTTCTTTGGATGTTAAAAGAACATACTGTGTGTGTTTTCTTTGGCAATTGAAGTCATATGGAAGTGTCTTTAAATTCTATAACTAGACTAATGATCAATCGGGAAATATACGTGATTTATGATTCTTTTACTTGAACAAGTGACCACCTTCTTATAGTTTGTTTTACCCTCAATTTTATAACCGCTCGAGCTTGTAATAGATAAATGGATGTAAACGATTTGTTGCGTGAAAAGATCTTGATATCTTGACAACTAACTTTGATTTGAAGAACATAGTGACTTTGTGTCGGTGTATTTAAATTTATATTCCATCTCATAGTACTAGATTACTTTTAGGACTGTAACGTTATTCACACTATTATTATCTTTTCTTTACACTTTAATACCACACTAAAACTCAAAGTTTCTTACTAATCTTTATCTTTCCTTTCTCTATTTTTATATGTACACTCGGGAGCATACTCAGAGTTTGAGAAAAAACTCCATCTATGTCCAAATCAGAGTAATGCTCGTGTCCAGCAGTCCTTGCCTTGCGTCAAAGTGTTCACGTGTCTCTCCCTCTTTTAAAAATTTTATATCTTTGTATTGACATATATGCATATACTCTTACATCTTAACCTAACATTCTGGTACTATGTATTGTTTTCTTTGTTAATATTTGTTAGTGCGTGAATTCTAGCTAAGAATAAAAATGGATGACTTGTTCCTTTTAGAATTATATTTGATTTGAACGGGACTAGAATACCACCCATTATTTCCTTTTAAATTCTCAGGAAAGAAGCAACCCTTTACAATTAGATGTAGACAAAATCATTTTTCCTAGATTGCTTCAAACAAAAGAAAATTTTCTTAAAATATCGTCATTAACAATTTTAAATCAGGAGTTTTGACTCTCAGTAGTTTTGCGAGCACACCCAAGTTTTAAAACTCATCCAACCGCCTGGCGCTATCTATGTTAACATCAATTTTTTGATAATTTCATTTCAATTTTTTAACTAGTTTCAAAACACAGGGTATATATGTATTCCTATGCTCTAATAGACAAGGTATATTTTATTATAATTATTCTTATTATTATTTTATTTTTTTTATTCTTTTTATTACTATTAATTTCACTACTATTATCATTATTGTCATTCACACGTCATTTCAACTCTAATACATATGTATACACTTTAATATTACTTTATTTCCAATGTTACTTTAAACCTATTGAAAATCAACAATTGAATAAATTTTTACATCTTTTCATACACTCCTGAATGTACATATATTAATGCTTATCTTATTGACAAAAGTATACTTTCATTCACTTTAAGATGATATACTTTGAACATATTTTCTTATGAAATTAAAACTTTATGCTTTTTAATATGTGTAAAATACAGCTTTTTATTTCCCATATTTTTGACAAACATATATATTTTTACAACATTTACATTATATATCCTGGTATATTATAGCGGTACATTTTATATACCTTGAGTTTCTTTTTCTAAAAAATTGTAAAGTCTTTTATCACCATTTTAGCAACTAATCAAATAAATATTTCCCAAATATTTTTCTAAAAAAAAAAAGACTAAGTCTAAGGACTATCTTTGGATAGGCTCTGAGGGATGCTTAATACCTTCCCCTTGATTAACCAAAATTCTTACTTAGAATTTCACCGGTTTTCGCAGATTAAAAACAGAGTTTTCACATTACAAAAATGGGTTTTTCCTAATTTTCCTATAAAGTTAGGTGGCGACTCAAAAAGAAAAAATTTCAAAATCCAAGAGTCACGACATTAGCCACCATATGTTGCAGATTTTTTCAGCCGGTTCGAAATGGGGCGTGATAGAATGGCGACTCTGCTGGGGATTTCCTTAGGTTTTGACATTAACAACTTAGTTATTGAATTATGTTTGGGAATATTTGTCTATTTGTGTTCATTTTTTCTATAATATAAACATTAGAAATATACATTGCTTTGTTTGAAAGGACGCAAGGCAAATTCAAACTTGCGTTTCTTATTTTTTTGAAAACACTACTTGTTATTTCTTTCTCATTTGCAACTTGTATCGAGTCTTGGCCGTACAAAATTCACACAATGTGGTTCATGCGAGGGGTGTCTCACGCTCCTCCAAACTTTCTTTAGATTTTTTAGTTTCAAAGTCGGTGCAATTAGGTTGATGCACCTTCTTGTAGCTATTCAGTCCTACTCTCAAACATTCAGGAAAAACTCTTACTTTAGAAATAGGTCATGTTGCATAAACCTTAGGCGGGATGGTCCAATGTATCATCTCCGCGACTATGAAGCCACCCTTTTGTTAGAAGGTTATATACCTTACGATATACTTTTTGTGAAATTGATTGAGATGGTCCAGAGATTAGACACTAATGTATTCAGTACAATTTTGTTGGCCCTCCTTTAACTCAACCGATGACGTGGAGTACCTTTTCCAGAAAAAAAATCTCTTAATTCAATTTCCTTTTCAAACCCACAAATGTAAAGTACTATCGAAAGCTCCACAAACGGATATTGAAATAGTATCAAATATTTCCCAACAATTGAACTTCTCCTTCCAATCAACAAATGTGAATTATTAGTCTAAACTCCGCCTTCGGTTGTGTAATACCCCAAACTTTCTTTCAGTCAAATCTAGTCTCCAGAAGAGTTAGTGATGACTTCCTAAATGATTAATTTTTAAACCAAATAGAATTTTCCCAATTTCAACTTTTTATCATGTGGAAAATTGAATTAGATTTCCAACGATACCAATTTCTTCCAAATCCAGTATCGGAGTAGAAAGTTATGGACGTTTTACTGAGAGCTGTCAGAATCGCCCAGGTGCGACGGGCAGGTTAATGGACCGTCGAGCTAGCGACAGACCGTTGCCTAAAACATCACAGCTAAGGCAGTAAGTCAATCTTCTAGCTAAGGTGCGACGGAAAGGTTGATGGACCGTCGAGCCAGCGACGGACCGTCGCCCTAGACGTCGCTACTAAGGCAGTGAGTCCCTATTCTGGACCAAGTGCGACGGTCAGAACGACGGACCACCGAGCCAGCGAGGGACCATCGCACGAGCCATCGCAGAGCTTGTTCAACAATTTAAAGACATTTTTAAAAGGGTATTTGGACCTTTTCCCACCCGTTTTAACCCCTAATTATATCAGACAATAACTCATAACTTCATTATTCATTTACAACATCCAATTGAGGTTTCTCTCAAAGATCAATCCACAAGAACAAGAAACCCTAGATGCTTAATTCCAAGTCAAGAATTCAAGCTTTCCTCTACAATTCTTTAAGAAATCATCCACCCAGGTATGTTAAGTGTTCATTCATTGATTACTTTCATCCATGAGGCCAAAGAATCCACTTTTAAATTATAAATTATGATGTTTATATTGTGGATTGATTATGATCATGTTGATGTTGTGTATGATACCCAAGTTGGAATAGTTAAATGTGTTTACATTAATTTATGCTATCATGTGGATTGAAATCTATTAAATTGAGTTAATTAAAGTAACCATGATGTATGAACTAGTGTATATGCCTAAGCCTAAGTTTATGCATGCAATGTGTTTGATAAAATGCCCAAGAGAACAAGAATCATGCTTTAGGACTCAATTATGACCAGATTGATGAACTCATGCTTTACCCTTATGTTCAAAATGACTTCCATATTATTGTTATGCATTGAAATTGTTTGATGGATTGTTCATGAGTTTAGCCCTATAAAATTATGACATGTTTATATGCATTCCTATTCATGTACCAAACCATGATAATCAAGTGCCTCATGAAATTTCCCAATGATTGTATTATGGATTGTTAATTATGGTTGTGAGTCCAGGAAGTGTCATGTCTTGTCAGTTTCATGCTATCGAGTCCTGGGGGTACTTGTACCCACCAATTTAGTTGTGTGCCTAGAGCCCGTATCAGTTTTCAAGATACTCTCAGTCAAGCCATGATCAGTAGAATTTAGTCAGTTACATGACTCAGGAAAACTCAGTAGTCTCATGAACTCAATCAGTTAACCAAATTCAGTAATATTCCATCAGTCCACATAACTCAGTGAACTCAGTCCAGTTCATCTTAGTATAATTAGTTCAATGTTTATTCAGTTGGGAGTAGAATTCAGCACCGAGCGAACCTAAGAATGAGGGAACACACTGACCATTGCGGGTGTGACCCTTATAAGCAATCCTTGTATTGCGGAACTATGTAGCCAGCATAGGTTGAGACATGGACACTGTCAGTTGAGGGTTGATGAGTCGGATCAACACTGCCAGATGAGGGTCCCATCATTCTCCTTTATGGACAGTGCTAGATGAGGATTACTCACAGCTTGTCCTTACCAGTGGCACGGTATTGACACCCTTACAATTAGGGTTACATATTGGACCCCAACTCAGCTATAATAACTTATTAGGGGAATGTTAGTTAGATGGCTACTTTCCACAGTTACAGTCTTAGTATCAGTAATAGAACTCAGATAGTTCTATAAAATTCAAGACTGTCAGATACAGTCACCCAGTTCAGTACGAAACTCAGCTAGTTCAATTAGAAACAGGACTATCAAACACAGTTATTCAGATAATAGTACAACATTTATATGAAACCTATGTTATCAGTATTCATATTCAGTGATGTCTTGATCTCAGATACAACTCACGTATTCATGCATGTATTCTCACGTTCATGTTATTCGGTCAGCTAGTATTGTTCATGCATATAAACCCTTGCATCCAGCCTATCTCACTTGCGTACCAGTACATTCAATCGTACTGACGCATTTGCGCTATGGTGTTTTATACCATAGGTTAAGGACCACAAGCTCCAGAGCATCAGTAGCATTCCAATCTCAGCAGTCAGAGTTAGCAGTAAGTCCTCATCCTTTAAGGACATGATTATTGCTTTATTATGTCATTACTTAGTTTATTTCAGTAGTTGGAGTTAGTTGGGGACATGACCCATCAACTCCTTATTCAGATAGTTCAGTTTTAGAGGCTTTCAGACTACAGTATGTTCAGACAGTTTATTTCAGTTCATGTTTTGGTATTGATATACCGTACTCTCAGATAGTATGTTTTATCCATTTTGAACCTTATGACATGTTTCAGTCTATTATTTCCTCATTTTACATGATTTCATACTGTATACAGGTAGAAATATCAGTCATGGGTCAGCTTGTGGTCATTCGGGGTCATGAGCACCGTGTAGAGTTCTGAGTAACAGATTCGGGGCGTTACAGGTTGATATCCTTTTCTTGGCAACATTCATGAGATATCTTTCATCACATCATCATTTGAATCTTCATTTCTGATCTATGATTACTTTTTATCAATACTTCATTTGTATTATGTATCCCTAAGTGCCTTTTAACTAGTGGTGGGATATTTGGATTCTTTCTTTCTTTTTATCACTTTTTCAAATGCACCATCCCAACCCACGTGATTCTTTCGTACTCATGCAACATCTTTGGTTATCGTCATCACAAGTTTATTTTGACTTTGTTATTCTCTTTTTGGAAATTCTAAATTGTCCTGAATCTAAACGTGACAGAATATGGATCTATTTCTATCAATTTGTTTGGATGTAGGCCCCACCTCTAGCAAAGAGAGGTTCCAAATATAGGATGCATTTCCTTGAAGTTATGTGAATGTTTAAATCAATGTGAATATGCTTGTCCGATGACCTAAACTAACTCTTTACCTTTGTATTTTCATTATTTTTTCTTTACCCCCGACAAAGGTTGATCGCATTGACATTTGAGCTGGATGACCACTCTTACTTCATCAGATCCAAGTCATCGACCTTACCTTGACGTAGTAGGGTTGTCCAAGGAAGAAAAATTACTATGTCTGATTCGACTACACCTAATCCAATTGGTACGGGAAATATTGTGGTTATAAGTGAACCTCTTGAAACTTTTGAAGTTAGAGCTACTATTCAACATGACGAGCATGTTGCCCGCTTAACTCAAGAGGTCGTGGATCTGCGGGGAGAATTGAATTGGGTTAAGGACTTGACCAAATTATCCATTATACTCCAAAGTCCACCTCCTGAACCCAGGAATGCTGCACCAAACCCACCATGTTTTCCATCACTTGATTCACCAATTCTCAAAACATTTCATTCTCAACATCCCCCTCCTACCGATAATAATCCACCTCCGACCACCTCGATAAATCTAATGAATCAACCACATACCTATACTCTCCACGAAGTCAAACACCCATCTACACTACCTATACTGCTCCTCCTAATCCCCCACTTATTAACCCACCAAATCAACCTCCAGTTCATATTCCCTACGTTTCTTTACCTTCTTATACTTATACACCACCCACAAATACTCCTTCAAACCAAAAACTCATTAATACCCCTTGTAATCCTCCAACAAATCCAATACAAAATACTTCTAACATATAAGATTATCCCACTCAGAATATACGAGGGACACATATTTCCATATCGTACTCGCAACATATTTCTCCCGTATATGCAGGGGAAAGCCAAACCTTTACCAACCCAATAATGGTCAAGTTCCAAATCGAGGTTTACCAGTACGAGGAAATAAAGAAGGATTCCAAGGCCAAAGCTGGCAATGATTTAGCAAAAGAGATTCATGAAGTTAAGGAAGCAATAGGAAACCTCCAAACTACTAGGGGAAGCAAGAGCTTAGAGTATGATGATATGTGCGTACAACCATACAATGACCCTTATTCACATTCAAGGGCCTACTGTGACAAGTTAATAGGAGTAGGAAGAAATAAAATAATCAGAATATAGTTGTTCATAAGAAGTTTGTCTGATGAAGATCTTGCTTGGTACACACAACAAGATCTTCATAAATGGCGTGGTGTAATGATATGGCGCAAGACTTCATAGATCGGTTCAAATTCAACACTGAAATCACACCAGACAGGTTCTACTTGGACAAGTTGAAAAAGAAATCTATTGAGATATTTCGAGAGTATACGTTGCGTTGGAGGGTAGAAGCAGCTAAAGTTCAACCACTAATGAGTGAATATGAAATGACCCACTTTTATTAAATGTCAAGATAACAATTTATACTATGAAAAAATGATAACCATGATGGGACAAAAGTTCATGAAAGTCGTTAGAATGGGAGAAATCTAGGAAGACGAGATTAAGTCGGGGAGAATCCAAGACTATACGGCTTTGCAAGCTATAAGAAAAGTAATTCAATATGGTTCTATCAATGGGAACTAGAATACGTAATAAGATGTATCTGCTTCCATGATTGACCAAAGATATATGCCAAGTCAGACTCTTTTCTACCTAAATCAACCGCATTAACCCATCTATCCTTACCATTATGGTAAAACTTCCCAAATGCTTTACTATCCTCCACTAACTACTTATCTTGTCTACAATACCCAGGAAAATTATTACCAACCTCGATCCCCTACTCTCCTAACTCCACATCTATATTAATATATCTAAGCTCCAACTCACCAAAATCGTCCACCTGCTGCATCCTAGTCCCGTCCAAATCCTGAAACCAAAACCACTCACAACTATACCAAATTAGTTGAACCATATGCCAGTTATTTGAAAGGTTGAAAACAACAGGCATGATACAACCTATTAAAGGAAAAATACCAAATCCTATTCCAAAATAGTTTAATGGTTCCAAGCATTTTCCAGATCATTCTGGAGTTGTTGGGCCCAACACTAAAGCTTGTTATTGTCTTAAAAATAAAACTGAAGCCTTGATCAAGGAACGAGCGATTTAACTTGCTGGACCTCAGCCCAAGGTGATAAACAATCCTCTACCAAACCACTGGAATACCAATGTGAACATGATAACTACCGAAGAAGATTGGGATTTGAAAGGGACCATCAGAAAGGTTGGAAGAGATACATCACCAATGGCTGTCCCAGAACTAGCACCAACGGAGAATACTGCTGCTACCGAAAAAACACCAACCATTTGGAATGCCAAATTATAAGAATCTTTAAATAATTGGACTTGTACTCCCTAGGGTCATGGTACATTGAACAAGTAGTAGTACTTTTGAAATAGCACGGTTCTAAAACTAAGGCTTGATCGTGCCTAAAAATTTATGTTGTGTTTCTTCATCTTTGGGAAGCTTAATTGCAAAATCTATGAATGAATTTTCTATTTTCTTTAACTTTCTACTATGTATTACTTTCTACTTCTTATATAAATAAATTATCAAATCTGCCAATTATGATCGTGACATAATAAAACAAATGAACAGAGTTTGATTCCAAGAAAGACTGCGAAGCATGTGAAGATGACTGAGAGTTTAAACAACCAACCAAGGAACATGACAAACATGGGAGTACTCAAGAACGAAGAATACTCATTCAAGAAAAGTCGACACATTACATAAGGCGAAGACTTTAGATAGGCTTTGTGTGAATGTAACTTTCACTTTTCATGTAATTACGAACTACGTTTTGGCCTAATTCCCTTGGCAGGATACATAGGCAACCCACGTAGGGTTCGGTCTTACTATAGAAAAAATCTAAAAATATCTTATTTGTAATAGAAGAACTACGCCTGACCTGATTCCCCCGGTGGGATACATAGGTCACCGACATATAGTTCGGTCACACTAGGATAAAGAGAACTTCTTTCTCATGTAATTTTGAACTACACACGGCCTGATTCCCTAGGCGGGATGTGTAGGCAAAATATAGTAGGTTCGTCCCCTTTATTAGAAAACCCCAAATAATTTTTATGTACCTTGAATTACGTTCTGACCTGATTCTCTCAATGAGATATATAAGCAACCCATATAAGGTTCGGTCTCATCACAACAAAACTCATATACCTTCTACACTACCAAAACTGGGGCAGATTTTGAAAAGATGCCAACAAAGATGATTAAATATTGTCAAGATACGTTTGACTTGGGCTACCAAACAAAGAGTAAAAATTTAAAAGAGATTCATTTCATTTCAAAAGTGTCACAGTCTAAGATTGGTAGAACTTTTGAAAACTATACATATTTGGGCATAAACATATATGTATCCTTTAAGAATTTTCTTACAAAGTTTTTACTAATGGTTTATTTTCCAAGTCTCAGCGAAGATCAAAAAGGTTTGAACAGACAATATGAACGGAGGGTCAACAAAATTAAGCCTCGAGTCAACACGAATCAACACCCCCTTCCAACTAAGAATTTTTCTTTGAGCGCAGGGATAACAAAGATGCAGAATGCCAATGCTAAGTTGATATCAAGGCTACCAATCATGGCCATGGATATCATTTAGACCCTACGAGGAATTGCTCATCAAGGAAAAATATCAAAGATCAAAGAATAACACTCAAAGCCAATCAATAACACCATCTACAGCCAAGCGACCCCATTCATTTTGTTCATTACTCTGCTCTCTTATTTTGTAATTTATTTTTTCCACTAGATAATTTTGCTTCAAATTTTTGCAGGAATCGATTTAGGATCTTCAAAGACAAGCAGATATATCATTGGGCCATACAAATCCTTCATCATAAGCCACATGTTTTTATTTCTCATCCATCATCTACTTTACTCTTACTTTATGAATTTATTCAACAACTTTACTCTAAAGTTTCCTTTTAGGATTTACAACAATCGACATTATGTCTTCGAAGACAACTAGAGACTCATTCATCATGAAATCTCCAAAGACAACGGGAGGATTTCATAACAATATTGTGTCCTCAAAGATAAGTAGAGACACCCTCAACATCAAGTCTTCAAAGACAACTGGAGACGTTATGCATCAATAACTCTCCGAAGATAATTAGAAGACAACATTGAGTCCTTGGAGACAAACAACAGTCTCACTCAACATTAAAGTTTTTGAAGACAAATGGAAACTTTATTACATCACCAACATAAGCCGAGTGGCTACACTCTTATTTTACCTTCTACTTTACTAATTACTTTAAATCGCTTCACCTACTTTAACAACTTTACCTCAAATCTTACAGACATCATTGATCATTAAGTCTTCAAAAACAACTGAAGATGTTATGCACTCTCTGAAGACAACCAAAGACATCATTCAATCCCGTAGACAAGCGGAGGCTTGATGTGTGAGCAGATGCTAACACATTTGAGGCTTTTACCTAAGAATAATTGCAAAGTCTTAAGCAACTTTTATCGTTTTTGATTGTTTTCTATTTAATATTATAGTAAAAGTTAAGATGCAAGAGAACCAACAATAATGGAAGTAAAAAAGTTGATTTCTGAGCAAGTAGAGAGGGAAGTATAGCTAACAACTTATCTGATAAGTCATAAGCCTTGTGATAAGCTATCAAAGTTGCCGTCAGCCTTAGATAGAGAATGGGTTTCAGCTGAAATTTATGACGACATCTTTGATAGGTCATCAAAAGTGTGATAATCCATCAAGCTCTTCCTTAGGCTTAGACAGAGAATGGGCTTCAGCTAGAATTTATGATGACATTTATGATAGGCTATCAATAGTATTATAAGTCGTCAGGCTCTTCATTAGGATTAGACAGAGAATGGGCTTCATCTGGAATTTGTGAAAACATCTGTGATAGGCCGTCAGAAATATAATAAGCCATCAAGCTCGTCGTTAGGCTTAGGCAGGGAATGGGATTTGAAGTGAAGAAGTGACGACAATTATGATAAGTCGTCACATGTATGATAAGCCATCACGTCTCAACGTTAACCTAAGGTAGAGATTTTTAAAAGTGAAGAGGAGCAGATGACATTCCTAATAAGTCGTCAGACTCCTGATAAGCCGTCACACATATCGTCGCCTTTCCAAGAAAATACTGTGATCTATGATTTTGTTTACATAACTAGGCTGAAGTAGTTAAAGCATATGTTAGGGTTTTCTAATCATAACAGAAGGAATGGGGGAACGAACGTGTTGAGAATCTCTTCTATTAAACTTTACAATTATTTTTGGAGAGATTATTACAATTATTTTGGGATTTTCTATTGTGAATCAAATATGAGAAATACTTGTTGCTATTTATCTTGCTGTAAGTTCATTTATCAAACTATGAATTCAACTTGTTGGCTTGATTGTTTTATCATGAGTAGCTAAATTCCCTTAACTCGAGTTGTGGGATCTATGTATTTGGGTTTGTAATGTAACTAAGTGTTTAAGATTCTAATGATGGTAGAAACTTCTTATTAATTCCATTGTTTTATACTCTAACTAGTGGTTGCAAACAATAGGCCTTTCTTACTGGTGATTTGCTTGAGATAAGAAATCAACCCTAGTAAGAAGTGAATTATTAACAGGGACTTGGAAGTATCAAACTTCCATTTAATAATTAATGTTGTAACAAGATTAATTAACTTGAGATAACATCCTGTTATGAAATATAAATTCCCTAAGTTCGAGAGAATTAGGTGGTTAATGTCTAAATAGGTTGAAAAATATTTAGACATAACTTCAACAAGGATAGTTTGTTGTTCCTACCTACCATAAGAATCTTGAACCGTTACTAGCATCTGTCAAATACCAACACCCATAGTTAACATAACTCTGGTTTTCCTTCTCATATTGATTCAAACACTAGGTTGAGAAGTAATTATTTGTTACCTTTCCAAAAACCCCCATTCATAGGAAACTGATAACTATCAGTTGATTAACCCGCAGATAACTCAAATTCACACCATATTGTTGTGGGATTCGACCCCAAACTAGTTGTCTTATATATTGACAACGATCACTTACATTCTCGTAAGAGAGGTGTAGTTTGAGCGTTATCAAAACTGGTGCCGTTGCCGGGGAATATGGTTGTAAATTGAAGTTGTGTGTGCAAATTAACTGTTAGTAAAGTTTCCTAGTTTTATGGTTATTTGTTGTTTTTGTTTGCTGCAGGACTTTTGTGGTGCATGCCAAGAACCAGAAGTTTCGGAGAACCATTATTTCCATTTAATCCAGAACTGCAACTAATCGGCAAAATGGCAGACCAGCAGGAGGCTGACAGGTTAGCAGCTTTTGGTAGAGCTCTGGTGAATGTGCAGAATGATGGTCAATAAGTACGATATCCAAATCCTGAGGATGACGTCTTAGATGTCGAGGAGTTGCTAAACCCTAGTAACCCAAGGCGTGCAGATCAAATAGCTGCACCAGTACAACATAATGCTAATAGGGCTCTTAACTTTGTGACAAAACCGATTGTAGATAATGTTGTTGGTGGTTCGTTTGTTGATCTTACATTCCAAGAGGCTTCAGAAATGCTTGAGAGAATGACCAAACAGAGTCGGGCATGGCATACCAGGGACACTGTGGTAGAAAGCCCCACTATTTCTATTGGTATGACTGTGGAATAATGCAGAAGATACGAGGAGCGTGATCAAGACATGGATCACCTAAAAATTCATATGGACTTGCTAACCAAGCATTTACTATCAGGTAAAACTGAGAAAGTGAAGGCTGTGGGATTGCAGAGCAAAATAGAGTCTGACTCAGAAGAAGAGGTGAACTATGTAAATAATCAGGGGGCTTTTCGAGGCAATAGCCAAGGAAATCAAGGTCAGACTTGTTATGACAAGGCTGGATATATGAACTAGGAGCAAGGTAATTGGAAGAGCAATAATGATAGGAGCAGGTTATATATCCCTCCTAGAAATCATGAGGTTGCTAGAACAAGTTCTGAAAAGATGTCCCTGGATGACATAATGGCTAAATTATTAAAGGGAGTAGAGTCTACCAACATAGGGGTGACTACCATGAACACTAATTTGTCCTATATTAGTCAATTAGTAAATTCACACTCCACTTCGATCAAACGGCTAGAACAATAAATGAGCCAACTCTCCACAACACTAAACTAGAGGAAGAGTAGAACGTTACCTAGTGATATGGTTCAGAATCTGCAAAATGATAGCTCATGTATGTCAATTACCACTAGGACTGGTAAAATATTACTTGGCCCTTCTGTGGTCAAAAGTTTGATTAAAGATGTGACTAAACCAGATAATGAACCCAAAGAAGAATGTCCAGTAGAGTCTAGGAAGTTGGACAGTTCTGATGATGCTACGGAACAAGGAAAAGAGAAGAAAAAAGAAGTAGTGGTGAAAAGTCTCCCAAGAACACCACCTTTCTTTCCTTAAATATCAAAGAAGAAGGTTGACGACATAAAATTTAGTAAATTCATGGGAATGTTGAAGCAGATAACAATAAATATGCCTTTGGTGGAGGCACTCGAGCAAATGCCAGGGTATGCTAAATTCATGAATGACCTTGTGACGAATAAAAAAGTGGTGAGCTATGAACCAGAGGATAATCTACACCATTGTAGTGCCATTTCTACACGATCCTTAGTGTAGAAGAAGGCCGACCCTGGAGCATTCACTATTCCTTGTACGATTGGGTCTCAAAAATTCACTAAGGCCTTATGTGATCTGGGAGCAAGCATTAATCTGATGCCATTGGCTGTATATAAAAAGCTGGGTTTGGGAAATATCACACCCACCAACATGCGACTCCTGATGGCGGTTAGGTCAGTAAAATGACTTGTTGGTATTTTGTATGATGTGTTGGTGAAGGTACATAACTTCATATTTCCTGTGGATTTCATCATTTTGGATTGCGAGGTAGACTTCGAGGTGCCCATAACCTTAGGTCAACTTTTCATTGGAACCGAAAGTGTGTTGATTGATTTACGTGCTAATGAGCTCTTATTTAGGATGAATAATGAGGTGGTGCGATTTAATGTGTCCCAATCAATGAAGCAGCATAAATAAATGAGTGTGTTCTCAATTATTGATGTATATTATGAGGATGAACAGGAGGTGTCAATAGAGGAGAAACTTATTGTCGATCCTTTAGCCGCAGTACTAATGAATTTTGATTGTGAAGGTATTAAAGAGTATGAAGAGACTATTTGTTCTTTGTCAGGAATGGGTTCATACTCTTATTATCCTAAGAAGCTAGATCTTGATCTTGCTAATCGACCCACACCACCGGCTAAGCCATCCATTAAAGAGCCACCGATATTGGAATTGAAAGAACTGTCAGGGCATTTAAGGTACGCATTTTTGGGCAACATAAACGTGCTACCCATTATTATTGCAGCTGATTTGGGCGAGAAGTAGGTAGAAGAACTTATTTTAGTACTTCATAGGTACAAAAAAGCAATAGGATGGAATATTATAGATATTATTGGCATTCTCCTAGCATCTGCACGCATAAAATACAACTTGAGAAAGATTGCACTCCAACCATTGAGCACCGGCGCTGTATTAACCCACCAATGCAAGTGGTGGTTAAGAAGGAAATTATTAAGTGGTTGGATAAAGGAGTGGTTTACCCTATTTCTGACAGTAAATGGGTGAGCCTAGTTCAACGCGTGCCTAAAAAAAGGGGCATGACTATTGTTAAAAATGTAAGAAATGAGTTGATTCCACTCAGAACTATGACTGGGTGGAGATTTTTCATTGACTACCTCAAACTGAACTCATGGTCTTTGAAAGACCACTTCCCGATGCCCTTTATAGACCAAATGTTTGATCGATTGGCTGGAAGGGGTGGTATTTCTTCTTGGATGGTTATTCTGGATATAACAAGATCTGTATTGCTCCTGAAGATAAGGAGAAGATGACATTCAGATGCCCATATCGCACCTTTGTATTTAAGAGGATGCCGTTTGGGCTATGCAGTGCACCCGCTACTTTTTAATGGTGCATGATGTCTATTTTCTCAGATATTGTGGAAGACACCTTAGAGGTGTTCATGGATGATTTCTCTGTGGTGGGAGATTCATTTGAGCTGTGTTTGGAAAACCTGAGTATAACTTTGCAACGATGTATTGAATTTAATTTGGTTCTTAATTGGGAGAAATACCACTTTATGGTAAAGGAGGGCATCGTTCTCAAGCACAAAATTTCAGGAAAAGGGATAGAGGTTGGTCGAGCCAAGGTTGAAGTTATTGAGAAACTACCATCTCCCATTTTAGTAAAGGGAGTGCGTAGTTTTCTTGGACATGTTGGCTTTATCGGAGGTTTATAAGAGACTTCTCGAAGGTTGCAAATCCACTTTGCAAACTTTTAGAGAAAGAAGTGAAGTTCTCTTTCGATGATGATTGCTTAAAGGCATTTGAATGCCTTAAAAAAAAGCTGGTCGAGGACCGAACTGGTCAAAACTGTTTGAGATCACGTGTAATGCAAGAGGTGTTTCCCTTGGAGCTGTATTGGGACAAAAAAAGGATAGCCTATTTCATCCAATATATTATGCCAGGAAAACACTGAATGTAGCACAAAAAGAACTGCACCATAACTGAACAGGAACTCCTGTCTATAGTGTATGCTTTTGAGAAATTCAGAGCTTACCTGCTTGGGACCAAGGAGATGGTCCACACTGACCACGCAACCTTAAGGTATTTGATGGGTAAGAAGGATGCAAAACCAAGGCTGATCAGATGGGTGTTGCTGCTACAAAAATTTGACTTTGAAGTCAAAGATAGAAAAGGTTGCATAAACTAAGTTGTGGATCATCTGTCTAGAATAGAAGGTGAGCAGGAAACTAGTAATGAATGAAGATAAATGATGCATTTCCTGATGAGGAGATCTTGGCTACTGCTATGGAGAAAATGCCTTGGTACACTAATTTTGCAAATTCTATTGTGAGTAAGGTCATTCCAGAAAACATTTCTTTCCATCAAAGAAAGAAATTCCTTCATGATGTGACACATTACTTCTGGGATGAGCTGTATCTTTTTTTGGATATGTTCTGATAATATTATAAGGAGATGTGTGCCAAAAATAGATGTATTGTGTATATTGGAAGTATGTAATGCTTCCCCAGTTAGAGGTCACCATGCAGGTGATCGAACGACTAGGAAGGTGTTGCAGAGTGGCTACTATTGGCCCACATTGTTCAAGGATGCTCACGAGTTTGTGCTGACATACGACCAATGTCAGAGGCAGGGGTCGATCTCTAAAAGACATGAGATACCTTTGACTAAGATGCTTGAAGTGGAATTGTTAGACGTCTGAGGCATCGATTTTATGGTTCCTTTTGTAAGCTCGTATGGGATGAAGTATATAATACTTATTATTGATTATGTCTCAAAATGGTTTGAAGCTGTTACCTTGTCTGATAATGAAGGAAAGAGGGTTGTTGATTTTCTTAAGAAGATATCTTCTCTCGCTTGGAGTACCACGTACTATTATAACCGATGGAGGATCTCATTTTTTCAACAATGTGTTTTAAGATGCCTTAGCAAAATATAAGGTGAAACAACATAGAGTAGCCACTCCATATCACCCATATACTAGTGGGCAAGTGGAGGTGTCAAATCAAGAGATTAAAGCCATCCTAGCCAAAATGGTGAACGCTAGTCGATAAGACTGGTCTCGAAAGCTCGATGATGCCTTGTGGGCATATCGGACCTCTTTCAAGACACCCATTGACATGTCACCATTCCAGTTAGTCTATGGAAAAGCATTCCACTTACCAATAGAGCTAGAGCAGAAGGCTTTATGGGTACTCAAAAGGTTAAATTTTAATTGGAAAGAGGCAACAAAGCTAAGACTGGGACAACTGAATGATATGGATGAATTCCATCTCAAGGCTTATGAAAGAGAAGACCTATACAAAGAAAAGATGAAGAAGTATCACTATTGGAGGATCGTGAAATGAAATTTCCAAAAAGGTGACTTCGTGCTTCTGTTTAATTCCAGACTCAAACTGTTCCCAGGTAAGCTTAAATCCAAGTGGTCAGGCCCATTTAGAGTTATACAAGTCTACTCATCTGGAGTAGTAGGACTTGAAAATGAAGACGGCAACATCATCCAGGTTAATGGGCAACGAGTCAAACTTTATATCGGTCCAAAAGACTCGATAAAAAGTATTGCTACTATCTGCCTCGATGAATTCTGAAGTAATCGAGATACCTGAGTCATTCCACGACATTAAATCAGGCGCTATATGGGAGGTAACCCATGATCCCCGTGCTTGATCTACTCCAGGTATACCCTAACCCTTAGTTCAGTTTTCCTTTGATTTTAAGTTGAGGGTATAGGGTGAGTTGTTGTAATATTTTGTAGTTGACTAGGAGAAATACAAGTACCTGAGGTAGTTAACGTGGTTTTGTTATTTTGTGAACACCTCTCAAATGGTCTGATTGTTTAACTGTGTGATTTGCATCTAATTGTGACCACTGTGCATCTTGTTATGGTATCAATTCTAGTGACTTGATAATCATTGCTAAACAATTGCATGAACTGGATAAGTAGTAACTTGTGATATACTTGTGTTCCATGTGCGTGTGAGATCTTACTTAGTTCCCTTTGTATGTTGAATCCAGAACTTGCCTGATTAGTCTTACCTAGATTAAAGGATAGGGGTTAGGAAAGGATCATAGGCCATTTTGATATTAGCCACTTTTAGCCTAAATGACCTTCCCTGTATGCATAATATCCCTTGATCCCTATTTTGAGCCTGAATAGACTATTTCTTTTTTTTTGATACCTATCAACATCTCATTTATATCATAATGAACTTGTTTTAGCCTTGGTTGTCCTTGGACATTGTGAACCTTGACTTAGGAAAATGGCCTAAGTTGAGGGTGGCTATCATAGGGGTGTGTGATGTAAAATGAGTATGAAGAAAGGTAGAATAAATAAAAAGAATAAAAAATTGGGTGCAGTGAAAAAAAACAAGAAAAGAAAAGTTGTGAAAAAAAAGAAGTGATTATAGAAAAGATCGCACCCATCCTGAATATGTGTGATCATGAAAAGAGAAGAATAGAAAAAGGTTAATAAGTGAGATCCCAGAAGCTAGTGTAGTGTAAAGGAGTCTTAGTTACTTTAAATATCATCGAGTATCATGCCAGCCCCTAAACTACATTACAAGCTAAAGAGAAGACCTATAGTGATCCTAACTGACCTGTTTGAAAATCTTGGTAATAAAAATAAGGGCAATCCTATGGTATTTAGTATACATTGATTGGAACTTCATTCTAAGAGTGAGTGTCTTTTGATTGTCCCCATGGTTACATATGTGATATTTGATATAAGTGGAGTGGGATTTCTTTGTAGTGAGGGCACACTAGTTACGTTGAAAGTTGCTAACTTGTTTGGATTGTGTAATCTTGGTACATGCATGGTTGTTGTTGCTGAATTGATGCCATATCTTGATTCTTGTGTGTCACATTATTGTTCGTCAATAATATGCACAGTTGTTGTTTTTAAATTAATTGACCTTAGATATGGTGAAGATGTTTTGAGATAATATGGATGGTTGACTGCCAAATGTACTCTGTATCCTCTTGGTTGTGTTTTAGTTGCTTGAGGACAAACAATTGTTTTAAGTTGAGGGTGTTGATGTGTGAGCAGATAGATGCTAACATATTTGAGGCTTTTAACTAAGAATAATTGCAAAGTCTTAAGCAACATTTGTCATTTTTGATTGTTTTCTATTTGATATTGCAGTAAAAGTCAAGATGCAAGAGAACCAACAATAATGGAAGTAAAAGAGTTGATTTCTGAGCCAGTAAAGAGGGAAGTATAGCTGATAACTTGTCTGATAAGTCATCGGCCTTGTGATAAGCTTTCAGAGTTACTATCAGCCTTAGACAGAGAATGGATTTCATCTAGAATTTGTGATGACATCTGTGATGGTCCGTTAGAAGTGTGATAAGCCGCTAGTCTCGTCGTTATTCTTAGACAGAGAATGGGCTTCAGCTGAAATTCGTGACGACATCTGTGATAGGTCGTCAGAAGTGTCATAAGCTATCAGGCTTGTCTTTAGGATTAGGCAGGGAATGGGATTTGAAGTGAAGAAGCAACGACAATTGTGATAAGTCGTCACATCTCAACGTCAACCTAAGGAAGAGATTGTCAAAAGTAAAGAGGAGCTGACGACATTCCTGATAAGTCGTCAGACTCCTGATAAGCCGTCACATACGTCATCACCTGTCTGAGAAAATACTGTGATCTATGATTTTGTTTCCATAATTAGGCTGAAGTATTTAAAGCATATATCAGGGTTTTCTGATCATAACAGAAGGAAGGGGGAATGGATATGTTGAGAATCTCTTTTCTTGAACTTTACAATTATTTTTGGAGAGATTATTACAATTATTTTGGGATTTTCTGCTGTGAATAAAATTTGAGAAAATACTTGTTGCTATTTATCTTACTGTAAGTTCATATATCAAACTATGAATTCAACTTGTTGGCTTGATTATTATATTATGAGTAGCTAAATTCCCTTAACCTAAGTTGTGGGATCTATGGGTTTGGGTTTGTAACGTAACTATGTTTTCAGATTGTAACGGTGGTAGAAACTTCTTGTTAATTCCATTGTTTTATACCCTGACTATTGGTTACAAACAATAGACCCTGCTTACTGGTGATTTGTTTGAGATAAGAAATCAACCCTAGTAAGAAGTGAATTGTCAACAGGGACTTGGAAGCATCAAACTTTCATTTAATAATTAATGTTGTAACAAGATTAATTAACTTAAGATAACATCCTGTTATGAAATATAAATTCCCTAAGTTCGAGAGAATTAGCTGGTTAAATGTCTAAATAGGTTGAGAAATATTTAGACATAACTTGGACAAGGATAGTCTGTTGTTCCTACCTACTACAAGAATCTTGAACCGTTATTAGCGTCTGTCAAATCCCAACACCCATCGTGAACATAACTATGGTTTTCCTTATCATATTTATTTCAAACACTGAATTGAGAAGTAATTATTTGCTACCTTTCCAAAAACCCCAATTAATAGGAAACTGATAACTATCAGTTGATTAACCCGCAGATAACTCAAATTCACACCATATTCCCTATAAGATTCGACCCCAACCTAGTTGGGTTATATATTGACAACGATCGCTTACATTCTCGTAAGAGAGGTGTAGTTTGAGCGTTATCAAGGCTCTATCCAACATTACAATTTCTGAAGACAACCGGATACTTCATTACATCATCGAGATAAGACGAGCGACTACACTCTTTCTTTTACTTTCTACTTTACTAATTACTTTAAATCAACTCTACCTACTTTAACAACTTTACCTTAAATCTTAAAAACATCATTGATCATCAAGTTTGCCTACCCAAGAACCTAAGATTTGCGATAAAAAAAGAAGAGGAGTCATTCAAAACAAGCATTCAAACATTCGATAATATTTAATCCTATAGTTTGCCTACCCAAGAACCTAAGATTTTTCTATCAGTTCTCGGCCTATCATGATACTATTAAAAGAGAATAAATCCAAATTACAATATTACAAAACAAATCTATAAATTACTAATTCAACAATTTTAAGTTTCTTTTCTCCCAAAATACAACTCAACCCCAAATTCCAGATGCTTTAATAATCTAGAGTAACAACATGAATCATTAATTAAAACTAAAAACCGATCCAAATCAAATCAAAAAATTCACAACACAAACATCCCAAATGATACTAATAATACACAATACATAAAACACTTATAACAATGCGAAAGAAATTAAAGATAGAGTTGAAGAATCAAACCTCAAATTAATACCACAGAGTGTCGAAGAAAACAAAATATGGATATTTTAGGAAGAAACCACAAAATCTTTATTGAACCTCCAACCCAAATTCCAACTTTGATGAAGCGGACTTGAACGAACTAAATGATCACAACCGAATCCCGATCAATTTGACACTCGACAAAAATCTACCCAAAAAGTGGAGCTCATTGGTAGTTTAAGGTATTTCCAGTGAGACCTTGCTTGAATAAGAACAAAATAAGTCAGTTTTTTGGATTTTTGTGGTGTTTGGTAGTTTCGAGGTCTGTGGTTAGAAAAACTAGCAAAGGAATGACATTTCTAGTAGGGTTTGAGCAAGTTGGCATTTTTTGGATGAAAAATTGCCAAACATAGTTAGCCTCCGCCTTTTATTTCCGTCTCCTTCATTTTATATCCCTCTTAATCTCTATTTTATCTCCTAATTATCTGTATCATCTTTCACGTCTTTTTTTTCTATTACTCTTCTCCCATCTTTCTTCACTGATTCTCTAAGTATGAATATGGGTCTGTGTTCTGTATGTGTATGTGAGTATATGAGTAAGTGAGTGAGTGTGTTGTTGTATTCTGAAGTGTATGGGATGGGTAAAAAAATGTGAGTTCGATTAGAAGAGGAGGATAGGGGGTACGTGGGATTTCAGGGGTGGGGGTGAGATGGTGAGTTGTCAATATTTGATAGGGTGTTTGTTATTTTTTTATGGATTTTTATTTTGTTTTTTAGTGGAGGGATTATCAAATGGGGTGGGGTGCATGGTAAGATGAGCGAAATGGTAAAGTTGACTTTTGGGAGGGTCAAAATTATATGTCTACATTATGTCCATCTTTGATTGTAAACACAAAGTGTTTTCAGAAAAAGAAGTACAAAACAAGATTGAATTTTACCCGACCATTATTCAAAAGAAGGGAAAAGAAAGATAGAGTCCAACCGAGTCTTTATATTGGGCATCCTACTTATTCTAAGTTGTGTGCGGATCAGGTCACATGTATTTCCTAAGGTTGAAAAGGAGATGGACTATATCGATTTGGGGAGACAAGTGAGGTCCTTTCAAGGTTCCAGTTCGAGGATCTATAATTACATTAAAAAATAAAAATTACAAGTTAAAAAATAAATAACATTACAAAAGTCCTATCTATGCAGCTTCTTGTGACTCTTGACTTGAGTTTTCAATGATTTTAAAAGTAATAAGATATTTAATCATCCTTGGGTTGAACTTGAACTTGAATATCTTCACCCCATTTTCCAGACGGGCTCCTTACTTATAATTTCTTCACCCTATTCTCCAAGAGGCCTCCTAACTTGCAATTTCTTCACCCTGTTCTCTAAATGGGTTCCTGACTTGTAGTTTCTTCACCCTATTATCCAAACAGGTTCCTGACTTTCAATTTTTTCACCCTACTCTCCAGGCGAGGTCCTAACTTACAATTTCTTTACCCTATTCTCCAGACAGACTCTTGAATTTTAATTTCTTTACCCTATTCTCTAGGAAGTCGCCTAACTTGTAATTTCTTCACCCTATTCTCTAGACTGGCTCCTGACTTGTTATTTCTTTACCCTATTCTTCAGGCGGGCTCCTGCCTTACAATTTTTTCACCCTATTCTCCAAGTGTGCTCCCGACTTGCAATTTTCACACCCTGTTCTCTAGGCAGGCTCCCGACTTGCAATTTCCTTACCCTATTCTCCAGGTGGGCACCTAACTTTCAATTTCTTTAGCTTATTCTCCAAGAGGTCTACTGACTTGCAATTTCATCCCAGCGGGTTCCTGACATGGTTTTTCTTCAACCTTTACCCTATTCTCCAGGTGGGATCCTGAATTACTATTTCTTCACCCTATTCTGTAGGCAGGCTCCTGAATTGCTATTTATTCACCCTGTTCTCCGAGTGGGCTCCTCACTTGTTATTTTTTCTCCCTATTTTCCAGGCGGTCTCCTGACTTTCTATTTCTTTACCCCGTTCTCTAGGTAGGCTCATAAAATTAAAATCAAAACTAGAACAAAAATTATCCCAAACAAATATGATGATAAAGAGAGTTCTCATTTTTCAAAGAATAAAGTCCCATTTTCCAGAAGGATCCTGAATAGAAAGTAAAGTCCCAATTTTCAGGAAGGTCCTGAACATAAAGTAAAGTTTCATTTTTCAGGAGGGTCCTGAACAGAAAGTAAAGTTTGATTTTATCGGAGGATCCTGAACAGAAAGTAAATTCCTATTTCTATAAGGGTCCTGAACAGTATGACAACTCATGGATATGTTTTTCAAAAGGTAGCTTAACTTAGTGAACAAATTTTTCTCCTTTTTCAACAATGAAAAATTTGTCAGTTAAAACTTGGATTTTTAGGCACTTGATTCAGCGCTCGTTTCCGTCATCTTTATTTTTGATTATTGGTACTTACCCCAGCCTTGTCGCATCACTGACCCATCTCAAATTAAAGAGATTGACTTTGATTCAAACACCAAATTTCTCTTTTATTATGTCTCTGTGATACACCTTTTGGTCCCTGAACATCCATGAATCCTGAAACCTGTTTGTTGATAAAAAAATTCCTGCCTTGCTTTGACTTATGATCACGTTTATTTCATGTGCTGGTTCTTGACTTTGCTTCATGGAATTGAGGAATCTGGTAGCAAGTTTTGAAATACTTTATCACTTGTTCTAACACAAATTTGACTAAAAAATGTTAAGAAATGATGATGATTTTCTTATTTTGATAAATGACATATAATGACAATAAAATTTGAATATGTAAAAGAAAGAATTAGACAATGTCCTTTTTCAAAAATACATAAAAGTATAACTTATCTGAATATGGCAGCCTACTCCAATGATTATGGCATGCACTTTGGATTAAGCTGTTTGTTCTTCCATTCAAACTTTCAACAGTTGTTGTTGAGTTAATAACCCTGACACTAAGTTGTTTCTTCAAACCCATTGAACTTGTTTGCCTCATTTAACCAGTGAGGACCTAAAGGGTTTTCACCAACAAGCCTCTCTTATTTTTTATTTCACTCAACTCACCATCACCTTACGGTACCCATGAGAGTTTTTGCTAATAAGATTTTGTCATTTTTATTTGTCTCAACTTATCATCGCCTTAAGGTTCTCGTGAGGGTTTTCACTAATAAGACTCTCTAATTTTTTATTTCTCTTATATTTCCCTTTGACGATGTAGAAAAGCAATGCCAAAACTATATTTCTATATATCCATCACATGTTTAGACTTAACATTCTTAAAGATTGATCTGAAGATCTTTTTTATTGTAACATAGATTTTGGACAGGGTTATAAATAAAGAATGACATGAGGATCAAACGTCACTTGAAGTGGAGTTGGACTTACAACTTTTGGAATCGACTCAAACAGCAGAGATTAACTCTTGCCTCAATTTTCTTTAACTGGGTAATTCTATATTTTTTATTTGGTTAGACCAAACTCAAAGTAGGTCTGCCTACGTATCTCACTACTAAGATAGGAGAATCAAGTCAAATGTAGTTCCGGCAACTTGTTCTTGGTTTTGGTTTGATTTTTTTTTTGAATTGATGATTTTTTTTACTCTTTTGACTCTTCTTTTCTTGACACCTTTATCTTTTCTGTCTCTATTTTTTATTCTAAAAGAGGAACATGAAAGAAAAATAAGATCAAAGCTCAAACGGGTAAACAAAGGATGACACAATTTTAGGATAGTGGAATAAAATGCCTTCATCATATCAATCTTTTTAAAATGCAAATACTAAACATGTAATAGAAGTAATGGAGGGTAAATATCATACATAATATCTTTTAACTGTATCAACATTGATAGCCATTTCTGCCATTTTTCCTTCTACATCTATCAAATATAAAGCTCCATTGGATAACACTTTATTCACAATGAAGGCCCCTTGCCAATTTGGGAAACACTTGCCTTTAGCTTCAATCTGATGAGGGAGGATGTGGTTTAATACTAATTGTCCGTCTTTGAAATGCATGTGACGTACCTTTCTATTATATGTGTGGGTCATTCTCTTTTGATACAATTGACCATGACATACTAATATTAGCCTTTTTTGATCTATCAAACTCAACTACTTCAATTGGGTTTTGACCCACTAATCATCATCAATCTATGCTTCCACAATGACTCAAAGAGATGGAATTTCAACATCTACGGGTATGACCGCTTCTGTCCCGTACACTAATAAATATGGTGTTGCCCCTGTTGAAGTGGAACAGTTGTACGATAACATAATAATGAAAAAGGCAACATCTCATATGATTGTCTAGTCCCTTGTACCATTTTTTGCAGTATATTCTTGATATTCTTGTTGGCAGCTTCTACGAAGCCATTTTCCTTATAATGATATGGGGTGGAATTTTGATGTGCAGTCTAAAATAGTTGGTACACCTATTGCATCAAATGACTTTTGAGATTGGCAATATTATCTATAATGATCAACTTTAGAATGCCAAATCTACAAATGATGTTAGCATGAAAAAAATCTACAACTTCTTTGTTTGTTAATAGCTTGAAAGTTCCTTCTTCTACCTACTTTGGAAAATAATCAATGGCCACCAAAATAAATCTATTCCTATTTGACGCTTTCTGTTTAATCTGTCTAATCACGTCCATCTCCCAAGATACGAAAGGCCATGGAAAAGATATTATGTGTAACTCAGTATGAGGAGAATATATCAAATCATCGTGTTTTTGAACAAAATGACTAGAATCCCTTTCCATAGTAAACCAATAATAATCCACTCGATGTATCTTCTTTGACAAGAAATAACCATTTATATGCAACCCACATACTCCAGAATGCATTTCAACCATAATTATCGAAGCTTCTTTATCATCTACACACCTCAAGAGTCCAAAATCAGGGGTTTTCTTGTAAAAAATTCCTTCACTTAAGAAAAACCCACTGGCCAAATGCCTAATAGTCCTTGTTTGATCACTGGTAGCATGTGTCATGTAATCTCCCAACTGAATATATCGCTTGATGTCAAAGAACCAAGGCTTGCCATCGAGTTTCTCTTTAACTATTTTACAATAAGCATGTTGATCACGACTCTGTATATGCATTGGATCGATGTAGGACTTATTAGGATTTTGGAACATTGAATACAAAGTGGCTAAATCATCAACCATCTTATTTTGAATTCTTGGAATATGTCTAAACTTTACTGATACGAACCGTCGACATAGATCTTATAAACATTGTTGATACGGTATGAGCATTAAATCATGCATCTCCCAATATCCTTGAATCTAATGGACAAGTAAGTATGAATCCCTCAACTCTAATAAGTCCTAAACTCGCATGTAAACAAATATTCTCATCCCTAAACTGTAAGCTTCATATTCTGCCATGTTGTTGGTACAATAAAATCAAAGTTACACCATTACCAAAATAAATTGTCTTGATTCAAAGATAAGAACTTCACCTATACCGACTTCTTTCATGTTCACAGATCCATCAAAGAACAACTTCTAATTTGGATCAGCATCCATAGTTACTTTGTCAATACACAACATTTCTTCATCACGAAAATATGTCCTTAAAGGTTCATCAAAGGGATTCTCAGGAATATGATCCGCCAAAGCTTGATCTTTTATGGTGGTTCGAGTCACATATACTAATGTGAACCAACTGGAGGCCTTGTCATGATGGGCATCCCAAGTTCGATCGGGATCGGAGACCACTCCTGTTACCCAACCCAACCTACAGCCGCCTGCCCTGAGTTGGCTGAATTTCTGAGCATGTAACAAGATTGTGTAATAGCTCACATGAAGGCTCTGGAATAGGATCACAACCATGATCGACCTAACCAAGTCCAACCATCCCATACCAAAAATCTAACCATGCCGAACCGATACCGAAAAAAGGGCCATAAACTAGGCCATAACCAAAGAAAGTTTCAACCATGGCAAAACCAATATCCAAAATAAAATCAAAGTGTTTAGAGATGTCCATAACATGAAATGGAGCCTTCTGAAAGGATGGAAGAACACCACTTCAGTTCAAATGTTGATCCCCTGAGTCAATCACTATGTAGAAGAAGTAGGATGGTTGATTTACCCACTAATCGCCAGTAGACTAGTTAGCGGGTAAATGCTAGCATGATATCAGGATAAGGATAAAATAATGCCATTTATAAAACCAAGTAAAACCTTCCATATGCACATAACCATACATATATATAACTATGCCGGGAAATGGGACTGGGTTTAGCATGCCATTAAAAACTTTACCTGGGTTGTGTAGCTTTGCCGTCGTAAACCACTCACGGGTTATATGGGTTCAGCTCCCCTTGCTGAAAAGGCCTCAGTGCGTGAAGCCGCACGACTAGGGAAGAAAACCTTGGATGACTAGTACATCTCACAAAATATAAAGTGTGACATCATGCACACGGTCACTAGGACCAAACCTCACATCGAAAAATATGAGTTTCCAGTTTTGATCCCCCCAGGACCTCCACCTTCCACGACTTTGCTACAACCCCTAGTTTAAGCCTAATTAAAACTATTATCAAACAACCAAACAACTATCCTTTTATTATTAACCAAGGCCATTAGTAGTGGTATCGACATACCGATTATAACTTGCAAGTATTGTCCTTAGCCAATCATATAGAGGTTTAAGAGATATTCCAAGTGCCCTTCCATTTACCATATTAAACCACTTGGGGGATTCCATGTACTCCAAAAGCATAACCATTTATCCACTTACCTTTCCAAGCCATTTAAACCATACATAATTCCTTTACCAAGGTTTAAAACAAGTAAAAGTTCTATTAAAATACTTAATGCAATGAAAACTGACAGCACCCAAGCACAAACACAAGTGGACGTGGTATTATCAAGTAGTAAAGTGGCCTTCAAGAAGGAAAGTATCGATCCCATAGAAACTTGATCTAACAACTATTCAATTCTAGTTTCACTTCTAAGATTAATTTGATGCTAGCGGAACCAAAAAGAGAGTTTGTAATTTGTAAATTTAAAATAAAGTAAAGAGTGCGGAAATTAAAGTCTTGAAAGAATCAATGGGAGAAAACCAAGGGTTGAAGCACCTTGAACAATCATACTATGCTATTGAATTTCATTTGTTAATTTGATTATCTTGGTTGTTGATTCGTAGGGTCAATTTCATGATCATGGTCTCCTAACCTCTAATCATTTACCTAGTTTAGACATTACAACTACATCGTTGAGCGGGGATGTAATAATTCAATTAAGTGTATTAAAGTTATCATCCTAAATTGAATCAAGTTACGATCCTAAGAACACCTCTGTCCTAGGTGCTAAGTTTAACTCTTTATTTTATAAAAGAATTAAAATCCATACTTTGTTTATTCCCATGTTCTATCTCCCTATTCCCTCTCCTGAGATCAAAAGTTCAACAATTGATGTATTCTAAAGGTTGTGAATCCTTAAAATAGTTAAAATAAGAATAAACAAATAACTAATAATTATATTCAAACCAAACAAAATTAATTCAAAACAATCGTACTTATGTTCTTGGCTTCAACCCCGGAAAGGGAGTTTTTAGCCACGCATAGCCATAATCAACATCCAATTAATTGTATGAATGATTAAAACTATAAAATAAATATAAATTAAAGAAATAAAAACCTAAAAAGAAGTTGTGATAGTTTTCAATGTTGTTCCAAGTGATCTAGGGGTTCTAAGACTCCCAAAACATGTGTTAAGACGTCTTATTTATAGTTTATAAGTCATAACCCCACTTGGATTAGGTTTCCACATCATTATTCGAAGAATTATCCCAATTTTTAGTGTCAAAGCATCATTCTATGGTGTCAAATGGCATCACTAGGCATATCTGGGCACTTTTCTCTTGATTTTTATCCTTAGTGCGAAGCAATGTTATCGCGTTTAGACACTTTTTTTTGGACAATTGAGAATTAGCACGGGTCCGCGACGTGGTGTTTCACCACTTTGGGACACTTCTGAATCCAATGGAATGAATAAAGTTCATAATGGACAAACAAACACTCTACACGTGATCAATACTTTCCATGAGTCCAAATTGCATCCAACTTGTGTCTTGTGCTTCTGTGGTCATTTTTGAGCCTTTTTGAGTTGTTTGCACTTGATTTGAAGATTGTATATCCTTCATATATCATCATAATACATTAACCAATAATAATATAGAATTAAACACAACAATTTATAGCTCAAAACAACACAACATCCTCAACGATGAACTAGAAACACGAGCTAAGCATAGGCTAAATTCACATTGAGCTTTAACTCATTGTTTTGACTCTTTTGTTGATCCAATTGACCTTTGAACATTATAAATAATTTGTTTTATATATAAATACATAATAACAATCATATTAATAATACAAGCATGAGAAGCATCAAGAGCACAAGACCTTTTACAAGGAGTCAAGCCAAAGAGTTACATGGTCTTCAAGCAATGTTTATGAAGTTGGAAGCTTGTGATTGTGTCATGAGTCCACCTATTGGATTGTATATGCTAAAATTGTTAAGAGGATATTTAAATACACTCCAAATCCACCTCTATTCGGTAGTTCATTAAGGGCATTCTTGTTTTTTAATGACTTTATTTTATACTCCAAAGGAGCACCCTTCATTAAGGGTATTTTTGTCATTATTTGTAATAGTATAAATAGACACCTTAGCTTTTATTTTCCTTAGTTTTTTTAGATAAATTAATTTTTTATATTGTAATCTTAGTGGTAGATTATAGTCTTCTCCTTCTTCTTAAGAAAGAAAAATCGAAATTTGAACCTTGAATGCAATTGAAATTGTTTTTTCACTTGTATTGGGTTATTTGGATAGAAAGGTGTGATTGAGGAAGTGTGAGTCCTTGGTCCACCTAAGAGGAATGTTTGAGATTCTATTGGTGAGGTGTGTTTGAAGGTTTGAGACACCATCTTGTCCTATTCATTTGATAGAAGTAAGGGTTTTTCTACCTATCTTTACTTTTTATGCAATCTTCTTCTTCATCCCCTTTCTAGTGTGTTGTTTTCTCTTTGTGTGCTTGATGATTTTTCCTTTTAATTGTTCATTTCGTGGATAGCCTTCCTTTAGGATATCATTTGGTATCAAATCCTAGGTTAGGGTTGTTCCAACATTCCTATATCATGGTTTTAGTGTTCCTATTTAGAAAATCTCAACAATAAAGAGTTCAAAATCTGAAAATACAAAAAAAATGTGTTGTCTTGTGTGTTTGTTGTAGATCCAAAATTTCCAAGTTAGATCTACAAGTTTTAATTGTGTTTTGTTGGTTTCTTGTACTCGATCCTTTGTCTCTAGCACCTAGGGAGTCTAGATCTACTCTTAGAGTGAAGTTTGGTTGAGTTTGAGCTAAGATCCACCATGGCTATGGAGTTTTAAAGCTTTTTTAGCTAGATCTGAATTTGACTTGGTTATTTGGGTATGTTTTGTGGCTGGTTTTTGGCTGGTTGAGCTTGTTTTAGCGTAAGGAACCTATATCTAAAAAAAAATCAGATTTGGAGTTCATTTGCTTGTTGGTCAAACCTGGTCAACACTTGAATATTCATCTTGTTCATCCATCATCTTCATATCTTATTGAAGAAGAATATTCAAATGTGTGGTTTGATCAAAAAGAGGGAAGAAAGAGAGTAAAAAAGTTGTTATTCCAAAAGCATATTCAAAGAATATTCCATTCTTCCAAAAGAAGGAGGGGACAAGGGGACAACAAAGTATACTTGCAAGTACAAGGGGGGGGGGGGGAATCCTTTTCCATTTCAATTGAAGGCTTGAAATAGATCTAAATTGCATCCTTACACCCTCAAATCCTAAACTCTCCTTACCAAAGGGTAGTGTTTTTCCGAGATAAGGTTTGGAGAAAATTGAAAATTCAAAAAGTGACAACCAACCACATAGTGCCATGTCATCACTTGTGATCAGCCGAAATTCATCTCTAAAATTAGATTTTCCTAGTTTCTAATTTTTGATTCTAGTTTCTTTTATGCTAATTCTATCACTAATTAGCAAACTAATAAGTACCTACTAGGTTTGGTAATTAGTCTAGAGTTCGTTTATTTCGTGCCTTCACTTTTTGTGTGCTTTTCTCCTTTTTAAAGTCATAGTATTTTGTTGGTTAAAGTTTGTGCATCACTTTATTTGAGTCATTTAAAACAAAGATCGATTCCAGACCAAAGCTTTTCACCTATCAAGTAACTTGTGAAGTATTGTCGATTTCCCAACACTTGTGAGGCCAAGTGAGAGGTGAGGTTAAGTGTGAGTGAAGTGAGGCTTTTGAAATAACTTGTTTATCAATTTGTAGGTTATTTTGTTTGCTGTTTTTTTTCTCTTTTTAGGTACATTTGCCATGGAATATCAAGGTACTACTTCCCAACCATTGTGAAATGATGCTATTGGAGCCTTGATGGCTCGTCTTGAGGCCTTGGGCCAAAAAATAGATGATAATCACGATGCTATAATGGGTGATATGGATTCTATGAGGAGTGAAATGGCATCCTTGATGGGTGGTGTGATTAGAATGAAAGAGAGGGTTGATAGATTATATCCACCAAATAATCCACGAAATTCAAACGACCAAGCCCCAAATCCACTTTACCAAGGACACCACACTCCATAAAATCCTATGCCACAAATCCAAACCCACCATCAACCAAATCCGGTTCCCCCTCTCCAAGCTTCCCTAAACCGAACTCAATCCATTCAAGTAGGAGAAATAGGAGTTATCACCCAAGGAGAGTGAGGCTAAGCCTCAATATGGAGAGAAAATGAATGGTGAGGTACAAGGAGGATATGAAAAAAAAAAGTGAAAAGGAAAGGGAAACCATGGGTAGTGAAGTTGGAAAGGGAAAGAAATGCTTGATTGTGGATCTTGTCCACAAAGAATCCTTATTACTAACTAACCCAAATACTAGAATTTTGCCAAGTATTTTCTCTTCTCATGTGTAGTTTCAAGACCCTATAAGTCCCAAGGAGAAGCCCAAGGAAGTTCACTTAAAGCCCTTGGCCGAAAGTCCCCATTTTGGGACAAGTGATGAAGAAGCGAGTCCAAAGGTAAAACTTGATATATTACCTTGTAATGAGGAGCATTAAGGCTTCCCTAATGCTAAAAAATAGGGAAAAACACTTCCCATGATCTACAAGTTAACAAAGCTATTCTTTACACTCCTAGAAACTTGAATTATTGTAATGTGGCTATTAGTAGCTAAGTTGATGTGAATTTGGGTTTACATAGTGTAGAGGTATGTTCTTATTTTATTGGTCGTTCTCTTGTCATGTATAATGATCAATGTGCTCCTAATAATAACTCACTACTTGAACATGTGGATGATATGCTTGAAATCTCGCAAGTAGATCTTGGTGCTTGTAATGTTGATCTAGATAATGAGTATGGTTCTTTGAACTTGTGTGAGGAAAGTCATGATATTAGTCTTGTTTATAGTGACCATGTGTATGTCAAAGTTGTGAGAAATTCCTTGGGTGATTGTGGATTTGATTCTCTAGTAAAAGAAATGGCTAGCCTTTTCTTAAATTCTTGTCTATTTCTTCTATTTGATCCCGATATACTATTGGGGTGGGGAAGGTTGTGTTTCAGATTGCATTCCTTTTTCCTTGATGTCTCTCTTAACCATGTCCTTTGTGATGCTTGTAGTAAGTATTTCATGATCATAACAAAGTATTATTGGTTGTATTTCAAAAATGTACACCCTTGGCTTGATTGACTTATGAAAGGAATGGCTCTTCTCGGCTTAGACCTTTGTTTTCTACTTCCATTTGATCCCGGAGTTCCTTTGGGATGTGGGTGGAGTAACTTCTGGTCATGTGCATTCCCTTTTGGTGTTAAAGCTATTCACTTCCTTTATATTCTTTGTTCCATGTTTTTCAGGACAAATACCAAGGATATATGGATGTATGTCAAAAGTGAATAGCCTTGGCTTGTCTATATAACTTGTGGTACAAATGCTAACCCTCCTCCCTTGAGGAATGCGTGTTTTTTTCCCTCTCTTTGTTTTTTCATGGTGTGAATTTGAAACAAATTCCTTTCAAAATAGAGAGGATGATACAAACATGAGAAACATCAAGAGCACAAGACCTTTCACAAGGAGTCAAGACAAAGAGTTACATGGTCTTCAAGAAATGTTTATGAAGTTGGAAGCTTGTGATTGTAATTAGTTCACCTATTGGAGTATATATGCTAAAAGTGTAAAGAGGATCTTGAAATACACTCCAAAGCCGCCTCTATTTGCGGATTCATTAAGGGTATTTTTGTCTTTTAATGAGTTCTTTTTACACTCCAAAGGACCACCCTTCATTAAGGGTATTTTTGTCACTATTTGTAATATTATAAATAGATACCTTAGCTCTTATTTTTCTTAGTTTTTTTGAGATAATGAATTGAGTGACTTTTTAGATTGTAATCTTAGTGGTAGATTGTAATACCCCAAAAGTTCAAACATTTTAGGATCATGATTCGAACTCATGAGTACTAAATTTTTAGTTCTTTGGTAGTGTTATTATCAAGTTTTATTCATATTAAGGCCTCAAAAGTGTCCTTTTAATAGACGAATCAAAACATTTCCTTACCGATTGAATTCTTGAGAAGGATATTTCTACAGTTAAATTCAAACGAGCTTATCTCTCGTTAAGCTATTAATTTCTGAGATAATAACCCACCAACATATATATAATTGAATTATCTTTCCAACGATACCAATTTCGCCTAAATCCGATATCAGAGCAAGGAGTAATGCCCATTTTACTCCAACATGTTAGGCTGGGAAACTGAGAGACAACATTCGTGATAAGCTGTTACAAGCGTGACGACTTATCACCAATGTCGTCAGCCTTAGGAAGATTTCCACCCCCAGTGACGAAATTTTGTGATAAGTCGTCACGCCAGTGATGGCTTATCACCAATGTCGTCAACCTTAACCAGAAAATCAAGATTTCACCCTTTTGTGATGACATTTCGTGATGACTTATCACCTGCTTGACGACTTGTCACGAATGTCGTCAACCTTAGATTTTCATCAACTGGGATGTGGTTCAATAAGGATATTTTGGTCTTTTTCCTTCACTTTCCATGACTTGTAACCCTCAAGGAGTGTATTATCTTTCATTCTCTTTAGTTAAACATCTCAAAAAACTCTCTCATACACTCTCAACCACAAGATTAGGGTTTCCTCTCAAGATCATCTCCTCAAGAACAAGAACATTCTCTCTCAAAGGGGTTAAACCCTAGTCAAGAAAATAAAGAGCAAGCCAAAGGATTTCTTCAAGAACCTTCAGAAACATTAGATCTCTATCAAGATTCAATCACTAAGGTATGCGTAGTGTTCATCCATGGATCCCTTTCATCCATGGAGCTCAAGAATCATGTTTTAAATTATAAATTGTGATTTCCTTGTTGTGTTATGACTATATTCATGTTGATGATTGTTGTTTGGATTTAAGGTTGTATCTTGATATGTTTTTCATGAATCATGTGAGTAGGTTAGTTGAAACCCATGAATTTTAGATGGATTAAGATTGTCAAATTGATAAGTACACCTATGTCCAAAATTGTGCATGTAAGGTGTTTGATAAAATGCCAAGAATGATAGAATCCATGTTTTTATGACTTAATAGTGCTTAAATGATAAGCCCATGTTCTATTCTTTAGGACTCCACATGAACTCCACGTTATTGCTCCGTGTTATTGTTGTGATATGGAATGAGCATGATATTGAAGCAACACGAGTATATATATGTTGTGCTCATCCCCTTCCATGTATAAGATGTTGAGAACCAAGTGTAGTATGAAATCCCCTACTTATGATATTTTGAATTGTGGACTCTATTCTTATAATCAAGTCAGTCATGTGTATCAGTTTCCTTCCATCGAGTCCTGGGGGTACTTATACCTGAAAAATATAATTGTGTGCCTAGATACATATCATGTTATCACGATAGTCTGAGTCAAGCCATGATCTATAGAACTCAGACAGTCATGTAACTCAGGAAATCTCAGAAATCTCATGATCTCAGTTAATTCTCAGATAATAGTACTATTCCATCAGTCAACAGAAGTCAGTTACTCAGTCCGTGTATAGTCAGTTAATCATGTTCAATCTCTTCAAATAGGAGTAGCAGTTAGCACCGTGTGAAACCAAGCATGGGAACTCACCTGCCAGCTAAGAGTGTGATTCTTAGCAGTCATCCTTGTGTTCCAGAACTATGTAGCCAGCATAGGTTAAGACATTTTAACCTGTCAGATTAGGGTTGATGAGGTGATTTGACCTGTCAGACCAGGGTCCCACCATTCTTATTAGAGTAACCTTCCAGATAAGGGTCACTCACAGCTTGTCCTTACCAGTGGCGCAGTATTGACACTCTTCCAATCAGGGCATAAATTGGACCCCAGCACAGCTATTATAGCGCATTTGGGGCATGTCGGTTAAACAACTACCTCCCACAGTTTCAGTCTTAGTCTAAGTAAAAGAACTCAGATAGTTCTTCAGATTTTAGTATACCAGGACTGTCAAATATAGTCAATTCAATTACAGTACGGAACTCAGGTAGTTCTATCAGATTCAGGACTATCAGACACAGTCATACATGTTATAAAAAATCCCAGTATTAGTCATGTTAGATATCAATAAACCATGTATTAGCATACAAATCTAGATATCACATATTCACGATCTCAGTTACTATGTATGCATGTTTGCACTCTCACGTTCATATTAGTCATTCAGTTAGCACTGCTCATGCATGTAAGCCCTTTTTCAAATAGCCTACCTCACTCGTATACTCAGTACTTTTAGTTGTACTGATGCATTTATGCTATGGTGATGTCTTTTATGTTACATCATAGGTTCAGAGCCACGAGTTCCAGATCAGCAATAGCAGTCGTACTTTAGTAGACAGAGTTGCAGTGAGTCCTCTTCATTCGAGGACGATATGATTTGAATTAATTTATTTTCTTCGTTTATCTTTCAGTTTACAGAGTTAGTTGGAGACATGTTCCTTCAACTCCTTACTCATACAGTATTTAGAGGCTTTCAAATTTTGTTCAAATTTGTTTTAGACTTTAGTTGTTTTGGGTATTTGTTACCCCATATGGATGTTATGATTTGTCAGATATTTTATTCAGTTGAACCTTATGGCCTATTATTCATGTTATCCATATTTTACATATATATTATATAGTGTACAAGTAGAGATATCCGTCATGGTTTAGCTTATGGTCCTTTGGGGTCATAAGCACCGTGTAGCATTCCATTTTAGAAAAATTAGGGTGTTACAAACTTGGTATAAGAGCCTAAGGTTCAATAGAGTCCTAGGAAGTCTGAAAACCGCATCTAGTAGAGTATTGTACATGGGTGTGTTGTGCGCCACATTTATGTGCAAGAGGCTATAAGATGTTTTAGGCACAGTTCCCTTCTTTCAGTATTCAGGTCGTGCTAGTAATCATGATCTCAAGTTAAACTCTCAGTCTAATCCGTTATTCTCTTATTTTAGAACATGCCTCCAAAGAGAAAAAACCAGCCAACTCCTCAACCCGAATATCCTTTGGGCGAACATGTTTCTCATGCGTAGTTTAGGGCCGCATTCACCACACTTGCTTAGTCTGTGGATGCCCAAAATGAATGGCCACCAGCTATTCTGGCCAATCTAATGGCCAACTCAGCCGCAGCTAGGATTCGGGATTTCACTTGAATAAACCCTCCATCTTTCTTTGGGTCTAAGTCTGATGAAGACCCCCAGGAATTCATTGACCAAGTCCAGAAGGTCATAGACATCATGGGAGTTACTTCTTGTCAGAGTGCCGAGTTAGCCGCATACCAATTATTGGATATTTCTCACACTTGGTACAAACAGTGGAAGTCTGAGAGGTTAGAGGATGCAGGTCCTATAGAGTGGGAGGAATTTGTCACGGCTTTCTTAGACAGATTCTTTCCCCAAGAGATGAGGGAGGCAAAAGTTCTACAGTTCATCAACCTCAAGTAGGGAAATATGACGATTAAAGAGTACTCTCTCAGATTTACTCAGTTAGCCAGATATGCCCCTCATGTGGTTGCAGACAATAGGGCTAAGATGAGTAAGTTCGTGTTAGGGCTGAATGATAGCGTGGTAAATTAGTGTAGGTCTACGATGCTGAACAATGATATGAATTTAACCAGGCTCATGACCCATGCTCAGTAAATAGAGGAGCAGAAGATTAGGACTAGGGAGAGGCAGAACAAGAGAGCAAGGTCAGGCAGTTTCAGTTTTGTTCAACCCAAATCAAAAGGAGGAAACCGTTCGCAGTTTCTTCCTAAGCCAGCAGTTCCAGCTCCTTCTTCCGTCAGTGCCCTAGTGATGAAATTCAATGAAGGCAACCGAGATTGAGCACCAGGCTCTACGTCTCAAGCCAGTGCCCGAACTAACCCCCTGTGTCAGAGTTGTAGTAAAAACCACAAGGGTACTTGTAGAACTAGTAGATATATTTGTTTCTGTTGTGGAAAGACAGGCCACAGGGTTAGAGACTATCCACAGTCAGGTCAGCAGGGTCAGCAGAATCGTTCCACAGCCCAGTCCAGTCGCCCAAATTAGCAGGGTGCCACTTACAGTGCTACTAGTGAGCAACGCCCAAACAGACTCTATGTTATTCATACCCAACAGGATTAGGAAAATTGTCCTGATTTCGTTACTTGTACGTTGCAGATTTTCCATGTTCATGTTTATGCTTTTCTAGATCCAGGTGTATCCTTGTATTTTATTACTCCTTATATAGCAGGCGATTTTGGAATCAGTCCCAAAATTTTAGCAGAGCCTTTTGCAGTATCTACCCCAGTGGGTAAAATTATCAAAACTCAGCGGGTATATAGGAACTGCCCAATTATGATATTTCAAAAAGCTATGTCAGCAGATTTAGTCGATTAGAGATGACTGATTTTGATGTCATTCTCAACATTAATTGGCTTCATTTCTACTATGCCACAGTCGACTGCAGAAGCAGGATAGTTCTGTTTTAGTTCCTGAATAAGTCTGTCCTAGAGTGGAAGGGTAATACTTCATCTTTCAGGGGTCATCTTATTTTCTACCTTTGGGAAAGGAAAATGATATCTAAGGGATGTGCTTATCATCTCGTTCATATTAAATACTCTGGTTTCGAATCTCCCAGTCTCGAATTAGTCCCAGTTGTAAATGAGTATTCAGACGTATTTCTCGAAGATCTTCCAGGCATTCCTTATGAAAGGGAAATAGACTTCGACATTGACCTTATTCCAGATACTCAGTCTATTTTTATTCCACCATTTAGAATGGAACCAGCAGAACTCAGCGAACTGAAAGAACAGTTGAAGGATCTCTTAGATAAGGGATTCATTAGACCCAGCGTTTCCCCGTGGAGCGCACCAGTCTTATTCATACGTAAGAAAGACAGTTCTCTCAGGATGTGCACTGATTATCGTCAGCTTAATAAAGTCACGATCAAGAACAAGTATTCTCTTCCCAAGATAGATGACTTGTTTGACCAACTTCTGGGTGCCAGTTATTTCTCCAAGATAGACCTCAGATCAGTCTATCATCAGCTCAGAGTTAGAGAATGTGACATCCCGAAGATAGTTTTTCATCCTCAGTATGGTCACTTCGAGTTTCTAGTCATGTCCTTTGGTATTACCAACGCCCCAACCACATTCATGGATTTGATGAACCGTATGTTCAAGAAGTAATTGGACATGTTTTTCATAGTCTTCATAGATGATATCCTGGTTTATTCCCGCACAAAGCGCGATCATGCAGACCATCTCAGAATTGTTCTTCAGACCCTCAGAGATCACCAGCTATTCGCCAAATTCAGTAAGTGCGAGTTTTTGCTAAGGTTAGTAGCATTCCTTGGCCATATTATTCCTGGTGATGGCATTAGAGTAGATCCTCAGAAGACCAAAGTGGTAAGAAACTGGCCTCGCCCTGTCTCTCCATTAGATATCAGGAGTTTCTTGGGTTTGGCTGGCTATTACAGAAGGTTTGTTGAGGGATTTTCTTCTATTGCATCCCCTATGTCCATATTGACTCAAAAGAAGGTCAAGTTTCAGTGGTCAGATTCTTATGAGAAGAGTTTTTAGGAGTTGAAGACTTGACTTACCTCAGCTTCAGTTCTAGCTCTTCCAGATGGTTTAGATAGGTTCGTAGTGTATTGTGATGCATCCAGAGTGGGTCTAGGTTGTGTCCTCATGCAGCATGGTAAGGTCATAGCCTACGCCTCCGGACAGTTAAAGCCCCATGAGAAGAATTATCCTACTCATGATCTTGAGTTAGCAGTCGTAGTATTTTCCATAAAGATTTTGAGGCATTATCTATATAGAGTTCATGTAGATGTCTTCACAGATCATAAGAGTCTTCAGTATGTCCTTTTCCATAAAGATCTCAATCTTTAATAGAGAAGGCTGTTAGAGCTCTTGAAGGATTATGATATGAGTGTCCTTTGCCATCCGAGAAAGGCCAACATTGTGGATGACTCTCTCAGTAGGATCTCCATGGGTAGTGTTTCTTACGTTGAGGATAGCAAAAAGAAGATAGCTCAATAAATCTATTAGCTTGCCAGACTGGGTGTAATACCCCCCCAAAAAATCCAAACCAATATTAGAGCCATGTACCAAGCTCATGCATAGTACATCATGGTTCTTTTATGGTTTTATGAGTAAGTTAGATGTATATTAAGGATTTAAACAACTCACAGCAATCAGACGAATTAAAACATTCATTACCTATTGAATTCTTGAGAAGGATATTAATATAGTCAACTTCAAATGAGTATATCTATCATTATACTTGGGATTTTTGAGTTCATGACCTATCAACAGATACATAATTGAATTATCTTTCTAGTGATACAAATTTATCCTAAATCCGATATCGTAGAAAAGAGTTATCCCCATTTTATTCCAGCATGTCAAGGCTGGAAAATGGTGACGACATTTCTGACGGGCTATCACGTTTCTGACGACCTTTTTGACGACGTCGTCACATTCTGACGACATTTATGACGACATCGTTAGCCCTTGGTAGAAAATCAATAATTTGGACCCCTTTTGTGACAACCATTCATGATGGCCTATCACGGACCTGACGGCCTGTCACGGATGGCGTTAAGTATATTTTTCCCAGCAATTGAGGGACGTTTTATTAAGGGTATTTTGGTATTTTTCCTTCACTTCCCATGACTTATAACCCTCCAGGATCATATTATCTTCCATTCTCTTTAGTTAAACATCTCAAAAATCTCTCTCATACACTCTCAACCACAAGATTAGGGTTTTCTCTCAAGATCAAAACTCTTAAGAAGAAGCCCTAGGGTTTTCATAGAAGAGTCTATTTCAAGGAAATTTTTCCATTAATCTTCACGAATTCTTAATATAAGGTATGCGTGTGTTCATTAATGGACTCCTTTTGTCCATGAAGTTCAAGAACCCTTTTCTAAAACTATATATTATGGTTTTCATGTTATGAATGGATTGTTTATCATGTTTATGTGTTGAATGATGCCAAGATAGAATCTTTATGTGTTATTATGAATCTATGACATCATATGAGTTGAAAACATGTAAGTTTGATTATTTATGATGAGTAATTGTATGATTCACACCTATGCCTAAGTTGTGCATGTAAGGTGTTTGATAAAATATCTAAGAGACTAGAAATCATGCATTATAGCTAAATTGTGACTAAGGGAAGGATTCATGATAGGCCTCTATGATTCAATGTCATCCATGTGGATAAGGTGTCTGGTGAACACTGTTGGATTACGCATGAACTAGTCTTATGGAATTATGCTATGCTTACTTGCAAAACCCACTTATGTACAAGATGTATAATACCCATGTACTTCATGAAATTCCCCAAGTTATGATATTATGGATTGGGGTTGTAATATGTAATGAGCAGGATATTGAAAGCTATGCAAGTATATACATGTTTTATGAAATTCCCTTCCATGAAATAGATTGTTGGGAACCATGCTTAGTATGAAATCCCTTATTTATGATATTGTGGATTATGGACTCTACTCTCATGATCAAGTCAGTCATGTGTGTCAGTTTCCTTCAATCATGTCCTGGAGGTACTCGTACCCGAAAATATAGCTGTGTGCCTAGAGCAATATCATGTTATCACGATACTCTCAGTCAAGCCATGATCTATAGAATTCAGTAAGTCATGTGACTCAGGAAAATCCAGTAACATCAGTAATCTCAGTAGTTCAGTAATCTCAGTGATCTAGGTAATCAGTAATATCTGTAACCTTAGTATTCACAGTCAATCTCAGTAACTTCAGTACTCTCAACTAGTCCTCAAAACTCAGAACATTTCATCAGTCATAAGAATCCAGTAAACTTAGTTAGCTCCGCTAAACAATACAACTAGTATCAGTCTAGTAAATCAGCATCAGTTCAGCTAATCAGTTCAGTTCAGTTATTTATTTCAGCCCAGTTATTTAGTTCAGGGTCTTTCAGATGGGAGTACGATTTAGCACCAAGTAAGCCTAGGGATGTGGACTCACCTGCTATATTAGGAATGAGATCCTTAGAAGCAATCCCTAAGTTCCAGAACTACGTAGCCAGCGTAGGTACGAGATGTCACCCATTAGATAGGACTGACATACTCAGGGGTCACCCGTTAGCACATTTATATGCATAGGACTGATCCCAAGAGTCACCCGCTAGATTAGGACTGACTTCACAATAGATGTCTTTACTGGTGGTGCAGTACTGACACCCTTCCAGTTAGGGCAGAGATTAGATCCCAGTCAGCTTATCTTGGGGCATGTCGGTTAGATGAACACATCCCACAGTTTTAGTTATAGATTCAGGACTGTCAGAGACAGTCAACTTAGTTCAGTAGTACAGATTCAGTACTGTTAGAGAAAATCAATCCTTATCATTATAAATAGACTTAAAGATCACCCATTAGACAAGACTGATGTCAACTATAGTTAAACAGTATCAGAATTATCAGATTTAAAGATCACCCACTAGATAGGACTGCTCTTAAATTCAGTTACCCCATATAAAATAGAACTCAGATAGTTCTATCAGAACTTAGATAGATTTCAAGATCACCCATTATCTAGGAATGATCTCAACTATGATTAATCAGTATCAGAATTATTATATTTAACGATCACCCGCTAGATAGGAGTGATCTCAGACTATGTCAAATTATCCTTATTATCAGTATACTCATGATCGCCCACTAGATAGGACTGATCTCAGATTTAGTTACTCCAAGTAGAATAAAACTCAGATAGTTCCATTAGAACTTAGACTGTCTGATACAGTCGCTCAGTATCGGTTATATCGATTAGTCTGATCATTACATTTATATCAGCTATATCAGTTGTCATGGCTAACATTACCAGTATTCAGTTTCAGGACGGTTAGACACAATCATTCTAACTAGTTCTTCATAATTTGAACTATCAGAAATAGTCAATAATATATTTAGTACCTCAGTAACAGTAAAGTCATGTCGTCAACATTCAGACTCAGTAGTCAGCATCATCACAAGTTTCGTTATAGTTGTCTATGCATGTATGTATTCTCACATTCATATTATTTAGCATTGTTCATGCATATAAACCTATGCATTTAGCCTACCTCACGCGTATACTCAGTACATTAAGAAGTACTGACGCATTTGCACTATGGTGCTTTCTCTTATGTTACACCATAGGTTCAGAGGAACAAGCTTCAGATCCGCAGTAGCATTCCAGTGTTCAGAGTTTGCAATGAGTCCTTCTCATTTGAGGATGATATGATTATTTCTACATTTACTATTCACTTGCTAGATGGAGTTAGTTAGAGACATGTTCCTTCAACTCTATATTCAGTTCAGTTAGAGGCTTTCATACTAGATGTCAGATTAGATATTTAGATCTCATTATTTTCTGTATTTATGACTTGTTTTGGTATTGCTATACCTTTTTCAGACATTTTGTTATCAGATATTTATTCAGTTCGGACCTTAGGGCCTTTCATGTTCATATTTCTTCATTTTATGATATATTATGCAGTAGACAGGTACATATATCAGTCATGGGTTAGCTTGTGGTCCTTCGGGGTCATGAGCACCGTCTAGCTTTCCAGTTAGAAAATTAGGGTGTTACAAACTTGGTATCATATCCTAAGGTTCGATAGAGTCCTAGGAAGTCTGAAAGACGCATCTATTAGAGTCTTGTACATGCGTGTGTTGTGCAACAAACCTATGTGCAGGAGGCTATGAGATGTTTTAGGAATAGTTTCCCTTCTTTCAGTATTCATATGGTGCAAGTGAGCAGTCAGATTTGTATAGCTTGTTTTCTCATCCTTGCATCTATTCATGCTATCGAAAATCTCATAGAATGTAACTATTTCAAGGTAGAACCTCTTAGTAGTTTCAAGTTCAGTTCATCTCGTGCATCTTGCATTAGTTTCAGACTCCCAAAGTTTAGTTATAATCTAGTTCATAGATGCCCTGTGCATCACCCAGTATCTCCGTAAGGTAAGCGTTCTTAGAGGGACTTAGCATCCCAAGGGAAAGATACCCTACTTTCTATTAATGATCCCATTCCTTAGATCCTTTAATTTCTCCTTGCATAACGAATTCAGTCTAGAATAGAGGGTACTCATAAGTTGACCTTCAAGTTAGACCTCAGTTGTAAGTCAAGTATTCAGAGGTTCAGTTTAGTTCATGATGTTCAGTCCATATGTCACGTAGAAGAATCATTCATGTTCTCATATTTTAGTTCAATCTTAGTGCCTTTACCATTGCATGTTCAGTCGCATGTTCGTGAGTCAGTTTAGTATGTATTGAAGCATCAAATATGCGTGGTCTGCTTATCAGTACTTTCAGTCATGCATTCACGTATCATATCAGTCATATAATCATCCATCAAATATGCATGGATTCAACTTATTAGTTTAGCATCAAATATGTATTCTCAGTTTGAGAAAATCAGTTCATCGGAACACTCAGTCCTACATTCATAAATCAGCTACCCATGCATCAGATATTCATGCACAATATGATATGCTCAGTTTTTAGTCATGTCATCCATTAAGTCATGATCAGTCATTCATGCTATATATTCGTGTAAGTTGTCTTTTCTCTCATCTCAGCCGGTATCATTCGAGGACGAATGTTTCCAAGGGGGAGATATTGTAATACCCTGAAAAAATATCCAAACCAATATTAGAGCCATGTACAAAGATCATGCCTAGTACATCATGGTTGTTTTATAGTTTTATGAGTAAGTTAATGTATATTAAGGCTTCAAATAACTCCCAGCTATCAGACGAATCAAAACATTCCTTACCGATTGAATTCTTGAGAAGGATATTGGTATAGTCAACTTCAAACGATCATATCTATCATTATACTTGGAATTTTTGAGCTCATGACCTATCAACATATATATAATTTAATTATATTTCCAACAATACCAATTTTACCTAAATCTGATATCGGAGCAAAGTGTTATCCTTATTTTATTCCTACATGTCAAGTTGGAAAATCGTGATGATGTTTCTGATGGGCTATCACGTTTGTGACGACCTTTTTGACGACTTTGTCACATTCTGACGACATTTCTGATGACGTTGTTAGTCTTGGGTAGAAAATCAAGAATTTGGACCCCTTTTGTGATGACCATTCGTGACGGCCTATCACGGACCTAATGGCCTGTCATGGATGGCGTCAAGTATATTTTTCCCAGCAATTGAGAGATGTTTTAGTAAGGGTATTTTGGTCTTTTTCCTTCACTTCCCATGACTTATAACCCTCAAGGAGTGTATTATATTCCATTTTCTTTAGTTAAACATCTCAAAAATCTCTCTCATACACTCTCAACCACAAGATTAGGGTTTCCTCTCAAGATCAAAACTCTCAAGAACAAGCCCTAGGGTTTTCATAGAAGAGTCTATTTCAAGAAAATTTTGCCATCAATCTTCACAAATTCTTAATCTAAAGTATGTGTGTGTTCATTCATGGACTCCTTTCATCCATGAAGTTCAAGAACCCTTTTCTAAAACTATATCTTATGGTTTTCATGTTGTGAATGGATTATTGATCATGTTTATGTGTTGAATGATGCCAAGATAGAATCTTTATGTTTTATTATGAATGTATGACATCATATGAGTTGAAAATATGTAAGTTTGATTATTTATGATGAGTAATTGCATGATTTACACCTATGCCTAAGTTGTGCATGTAAGGTGTTTGATAAAATATGTAAGAGACTAGAAATCATGCATTACAGCTAAATTGTGACTAAGGGGAGGATTCATGATAGGCCTCTATGATTCAATGTCATCCATGTTAATAATGTGTCTTATGAACACTGTTGGATTACTCATGAACAAATCTTATGGAATTATGCTATGCTTACTTGCAAAACCCACTCATGTACAAGATGTAGAATACCCATGTACTTCATGAAATTCCCCAAGTTATGATATTATGGATTGTGGTTGTAATATATAATGAGCATGCTATTGAAATCTATGCAATTACATACATGTTGTATGAAATTCCCTTCCATGAAATAGATTGTTGAGAACTATGCTTAGTATGAAATCCCTTAATTATGATATTGTGGATTATAGACTCTACTCTTATGATCAAGTCAGTCATGTGTGTCAGTTTCCTTTAATCGAGTCCTGGGGGTACTCGTACTTGAAAATATAGTTGTGTGCCTAGAGCTATGTCATGTTATCATGATACTCTCATTCAAGCCATGATTTATAGAATTCAGTCAGTCATGTGACTCAGGAAAATCCAGTAATCTCAGTAGTTCAATAATCTCAGTGATCTCAGTACTCAGTAATATCTATAACCTCAATATTCATAGTTAATCTCAGTAACTTCAGTACTCTCAACCAGTCCTCAGAACTCAGTACATTCCGCCAGTCATCGGAATACAGTAAACTTTGTTTAGCTTCGCTAAACAATACCACTAGTATAAGTCTACTTAATCAGTATCAGTTCAGCTAATCACTTCAGTTCAGTTATTTAGTTCAACCCAGTTTTTTAGTTTATTGTCTTTCAGATGGGAGTAGAATTTAGCACTGAGTGAGCCTAGGGATGTGGATTCACCCGCTAGATTAGGACTGAGATCCTTAGAAGCAATCCCTAAGTTCCAGAACTATGTAGCCAGAGTAGGTACGAGATGTCACCCGTTAGATAGGACTGATATACTCTGGGGTCACCCATTAGCACATTTATATGCATAGGACTAATCCGAGGAGTCACCCGCTAGATTATGACTGACTCCACAGCAGATGTCTTTACTGGTGGTACGGTACTGACACCCTTCCAGTCCGGGCCAAGATTGGACCCCAGTCAGCTTAGCTTGGGGCATGTTGGTTAGATGAACACATCCCATAGTTTCAATTATAGATTCAGGACTGTCAGATACAGTCAACTCAGTTCAGTAGTACAAATTCAGTACTATTTGAGACAATCAATCCTTATCATTATAAATAGACTTCAAGATCACCCATTAGATAGGACTGATCTCAACTATAGTTAAATAGTATCAAAATCATTATCTTTAAAGATCGCCCGCCAGATAGGAATGATCTCAAATTCAGTAACCCCATATAAAACAGAACTTAGATAGTTCCATCAAAACTTAGATAGACTTCAAGATCACCCATTAGCTAGGACTGATCTCAACTATGATTAATCAGTAGAAGAATCATTAGATTTAAAGATCACCCGCTAGATAAGACTGACCTCAGACTAAGTCAAATCATCCTTATTATCAATATACTTATGATCACCCGCTAGATAGAACTGATCTCAGATTTAGTTACTCCAAGTAGAACGGAGCTTAGATAGTTCCATCAGAACTTAGACTATTAGATACAGTCGCTCAGTATCAATTATATCGATTAGTCTGATCATTATATTTATATCATCTATATCAGTTGTCATAGCTAACGTTACCAGTATTCTGTTTCAGGACTGTTAGACACAGTTATTCAAACTAGTTCTTCATAATTTGAACTGTCAGAAATAGTCAATAATTTATTCAGTACCTCAGTAATAGTAAAGTCATGTCGTCAGCATACAGACTTAGTAGTCAGCATCATCACGAGTTCAGTTATAATTGTTTATGCATGTATGTATTCTCACGTTCATATTAGTTAGCATTGTGTATGCATATAACCCTTTGCATTTAGCCTACCTCACTCGTATACTTAGTACATTCAGATGTACTGACATATTTGCGCTATGGTGCTTTCTCTTATGTTACACTATAGTTTCAGAGGCACGAGCTCCAGATCAGCAGTAGCATTTCAGTGTTCAGAGTTTGTAGTGAGTCCTTCTCATTCGAGGATGAAATTATTATTGCTACATTTACTATTCAATTGTTAGATTGAGTTAGTTGGAGACATGTTCCTTCAACTCCTTATTCAGTTCAGTTAAAGGCTTTTAGACTAGATGTCAGATTAGATATTCAGATCTTATTATTTTCAGTATTTATGACTTGTTTTGGTATTGTTATACCTTTTTCAGATATTTTGTTATCAGACGTTTATTCAGTTCGAACCTTATGGCCTTTCATGTTCATGTTTCTGTATTTTATTATATATTTTGCAGTATACAGGTAAAGATATCAGTCATGGATTAACTTGTGGTTCTTCGGAGTCATGAGCACCGTGTAGCATTCCGGTTCAGATAATCGGGGTGTTACACTAGGTATTCACTTAGTTGATTCTTTAGAGGGTGGTGTATGTATTTAGAGTAGTTCAGAATCATCTCTAGTTTCCAAGGTAAAATAAAAGCAAGCCAAGGATCCTAGCCTTGTCAAGCTAAAAAAGTCAACCAGAGATCAGAAGGTTGAGGTTTTCTCCTAAGGGGGAGATGGTGTCCTTCATTGTCAGGGTCGTCTCTGTGTTCCATATGTGGATGACTTGAGTCAGCGGGTTCTTGCAAAGGCATATGGTGTGCGATACTCTATTAATCCAGGGGCCACTAAGATGTACTATGAATTATGGTAGATCTATTGGTGGAGTGGGATGAAGAGAGATATTGCAGATTTTGTGGCTAAGTGCTCTATATGTCAGCAGGTTAAAATAGAGCATCAGAAGCCTAGTGGTTCCATGCAGGAGTTCACTATTCCTACTTGGAATTGGGAAGAAATGAACATGGACTTCGTGATGGGTTTGCCTCGAACTCGTCATCAGTATGATTCAGTTTGGGTCATTGTAGACAGGATGACCAAGTCAGCTCATTTCCTTCCAGTCCATACCTCTTATTAAGCCGAGGATTACACTAAACTCTATATCAAGGAGTTGGTCTGATTACACGGTGTTCCATTATCTATTATATCAGACAGAGGTACCTAATTCACCTCTCACTTCTGGAAAGCATTCCAAAAGGGTCTTGGTACCCAAGTTCATCTCAGTATAACTTTTCATCCTCAGATAGATGGTCAAGCAGAAAGGACCATTCAGACTCTAGAAGATATGCTGAGGGCGTGTGCAATTGATTTCAAGGGAAGTTGGGATGACCACTTGCCTTTGATTGAGTTTGCATACAACAATAGCTATCATTCCAGTATTCAGATGGCTCCGTTCGAAGCTCTCTATGGTAGGAGGTACAGATCTCTAATCGGTTGGTTCGAAGTTAGTGAGGGCTCAATCATAGGTCCTGACTTAGTGTTTGATGCCTCAGAGAAGGTTCAGTTAATCAGAGATAGACTTTGGGCTACTCAGAGCTGACAGAAGTCTTATGCAGAAATTCGAAGAAAGGATCTAGAATTCAAGGTTAATGATATTGTCTATCTCAAAATCTCTCCTATGAAGGTGGTGAAGAGATTCGACAAGAAGGGAAAACTCAGTCCCCGATATGTCGATCCTTTTAAAATTCTCATTCGCTTGGGAAAGGTAGCTTATGAGCTCAAATTTTCTCCAAATCTAGCTTCAGTTCATCTAGTCTTCCATGTCTCTTAGCTTAAGAAGTGCATAGGTTACCCTTTAGTTGTAGTCCCTACTCAGAGCATGGATATCCAGAACAGCCTCGCTTATGAAGAGATTCTGGTTGAAATTATAGACTATCAGACTCGTAGACTGAGGAACAAACAAGTCTCTCTAGTCAAAGTTCTTTGGCGAAACCAGTCCGTTGAGGGATATACTTGGGACGCAGAAGCAGATATGCGTACCAAGTATCCTTACCTCTTCTCCGCCAATTCATATCAAGCTTATTTAGTTTTAGGTTCTCCTTAAGCTTATTTAGTTTCATGTTCAGGATTTCATTTACAAATTTGGTACTAAATATCATTGCATTCATTCATGCATACATGTAATAGTTTAGTTATGTAATCATGCATCAAATATGCATGAGTTCAGCTTGTCAGTTATGCATCAGATATGCATACTTAGTATGTTCAGATATATTCATCTTGTCATTTAGGTCAGTCATATCGTCATATTTCAGATGTTGCATCCCTTAAGTAAGTCCAGTACATTAGTAATGTCATCTTAGTCAGTCTCATTCAAGGACGAATGTTCCCAAGGGAGAGATATTGTAATACCCCAAAAGTTCAGACATTTTAGGATCATGCTTTGAACTCATGAGTAATAAATTTTTAGTGCTTTGGTAGTTTTATGATAAAGTTTGACTCATATTAAGTCATCAAAAGTGTCCCAGTTAATAGATGAATCAAAACATTTTCTTACCGATTGAATTCTTGAGAAGGATATTGGTATAGTCAACTTCAAATGAGAATATCTCTCGTTATGCTATTAATTTCTAAGATCATGACCAACCATCAGATAGATAATTGAATTAGCTTTCCAACGATACCAATTTTACCTAAATATGATATCCAAGCAAGGAATTATACCCATTTTACTCCAGCATGTCAGGCTGGGAAACTGAGTGACGTCATTCGTGATAAGCTGTCACAAACATGAAGACTTATCACCAATGTCGTCAGCCCTGATGACATTTTGTGATAAGTCTTCATGCCCATGATGGATTATCACCAATGTCGTCAACTTTAACCAGAAAATTAAGATTTCACCCTTTTGTGACGACATTTCGTGACGACTTATGACCAGCTTGATGACTTATCACGAATGTCGTCAGCCTTAGATTTTCAACAACTAGGAAGAGGTTTAGTAAGGGTATTTTGGTCTTTTTCCTTCACTTTACATGACTTATAACGCTCAAGGAGAGTATTATTTTCCATTATATTTAGTTAAATATCTCAAAAAGCTCTCTCATACACTCTCAACCACAAGATTAGGGTTTTCTTTCAAGATCATCTCCTCAAGAACAAGAACATTCTCTCCCAAAGGGGTTAAACCCTATCCAAGAAAATTCAAGATCCATCCTAAGGATTTATTCAAGAACTTTCAGAACCATTAGATCTTCTTCAAGATTTAATCACTAAGGTATGCGTAGTGTTGATCCATGGATCCCTTTCGCCCATGGAGCTCAAGAATCATGTTTTAAATTATAAATTATGATTTTCTTGTTGTGCTATGACTATATTCATGTTGATGATTGTTTTTTCGATTCAAGGTTGTATCTTGATGTGTTTTTCATGAAGCATGTGAGTAGGTTAGTTGAAACCCATAAATTTTGGATGGATTAAGATTGTCAAATTGATAAGTACACCTATGCCCAAAGTTGTGCATGTAAGGTGTTTGATAAAATATCAAGAATGATAGAATCCATGTTTTTATGATTTAATAGTGCTTAAATGAAAAGCCTATGTTCTATTTTTTATGACTCCATATGAAATCCACTTTATTGTTGTGTGTTATTGTTGTGATATGGAATGAGCATGATATTAAGCAGAATGAGTATATACATGTTGTGTGAATCCTCTTCCATGTATAAGATGTTGAGAACCAAGTATAGTATGAAATCCCCTACTTATGATATTGTGAATTGTGGACTCTATTCTTATGATCAAGTCAGTCATGTGTGTCAGTTTGCTTCCATCGAGTCCTGGGGGTACTTGTACCTAAAAATATAGTTGTGTGCCTAGAGACATGTCATGTTATCATTATACTCTCAGTCGATCCATGATCTATACAACTCAGACAGTCATGTGACTCAGGAAATCTCAAAAATCTCATGATCTCAGTTAATTCTCAGATAATACTACTATTATGTCAGTCAACAGAAGTCAGTTACTCAATCCATGTACAGTCAGTTAATCAAGTTCAATCTCTTCAGATGGTCGTAGAAGTTATCACCGAGTAAACCCAAGGATGGGAACTCACCTGCCAGATAAGGGTGTGATTCTTATCAGTCATCCTTGTGTTCCAGAACTACGTAGCTAGTGTAGGTTGATATATGTTAACCTATCAGATTAGGGATGATGAGGTGATTTGTCCTATCAGACTAAGGTACCACCATTCTCATTAGAGTAACCTGCCAGATAAGGGTTACTCACAACTTGTCCTTACCAGTGGAGTGGTATTGACACTCTTTTAATCAGGGCATAGATTAGACCCCAACTCAGCTATTATAGCATATTTGGGGCATGTTGGTTAAACAAATACCTCCCACGGTTTTAGTCTCAGTCTCAGTAAAAGAACTCAGATAGTTCTTCAGATTTCAGTATACCAAGTCTGTTAGATATAGTCAATTCAATTATAATACGGAACTCAGGTTGTTTTATCAGATTCAGGAATGTCAAAAACAGTCATCCATATTATCAGAAATCCCAGTATTAGTCATGTTAGATATCAATAAACTATGTATTATCGTACAGATCTAGATATCACGTATTCACGATATCAGTTACTATGTATGCATGTTTGCACTCTCACGTTCATATTAGTCATTTAGTTAGCACTGCTCATGCATTTATGCCCTTTTGCATATAGCCTACCTTACTCGTATACTCAGTACTTTCAGTTGTACTGACGCATTTGTGCTATGGTGCTTTCTTTTATGTTACACCATAGGTTCAGAGCCACGAGTTCCAGATCAGCAGTACCAGTCGCATTTCAGTGTACAGAGTTGCAGTGAGTCCTCTTCATTCGACGATGATATGATTTGACTACATTTATTTTCTTCGATTATCTTTCAGTTTACGGAGTTAGTTGGAGACATGTTCCTTCAACTCCTTACTCAAATAGTATTTAGAGGCTTTCAGATTTAGTTTAGATTTGTTTCAGACTTCAGTTGTTTTGGGTATTTGTTACACCATATGGATGTTATGATTTGTCAGATATTTTATTCAGTTGAACCTTATGTCCTATTTTTCATGTTTTCCATATTTTACATGTATATTATGCAGTGTACAGGTAGAGATATCAGTCATGGGTTAGCTTGTAGTCCTTCAGGGTCATCAGAACTGTGTAGCATTCTGGTTCAGAAAAATTGGGGTATTACACAGATTGTAGTTTTATCATTCTCCTTAAGAGAGGAAAACCGAAATTTGAACCTTGAATGCTATTGAAATTGTTTTTTCACTTGTATTGGGTTATTTGGAAAGAAAGATGTGATTGAGGAAGTGTGAGTCCTTTGGTCCACCTAAGAGGAAGGTTTGAGATTTCATTTATGAGGTGTGGTTGGTGATTTGATGCATCTCCTTTTGTTAATCATCTAGTGGAAGTAAGGGTCACTCTACTATCTTTACATTTTATGCATTCTTCTTTATCTCTTTTCTTCTTGGTGTGTTGTTTTCTCTATGTGTGGTTGCAGATTTTTGGTATCTTTAGTACCAATTTAGTGTATAGCCTTCCTTTAGTCTATCATTTTTGTATCAAGCATGAGAAGCACCAAGATCATGAGACATTTCACAAGGAGTCAAGCCAGAGAGTTACATGGTCTTCAAGCAATGTTTATGAAGTTGGAAACTTGTAATTATGTCATGAGTTCACATATTGGAGTGTATATGCTAAATGTGTTAAGAGGATCTTGAAATACACTCCAAATACACCTCTATTTAGCGGTTCATTAAGGGCATTCTTGTCTTTTAATGACTTCTTTTTACACTCCAAAGGAGCACCCTTCATTAAAGGTATTTTTGTCATTGTTTGTAATAGTATAAATAGACACCTTAGTTCTTATTTTCCTTAGTTTTTTGAGATAATCAATTGAGTGATTTTTTAGATTGTAATATTAGTGGTAGATTGTAGTATTCTCCTTCTCCTTAAGAGAGGAAAATCAAAATTTGAACCTTGAATGCAATTGAAATTGTTTTTTCACTTGTATTGGGTTATTTGGCAAGAAAGGTGTGATTGGGGAAGTGTGAGTCCTTTGTTCCACCTAAGAGGAAGGTTTGAGATTATATTGGTGAGGTGTGCTTGAAGGTTTGAGACACCTTCTTGTTCTATTCATTTGATAGAAGTAAGGGTTTTTCTATCTATCTTTACTTTTTATGCAATCTTCTTCTTCATCCCCCTTCTAGTGTGTTGTTTTCTCTTTGTGTGCTTGCTGACTTTTTCCTTTTAAGTGTCCATTTAGTGGATAGCCTTCCTTTAGGATATCATGTAACTCATTAAAATACATTAGAATCCAACACAATAGACTAGGAAAACTCCTATTTCAAGCTAGTTACACTAGTTTTCCCGGTTGAACTCTAAATGCTCAAATTGAATCAAAACTCATGTGAAACCACCATTAAACATTGTAAACACATACTTGGACACATAGATGCTCATTTATATCATTATAACCACATATATAATAATAATCATCCTCAAAACAAGGCTTAATAAGCTAGAATAGTAGCACTAGAATGCATAAATACACCCAACATCACCACCCCACACTTAATGTCTTGTTAGTCCTCGAACAACTCTTAACTATAAACACCATGAGATGAAAAGACTCCACACTTATACTAAATGAAAGAGATTCAAGCTAGTATTATAATGACTACACGGAATGCAAGTTTACAATACTAAGCATGCTATACACAATTGAAAGCTCATGAACACTACTCCAAAATATCCTAGCCTCAAGAATTTACTCACCTAAGTGGCAAACTCATGTTTATCATTTAATCATAGACATTATACAAATCACCCACATTCATCAAACATGTTCTTCTCACAACAAGAGAGTTACCCATAATCACTCACAATAATGCAAATTATCATAATGGGTATACAAATCAAGCTATGCTCACTCTCACAAACAATTCATAAGTTACACATAATGAACCATAGGCTTGCCCTTAGTGTAGTGCTCCACTAATATTCGAATGATGAACTTAGGATCAATTAGGTCTTTTCAAGGTTGTAATGTAGAGTAAGGGAAGGGTAGGAACTATTTGGGAATAGTGACTAACCTCTCTAAGTGCTTTAATACCCTACGTCATACATTTAAAACCAATCTCAAACAACCAAATTACACCATTTTAGTCTACCCCATTCTTTCATTTTGCCCTACCTCTTTTAAGAATTTTCACAAACACATGGTGGGCGTATTATTTATTACCACATAAATCAATTTTTTCTCTTTTTTTCCAACCATGGAAATATTTCTATCATAAATTATATCACATCCATCCACAACACATTAAATATAAACACCAATAACTATTATCTCGGAGCATCAATTTCACCCTTTTCTTCTTCAATTTCTCAAACTCCTTACTAAATTTTTATTTTATTAAAACACTTAGGAGCTTTTTTTTTGGATCAAATTATGGTCTATCAAAGAAGGGGATTAGGCTACATATGAGGCTACAAAAAAAAAGGCTAAAGGCTCAATGGGGTTAACTAGGATAATACACAAAGGGTAGGACAACTAGAAGGTATAAAACAAGGCTATCAAGGAAATTCCTAAATCATCTCCTAACTCACACTCTTTATTTCTCTTCACACACACCGGGAAAGTTCTAGACATCACATGCAACAAAGAATATACAAAATACATCACATCACATGGCACATGCTCAACTTAATAGAATCATCATAGACTCACAACCAAATAATAAAATGAATTCAAAATTAAGCCAACAAATACTAGAGTCACAAACCTGAGCCTAAGAGTTTCAAGAATAGAATTTATTCTTTCCACATGATTTTAACAACAAAACCACTTGCATCATGTAATAAAAAATAGCACCAAATCAAATATCCTACATAAATTTTTTAAAATTGAGTCAAAATTTTGGAATTTTCCAACCACATTCTTAAAAATCTACCTTGTCACCAAAGTGAATTTAAAGGTATGAGATAGAAATAATCCCTGTGACCTCTAGGCTTAGCTATTAGCATCTTTACACATAAAGTATTTCTATAGGCACCCCACACTCGTTCTTTGCCACGCTTCAAGCTCAAGTTTATGGTACTCAGACTTTCTATTAACTTGTGACTCAACCAAAAACAAAAACTACGTGAAATAAAACTAAAAAGAAAACTGAAATAAAACATACATAATTAACTTGGGTTGCCTCCCAAGCAACGCCTGATTTAGTATAGTGGCACGACCCAACTCAACTCAGCCATATTCCTTCACCCTTTTACTCCTTTTTTAGATCCTTTTTTTCATTTGTTTCAAGCCTCTTGGGTTTGCACTCTCAAAGTCAACATGTTTTTCAAATTCAACCTTCTTCTTGTTAGGAAACAGTGGATTCAACTTGGCCCACTCAATCAGGTAATTTGAAGAGTTCTTTGGTGGATTAACTACCCCACACTTTTCCCCTTCAATCACATTGATTGCACACAAATCTTTAATTTAGGGTTTTATGATGGGTGTTTTGTAAACATCAAATACCACCTTCTCATCATCTACTCTTATCTTGAGTGTGCCTTCTTTAACATCAATCAAGGCCCCTCCAGTTGCTAAGAATGGATGCCCAAGAAGACTGGTACCTGTTTATCTGACTCAAAGTCAAGAACAAAAGAGTCAGCATATACAATGAATTTACCAAACTTTATGAGTACATCCTCTATTATGCCTTCAGGATATGTAATGGATCCATCTGCGAGCTGCATAACCACGGGTGTCAATTTAGGCTCCCCAAAGGCCAATATTTTAAACAATGATAGGGGCATCAAATTTATGCTTCCCCAAAATCACTTGGCGCATGGACTACTTTACTCCCAACTTGGATTAGGATGGCAAACTTCCCCTAATTTCTTGATTTCTCGGGGATATTCTATGTTATCACAGTGCTACACTCTTCAGTGAGTGGTATAGCTCCCATATCCTTCAATTACCTTGTTAGCCACCACATCCCTTAAGTACTTTGTGTACTTGGGAATACTCTAAAAAACATCTAAGAAAGACAATTTAATGTGAAGAACTCTGAATGTATCAAAGAACTTCTTAAACAGTGCATCCTCTTTCACTTTAATTTGCCCCTGAGGGAAAGGTAATGGCAGAGTCTTCTTCACTTCTGATTCAACAACTTTTTTTCAAGTACTTAGACTTCCTTGAATTTTTAGCAACTCTGTCATTTACCTGTTGGGTCACCACATGTAATGCCCCGAGTCTCTATCCCGAATGCTATACGGTGCTCATAATCTCGAAAAACCACAAGCTAACCCATAACTGGTACCTGCTGTAATAACTAAATAGTAATATTGCAAATATGTGGAAATTAGGCTGAAAACATGCCATAAGATTCAATACTATTATAAAATTGAATACGGTATAACAATACCAAAACTAAAACATCTGTTTGAAAATACTCTTGTCTGAAAAAGCCTGTAAACTGTCTGAAATATGGAGTTGATGGGACAAGTCCCGAACTAACTTTGAACTACTGAAATTAACTAAGATGCTAAAATAATAATCATGTCCTTGAACAATGAGGAATCACCACTAACTCTAACTGTTGAAAATTGGTAACTGCTAGGGATGATTAGGAGCTCTTACGTCTGAACCTATGATAAAAAAATCATAGAATAAAATAAAAAGTATGCGCAAGTACTTTGTATGTACTAGTATGAACAGTTAGGTAGGCTGAAATGCATGGGTTCATATGCATAAATAAAACTGACTGAATGACATGAATATAACTGAATGAGAGTACATGCATGATTACAAAAACTGTAACAGAGATTGTGATAACCCTGAATACTGAGTCTGAATACTAATTAACTAATATATGAGTATACTAATACTAAATTACTAATAACTAAATATATGTATCTGACAGTCTTGATTCTATGGAACTATACTAAGTTTCATACTCAGCTGAGTGACTGTGTCTGATAGTCATGAATCTATAGAACTAAATTAAGTTCTATTCTAAAACTGGAGGTGAAACTGAGACTGTGGGAGGTAATCATCTAACCGACATACCTCTTTCTGATTAGGTTGGGGTCCAACCTGTAACCTCAATTGGAAGGGTGTCAATACCGTGCTATAGGTAAAGAAAAGATGTGAGATAACCCTCTCTGACAGGAAGCTCTTTCGTCAACCCTCACTGGCAAGAAAACTTGAATGAGATGTATCAACCCTTATAATATCTGGCAGGAAGATATCTTAACCTATGTTGGCTACGTAGTTTTATAATACAGGGATTTCTACTAAGGGTCAAACCCTCTATTGGAAGGAATGCCCCCATCCCTGGGTTAACTTGGTGATGAATGCTACTCCCATCTGAATAGACACTAAACTGATTTGCTAGTTCATTCTAGACTTGACTGGACTATTACAGATTATACTGTCTAATTGAACTGAACTGAGTTCACTGAGTTTCATTGATTGACGGAATACTACTAAATTCTATTAACTTGCTGAATTTACTGAGGCCTAAACTAAATGTTGAACGGGACTGGACTGACACTGAGTCTACTGAGTTTTTCCTGAGTTCTGTAACTGACTGGGAGTACTACTGACCGTGACATGACTGATACTATCCTGAGACTGACCATGGCTCTAGGTAATCAGCTAAATTTTCGGGTATTAAATACCCCTAGGACTTGATAGCATAAATTATAAGACATGGCACAATCTCGAAATATGATAAATAACTACTTGATCATCATTCATTCATTGGGACATTTTAGCAAACACTTGGATGACATAAACCTGAATACATGCTATTATGATATAATTTTATTATTTAATTCTCATGAACAACTCATCAAACACTTGGAAAACATTGTATATGCACATAGTACTAATCAACACATGAGCATCACAATTTCAAGTCTTTAACATGAATTCACATGATACTACATACATAATAGTTGTGTTTACATAATTCTTGCACTTAATCATGGAATAGAAATCCAATCAATATTATAATAATGAATACACTTGAATCCAAATCATGGAAATCATGAAATCAAGCTACTTGAAGTTTAAAAGAGTTTCTTGAACTCTAAGGGTAGAACGTACCCTTGGATAAACACTTAACATACCTTGGTTGCTAGATTCTTGAAGATTAACGGTGGAATCTTGAGCCTTTAATTTTAAATTCAGTCACCTAGGGCTTTTGTTCTTGAGAAATTTGGGAAATAATTAGTGTATGTTGTAAATAGAAGGCTAAATTTCATATTTTTAGGGGCTGAAGGACATGGGAAAGGACCTAAATACCCTTAAGGATGCGTCTTTTAATGACTAAAAATCAAACTTTCGACGTGCCGCATCATTAGCATCGACACAATGGCCAACGCTCCATGTCTATTCCGTATCGGTTCACTGGAAATTGCCACTGGAGCCAAGAGAAAATATTGATCGACGTGATAGCTGATGTGCCAGGCCGAGATGGCATCGATTCACTATTTTTGATTCCCAAACATGGTTCAAACGAGGTTCAAAATATCAAAAACTCATCCGGGAACACCTACTGACATTCTTGATCATAAATCAATCTAAAGATAGATAGTTTAAGGTCATAAGAGTCATGAAATAAAGTTGCCAACTTATGAATTCCAAAATAATACTAAGTCTGAATACTTATCTAAAATTTTCTAAGCCTGGGATCCCTTAGCAATCTTAAAAGACTGAGTTGAGCTTAGGATTTTGCAGGGTCTTACAATATCTCCCCCTTGGGAAAATTTGTCCTTGAATGAGACTGATTAAACTGAGAATAATGATATACTGGATTTAGACACTGGACATACACAACTGAAGCATGATTTCAGGACTAAAATTTTTGATATACTGAATTATCATACTAAACATGCATATCAGTTCCATAAGGTATAGCGGAACATGATTCAAGAATGCATGACTGGGATTACTGATAAGCTTAGTTTATATACTGAACATGAATGCCTGATTCATGAGTACATGATTGAACCAATTTGTGAATGCATGACTGAGTATGCAACGTTAATTGATACCAAGTTGGTAGCTATATCTAAACATGAGACTGATTAAATTCAAAGAAAATTTATTACTTTGGGCTAAGTTTGAGTTTAAGGAGAAAAGGTGAGGATACTTGGTCCGCTTGTCTACCTCTACTTCCCAAGTAGCTCCCTCAACGAACCAATTTTGGCAAAGAACTTTGACTAGAGGGACTTCTTTGTTCTTAGTATGCGAATCTGATAATCAAGAATTTCGACTGGGATCACTTCATAAGAGAGGCTATTCTGAATATCTATGACCTCTATAGGGACTACGACTGGTGGGTCACCTATGCATTTCTTATGAAAGGAGACATGGAACACTGGATGCACTGAAGCTAAGACTAAAGGCAACTCAAGCTTGTAAGATACCTTTCTGAAATAGCTGAGAATTTGGTAAGGACCGATATATTGGGGACTGAGTTTCCTCTTCTTGTCAAACCTCTTCACTCCTTTCATACGAGATATTTTCAAATACACAAAATCACCAATCTCAAACTAGAGATCCTTTCTGCGTACATCTACATACGATTTCTGTCGGCTCTAAGCTATCTTAAGACTTACCCCTGATCAATTGAACTATCTCTAAGGTATTGAATACCAAGTCAGGCCCTACCGCTGCAGCCTCATCCACTTCAAACTAACCAATGGGAGATCTACACCTCCTACCATAAAGGTCCTCAAATGGAGCCATCTACTGGAATGATAGTTGTTGTTATATGCAAATTCAATCAAATGCAAGTGGTCATTCCAACTACCTTTAAATTCAATCGCACACGCTCGCAACATATCTTCTAAAGTCTGAATGGTCCTTTCTGCTTGACTATCTGTCTGAGGATAAAAGGCTCTACTGAGATGAACTAGGGTACCAAGACCCTTTTGGAATGCCTTCCAGAAATGAGAGGTTAACTGGGTACCTCTATCTGAGATAATGGACAATAAAACACTGTGCAATCTGACCAAATCCCTGATATAGAGTTTAGTGTAATCCTCAGCTGATAAAAGGTATGGACTGGTAGAAAATGAGCTGATTTGGTCATCCTATCTATAATGACCCAAACTGAATCATGCTGGCGACGAGTATGAGGCAAACCTATCAAAAAGTCCATATTCACTTCTTTCTATTTATAGATGGGACTACTGAACTTCTACATAAACCCACTTAGTTTCTGGTGCTTGATCTTAACCTGCTGACATATTAAGCACCAAGCCATAAACTCTGCAATATCTCTCTTCATCCCACTCCACTAATAGATCTCCCGTAAATCACGGTACATCTTAGTGTCCTCTGGATGAATAGAGTAGCGCGCACCATGCACTTCTACAAGAATTCATTTCCTCAATTCATCTACACCTGGCACACATAGCCGACCCTGGTAGTATAACACACTATCTTCCTCTTGGGAGAAAACCTATATCTTATAATCTCTAATTTATTCCTTCAACTTGATAAGACTGGGATCCCTATCTTGCGTTTCCTTTACTTCAGAAACTAGGGATGATTTTGAACTACTCTGCACCTATACACTACCTTCTGACAAATCATTTATATGAATACCTAGTCGGGAAAGATGATGAACTTCCTGAGCTAACTTCTTCTTACCTTCCTCCACATGAGCAACACTCCCCATAGTTATCCTTCCAAGAGCATAACCCACTGCATTGTCTTTAATCAGATGATAGAGGACACTCATGTCATAATCCTTCAATAACTCCAACCACCTTCCCTGATGGAGGTTTAGGTCTTTATGAGAGAACACATACTGAAGGCTCTTATGGTCAGTGAACACATCAACGTGCACCCCATAGAAATAGTGCCTCAAAATCTTTAAGGCAAAAACTACTGCTACTAACTCAAGATCATTAGTAGGATAGTTCTTTTCATGGAACTTAAGATGTCTAGAGGTGTAGGCTATGACCTTACCTCTCTGCATCAAAACACTCCCCAAACTAACTATGGAGGCATCACAATATACCATAAACCTATTTGAGCCATCTGATAGGGTCAAAACTGGAGCTGTAGTGAGTTGAGTCTTCAACTCCTGAAAACTCTTTTCACAAGAATCTGACCATTGCAATTTGACTTTCTTCTGAGTCAATCTGGACATAGGGGATGCAATTGATGATAATCCCTTAACAAACCATCGGTATTAGTCACCCAAGCCTAATAAACTCCTGATGTCTAATGGAGTGATGGGTCTAGTCCATTTTGTCTCTGCTTTAGTCTCTTGGGGATCATCTCTAATGCCTTCACCAAAAATGATATGGCTGAGGAAGGCTATTGACCTTAGCCAAAATTCGCACTTACTGAATTTGGCGAATAGCTGATAATTTTTCAAAGATTGTAATACTATTCTAAGATGGTCTTGCATGATCATGCTAACTGTAAGATTAGATAATAATGTCATCTATGAAGACTATGATGAACATGTCTAAGTACTGCTTGAACACATGGTTCATCAAGTCCATGAAAGCTGCTGGGGCATTGGTAAGACCAAAGGACATGACTAAGAATTTGAAGTGACCATACTGAGTTCTGAAGTCTATTTTTGGGATGTCACATTGTATGACTCTAAGTTGATGATAGCCCAATTTGAGGTCTATCTTGGAGAAGTAACTGGCACCCTGAAGTTGGTCAAACAAGTCATCGATTCTGGGAAGTGGATACTTGTTCTTGATAGTGACTTTATTTACCTGACAATAATCAATACATATTATGACAAAACTATCTTTCTTACGCACTAATAAAATTGGGGCACCCCACAGGGACACACTAGGTTTGATGAATCCCTTATCTAGGAGATCCTTTAACTGTTCTTTTAATTCTCTGAGTTTTACAGGTTCCATTCTATATGGAGGAATAGATATGGGCTGAGTATCTGTAAGAAGGTCTATTCCGAAGTTGATTTCTCTTTCAAGAGAAACTTTGGGAAGATCTTCGGGAAACACATAAAGGAATTCACATGCTACTGACACTGATTCAAGAGTAGGAGTTTCTGAACTAGAGTCCTGGACTCGAATTAGATGGTAGATGTATCCCTTAGATATCATTTTTCTCTCCCGAAGGTAAGAAACAAGATGACCCCTAAGTGTTGAAGTACTACCCCTCCACCCTGGGATGGGTTTATTTAGAAATTAAAACTAGACAATTCTGTTTCTGCGGTCGACTGAGGCATAGAAGGAATAAAGCCAATCCATGTCGATAATAACATCAAAATCAGTTATCTCTAATGTGACTAAGTCTATGAAGTGATTTTCTGAGATACCATAATCGAACAGTTCCTGTATACCCTCGAGTTATGGTAGATTTACCCACTGGGGTAGAGACTGAGAAATGCTTTGCTAGGATTTTAGGTCTAGCAAAGCATAAATATGTAAATGATAAACTTGTAACAAACCAGTGACCACATCAGGAGAACTCTCCTAATTCTGTCGGGACTGAAGTGCGTAAAGTCTATTTGGGCTGCCCACTAGTGGCACTGGATGCGACACCTACTGATTCGGGTGACCATATTGAGCTAGGGGATGGTTATGCTGACTCTGAGAAACCACCTGAGGAAACTATCTGAACCTGTGGCCCAGCTTGCCACATCCAAAATACACATTACTTCCAGCTCTGCAGATACCCTGGTGGTTTCTGCCATACTTCCGACAAAGGGGATTGGTTCGGGAACTGCTAACACTACCCTAGGGTTTAGGGACTAACTCCCTATCTCTGTTGCCAGCTTTAAATTTTGGCACTAGAGCACTGGCCGAGGACGAAGCTGGAACTGAGGATTTTGGGTAAAGCTGAGAATGATTCCCACCCTCTGACTTAGGCTGAGCAAAGTTAAAACTACCTATCCTCGTTCTTCCTCTCCTTCTTTTTATTTTTAGACTTCTCTATCTGCTGAGCATGGAACATGATCCTGGATATGTTCATCTCGTTAATCAACATTGTGATCCTACACTTCTTGACCACACTATTAGATATGCCAAACACAAACTTACTTATCTTAGATCTGCTATCTGCTACCACATGAGGAATGTATCTGGATGATTGAGTAAACTTAAGATAATACTCTTGTACCATCATGTTTCCCTACTTCACATTTATAAACTCTAAAATCTTGTCTTCCCTCAACTCTAGTAGGAAGAACCTATCTAGAAAAGCAATAACAAACTCCTCCCATTCTATGGGCTCTGCATCTGCAGCCCTTTTTGCTTTCCACTATTTAAACCATGAGTTTGCCACATCCTGTAACTGATATGAGGCAAAATCAACACTCTCAACAGCTGTCACCCCCATAATATTTGTAATTTTTTTCCCCTAATAAAGAAACTCCTGAGGGTCCTCATCTAGCTTAGACCCAGTAAAAGTTGGAGGGTTCATTCGGGTGAAATCCCGAATCCTGGCTGCAGTAGTATTGGCCAATGGGTTTTTCATAACAGCAGCTGGGAGTTCATTCTTAGCTACCACAGAATGAGCTAGGGTGATGAAAGCTACTCTGAATTAAGCGTGGATGACGTGTTCATCTAGAGGATCTGGCTGGACAGGTTGAGGTTCTAGCTGGTCTCCCTTTCCTATTCCCTTAGTCCTCTTTAGAGGAATATATACTAAAAGAAGAGAAACTTGGATTAGAAAGGGAGTTTAACTGGAGATCATACTCACTCGCACAACATGAATACTGAAAGAAGGGAAACTTTTCCTAAAATATCTCGCAGCATCCTGTCCATAAGTGTGGCATGTTATACACCCATACATAAGACTATACTCGATGCAGATTTCAGACTTCCTAGGACTCTATTGAACCTTAGGCTCTAATACTAAGTTTGTAACGCCCCGAGTCTATACCCTAGACGCTACAAGGTGCTCAAAATCTTAAAAGCCCACAAGCTAACCCATGACCTGTATCTGCAGCAATAACTGAATATTAATATTGCAAATATGTGGAAATTAGGAAGAAAACATGCCATAATGTTCCATAATATAATAAAACTGAATACGGTATAACAATACAAAAACTGAAACATCTATCTGAAAATACTCTTGTCTTAAAAAACCTATAAACTATCTGAAATATGGAGTTGATGGGACAAGTCCCCAACTAACTTTGAACTACTAAAATAAAATGAGATGATAAAATAATAATCATGTTCTCAAATAATGAGGACTCACCACTAACTCTGACTGTTGAAAATTGGTTACTGCTAAGGATGATCGGGAGCTGGTGCGTCTGAACCTATGATATAAACATCATAGCATAAGACAAAAGGGATGCCTCAGTACTTTGAATGTAATAGTATGAAAAGTGAGGTGGGCTAAAATGCATGGGTTCATATGCATAAACAATACTGACTGAATGACATGAATTTAACTGAATGAGAGTTTATGCATGAATACGTAAATTTTAACTGAGATCATGATAACACTGAATACAAAGTTTTAATACTGATTAACTGATATCTGAGTATACTGACAGTTTTGATTCTGTTGAACTATACTAAGTTCAGTACTGAGCTGAGTAACTATGTGTGACAGTCCTGAATCTGTAGAACTGAACTGAGTTCTATTCTGAAACTAAAGTTGAAACTGAGACTATGGGAGGTAGTCTTCTAATGGACATGCCTTTTCTGATTAGGTTGGGATCCAACCTGTAACCCCAGTTGGAAGGATATCAATACTATGCCATGGGTAAAGACAAGCTATGAGTTAACCCTCTCTGACAGGAAGCCCTTTCGTCAACCCTCACTGGCAGGAAAATTCGATTGAGATGTATCAACCTTTATAATATCTAGTAGGAATATATCTCAACCTACACTGGATATATATTTCTATAATGCAGGGATTGCTACTAAGGGTCAAAACCTCTGCTGGCAGGAATGCCCCCATCTCTGGGTTAACTCGGTGCTGAATCCTACTCCTATCTGAATAGACACTGAACTGATTTGCTAGTTCATACTAGGCTTGACTGAACTTTTACAAATTATACTTTCTAACTAAACTGAAATGAGTTCACTGAGTTTCATTGATTGATAGAATACTACTGAATTCTATTAACTGGCTGAATTTACTGAGACCAGAACTAAATACTAAACTGTACTGGACTGATACTGAGTCTACTGAGTTTTTCTTGAGTTCTGTAATTGACTGAGAGTACTACTGATTGTGACATGACTAATACTATCTTGAGACTGACCATGGCTCTAGGTAATCAACTAAATTTTAAGGTATTAAATACCCCCAGGACTCGATAGCATAAATTATAAGATATGGCACAATCTCAAAACATGATAAATAACTACTTGATCATCATTCATTCATTGGGACATTCTAGCAAACACTTGCATGACATAAACCTGAATACATGCTATCATGATATAATTTCATTATTTAATTCTTATGAACAACTCATCAAATACTTGGAAGGCATTGTATATACACATAGTACTAATAACCACATGAGCATCACAATTTCAAGGCTTTAACATGAATTCACATGATACTACATACATAATAGTTGTTTTTACACAATTCTTGCACTTAATCATAGAATAGAAATCCAATCAACATTATAATCACGAATACACTTGAATCTAAATCATTGAAAGCATAAAATCAAGCAACTTGAAGTTTAAAAGAGTTTCTTGGACTCCAAGGGTGGAAGGTATCCTTGGATGATCACTTGTCATACCTTGGTTTCTAAATTCTTGAAGATTAATGCTGAAATCTTGAGCCTTGAATTTGAAATTCAATCACCTAGAGTTTTTGTTCTTGAGCAATTTGTGAAATAATGAGTGTATGTTGCAAATAGAAGGTTAAATTTCATATTTTTGGGGGATGAAGGATGTGGGAAAGGACCCAAATACCGCTAAGGACGCAGTTTTTAATGACTGAAAACTGAACTATTAATGCGTAGATCGATGCACTGTGTTGTTGGCATCGACGTGATAGCCAATGCGCCGCATTGAGTCAGCATCGGTTCACTAGAAATTATACTGGAGCCAAGGAAAAATATTGATTGACACGATAACTGACTCGCCCGCAAGTATTTTTCCTGCAATAAACCTGCAATTTTTTTTGTGGCACTTCTAGAATCTGAATGTCAATCTAGATTTCCTTGTGCTTATGCGGTTCAGCAATGTGTACAGCTCATCATAAGTTAGCTCCAATGCTTGACCACCTACATCTGAATCAAGTAAAATCTTTGTATTGTGATCAAGAGCTTCTACAAAAGTATGAGCAAGTACCTCATTATAGTGTTGGTGATGTGGACAATCCCAAAGAAGATCCTTGAAGAATTCCCAAGCATGATAGAGGTTTTCATCAAGCTTCTATTTGAAGCTCACTACCTCACTGCGAAGTCTCGCAGTCTTGCCTGATGAAAATAATCTGATGAGGAACTTCCTGGCTAAGCCGTCCCATGATGTGATTGAATTAGCCGGCTCCGTATTCAACCACCTTTTAGTTTCCCCCAAAAGTTAATGGGGAAACATTGGCAGCCTCACATAATCTGGAGTTACCCCTGTCGAAGTGAATGTATCTGTAAGCTTAATGAAGGTCTGTAAGTGGACTTTTGGATCCTCGTGTGAAATACCTGCAAACTTTCAATTGCTAATAAGAAGCTGAACCATATTGTGCTTAAACTCAAAATTCCCCTCAGATGTTGATCTTTGAATTAGGGAAGTCAAGTTCGTTGGAAGTGGGACTGCCACTTCCCTAACCTTCCTACCAGTTGCTTGTTGTTCATCTATAGGAACAATATTCTCTTGACCTTCTTGGATTTTAGGAATTCTAGGGAGAAGGATTACTTCTCTCCTGCATTGGTGGTAAAGTTACTTGGGTTCCGGGATTGATTCTACCAACTCTTGATCCCTTTCCGGCTTATCAACTTAAAAACCTGTTTCCTACAAGGACAAAACCAAAACCAAGCATAAAGCACCAAATAAACCTAAATGTAAAACTAAAATAAACAATTGCCTAATAACAAGTCCCCAGTAACGACTCCAAAAACTTGACAGCACCCAAGTGCACACGCAAGTGTACGTGGTTTTATCAAGTACTAAAATGGCCTTCAAGAAGCCAAGTATCGATCCTACAGAGACTTGATCTAACAACTATTCAATTCTAGTTTCACTTCTAAGATTAATTTGATGCTAGCATAACCAAGAAGAGAGTTTGTAATTTGTAAATTTAAACTAAAGTAAAGAATGTGGAAATTAAAGTCTTGAAACAATCAATGGGACAAAACCCAGGGTTGAATCACCTTGAAAAATCATACTATGCTATTAAATTTCATTCATTAACTTGCTTATCTTGGTTGTTGATTCGTAGGGTTAATTTCATGATCATGGTCTCCCGACCTCTAATCGTGTACCTAATTTTGACATTACAACTACATTATTGAGCGGGGATGTAATAATCTAATTAAGTGTATTAAAGATATCATCCTACATTAAATCAAGTAATTCTCATAAGTACATCTCTGTCCTAGGTGCTAAGTTCAATTCTTTATTTTATAAAAGAATAAAAACCCATACTTTGTTTATTCCTATGTTCTATCTCCTTATTCCCTCTCCCGATATCAAAAGGTCGGCAATTGATGTATTCTAAGGGTCGTGAATCCTTAAAATAGTAAAAAAAAGAATAAACAAACAACCAACAATGATAAGCAAACCAAACAAAATTAATTTAAAACAATCGTACTCATGTTCTTGGGTTCAACCCCAGAAAGGGAGTTTTTAGCCACTCATAGACATAATCAACATCCAAATAATTTTATGAATGAATAAAACCAAAAAAGATAGCAATATTAAAGAAATAAAAACCTAAAAAGAAGTTGTGGTACCTTTTAATGTTGTTCCAAGTAATCTAGGGGTTCCAAGACTCCTAAAACGTGTTTTAAGACGTCATATTCATAGTATATAAGTCATAACCCAACTTGGATTAGGTTTCCACGTCATTCTTGGCAGAATTATCTCAATTTTTGGTGTTAATGCGTCATTCTATGGTGTTAAATGGTATCATTGGGCACATCTAGTCACTTTTCTCCAGATTTTGGTCCTTAGCGCGAAATAGTATTATCGCATTGAGATACTTTTTTGGAAAATTGCGAATTAGCACGGCTCCGCAGCGTGGTGTTTCAACATTTTGCGCCCCTTCTGAATCCAATGGAATGAAGAACACTCCCAATGGACAAACACATACTCTACACGCTCTCTATACTCTCCAGGGGTCCAAATTGCGTCTTGCTTGTGTCTTGTGCTTCCGTGGTCATTTCCGAGAGTTTTTGAGCTGTTTCCACTTGATTTAAAGCATGTATAGCCTTAAAATATCATGATAATCCATTCACAAAGAATACTATAGAATTAAACAAAATAATTTAGAGCTCAAAACAACACAACATCCTCAACAATGAACTAGAAACACGAGCTAAGCATAGGCTAAATTCACATTGAGCTTTAACTCATTGTTTTGACTCTTTTCTTGATCCAATTGACCCTTGAAAATTATAAATAAGTTGTTTCACATATAAATACATAATAACAATCTTAGTAACTCATTAAAACCCAACACAATAGACTAGAAAAACACCTAGCTCAATCTAGTTACACTAGTTTTCTCAGTTTAACTCTAAATGCTCAAATTGAATCAAAACTCATGTGAAATCACCATTAAACATTGTAAACACATACTTGGACACATAAATGATCATTTATATCATTATCACCACATATATCATAAGAATTATCCTCAAAACAAGGCTAAATAAGATAGAATCGTAGCGCTCGAATGCATAAATACACCCAACATCAAAAATATTATTATAGGCATTTTTTGTCAAACACATTAGGGAATAATATAACCAAAACCAATTCCAATTACCATTAAACAATTCCCATGCAATCCAATTATCCAAAACCATAATTAATGCTTATAAAGCATAATTAAAACCATGGAAAACCATAACCAACCATTTAATATCAAAACCCCCAATTCATATTTGAAAACCAAAATCATCCAATCAATGAAATCATGTAAACATGCATAAAACCATGCTTTTAGATAGAATAAAAAATGAGGCAAGAGAACATTCCTTAAACCAAGATAATAATGGAAGGAAATCAACAAGACAAGCCCCAAATCAATCCTCTAGTTGAAACCCTAGCTTCCCTTGCCCAAAACCTTTTGAGAGAAATATAAAGTGTTTCAAAGAGTTTCTAAGTGTTAATGAATGGAATAATAGGGTAAATAACCTCCTAAGTAGGTTAGAAGGTGTGGGACCTTATTAGGATAAGAGGTGAAATGTATAGAATACCCCCACTTAAGTTGTACAAAATCTCGTCCCAGGGATACGACTAACCCTCACGAGTCGTACCTTCTAATATGAGTTGTACCCTCCACTTGTATCATAGTGTCAACCTTTGGATCCAAAACTGTCCAACATACGACTCATCTAACTAAGTCATATCTAAAGCATACGATCCATACCGTTCATCTATACCCTTGGCATATTTAACCCAAGGAAGATATAGACACTTCCCACCATACGAGTCCTGGGTACGACTCGTACCCTGGCTTACAGCTCATGGTGAGCCACTTGTACTCAGATCCAACCTAAGTAACCAGTCTAAGATTAAGTTAAGGAACCAAACATTCCGTAACCACCGATACGACTCGTACCCCTAGGTCATATCCATTCCAGTAACCAAAATACATCCCACCAACCAACACTGGTTAGTATACGACTGGACCTTACCGTCCGTACCCCAACATGTGGTTCGTACCCTCGAGCCTATTGGGTCCAGAGATCAAAATTCTTGAAAATTTTCTAAGGTCTAGAAACTAAGGTATTTCAGTCTCCCCTACTAGGAACATTCGTGCCCGAATGACGAACAAGGTAGGGGTAACTACACGCATGAGTCATTTGCATTATCAAATATATTTCAAATCTTTATCAAAGTTGTAAAACAAAGAGGCAAAGATATTAATCTTTGCATTAAGAAACTCTAAAAATATAGATATGTTGAAGACACATACCTTCTGCATGAATCCCTCGAGCAAAAAACAAATGTGGATATTTGGACTTCATGCCCTCTTCTGCTTCCCATGTAGCTTCTTCCACCTTATGGTTCCACCAAATAAACTTAACCAAAGACACATCCTTGGTCCGCAACCGATGAACCTGCCTATCCAAGATCTCAATTGAGATTTCTTCATAAGACTGAGAGTTTGAGATACCCAATCCTTCCAAAGGAATAATCAAAGAAGGATCACCAATGCACTTCCTCAACATGGAAATATGAAATACCATATGATTGGAGCTCAAACTAGAAGAAAACACCAATTCATAAGCAACATTACCAACCCTCCACAAAATTGCATAAGGACCAACAAACTGGGGACTGAGCTTCCCTTTCTTACCAAACCACATCACACCCTTCATGGGAGATACCTTTAGGAACACCTTATCAACATCCTCAAACTCCTAGTCTCTATGCCTAACATATGTATAGGACTTTTGGCAAATTTGGGCAGCCTTAAGACTTTTCCGAATAACCTCCTGATACGCCCAAATTACAACTCTCGTTAGAAAGTGTAAGCGGTCGCTGTCAAATATAGAACCCAACTGGGTTGGGTGTCGAATCCCACAGGGAATACTATGATCACTAAGTATTGCGATTATTATTAGACTGTTGGTCGAAGATTCCAAGATAAGGGGGGTTTTGGTTTAAGTGCACAGTAGTATTATTAGTGTAACGAATGAGACGATATATGTAAAAGTAATTGATCACAGAGAATGACAAGTTAGGGTTATGTCCACCTTGTATCTTCTACTTCTATATTAACTATGGGTAATACGAATTTTATACATGCATGCACTTATAGAGAGACGTATTCTAATTCTAAATCCAAGTGTTTTTCAACCATCAAGGATTTATTCACCTTAGTTCTCTCGAACCTAAAGTGTACAACAACTTATATGAACTCTCCAAGTAGTTAATCCTGCTAGGGCATTAACGTGTAAACTAGAGGTTGGAAACCCTAATTTCTTGTCACACTCTCTTTTCCAAACAACAACTTTTCTATCGAACAAGTTATTGTGATAATGGCGTATTCCCTATGTTTGCAACCACGAGAATTCAATTATAATGAAGAGAGTAATGATATAAGTGCATTACACATCATAAATTCATAAACCCATAGCAATAGAGAGTATACTACAAGCTTAGCTACTCTAACAGATAAGCTTAGCTACTCATGAATAAAACAGAAATCAACATCGAAACATTCATCATACCAAAACTTAGAACAAACTTGGTGATGAAGAGGATTAGCGACAATAAGAGAGAAAAACGGTTTCCCTCTCTCCTCAAACTAAGCGTCTCTTGTGTTAAAAAATATTACAGAATCTGAATTTTGTGAATAATGGCTGAAAATTCAGCAATAAGGTTTTTAATAACAACCTTCTCTACTAAGTTGCTACTGCATCACATTTAGTCCAAAAGCTGCCTTCCCTTTTATGTGAAGTTTTCCTTTGCTATCCACAGGTCCCCAAAGTGCTGAAATCTTCCGCATTAGTACCTGAAAAGCATGCTAATCACATAGGTCAACTCACTTAATTGAAACTAGACTAAAAGTGCAGGAATTATGTATTTTATCCTAAAAACTTAGCTAAAACATGGGTAAGTTATGGTGCTTAGACGTATAAATACGCCCAACATCACCTCCACCTTCTCCATAGCCTGTTAAACCAAGTTGGGACCAAAAATGTCTGCTTCACCAAGCTCAAACCAACCAATAGGATACCTATACCTCTTACCATAGAATTCCTCAAAAGGGGCCATAGAATGATAGTTATTGTTGTAAGCAAACTCCACCAAAGGTAGATGCTCAACCTAATTTCCACCATAATCAATCACACAAGCCCAAAGCATATCCTCCAATGTATAAATAGTTCTCTCCACTTGCCTATCCATCTGTGGATAGAAAACAGTACTCAGACTAACCTTAGTCCCTCCCTAATTCTTTCTGAAAATATTGCTAAAAGTGAGATGTAAATAACGTGCCATGATAAAAAATAATCAAAATAGGCACCTCATGCAGCTTCAAAATCTCCTAAAGATACAACTTTGCATAATCTTCCGCCGAGAAGTTAATCCACACTGGCAAAAAAGTGAGCAGACTTAGTCTTCCAATCTACAATGACCCAAATCAAATCTTATTGATTTCAAGACCGAGGAAGACCAAAAACGAAGTCCATATTAATTACTTCCTAGTTCCATTTAGGAAAATCAATTTCTTGACACAACCCTCCTAGACTTATGTGCTCAACCTTAACCTGTTGACACACCCTGTACTTCGCCAAAAGATCAGCCACATCCCTTTTCATGCCATTCTACTAATAGATCTCCTTAAGATCATGATACATCTTAGTTAAGATGGGATGAACAACATAGCGCGTCTCATGCGCCACAGGCAAAATCCTTTGTCGTAAATCGTCGACATTAGGGAGACACAAATTCCCTTAGTACCATAAAGTACTATCACCACTGATCTCAAACACCAGTACCTTTTGCCTACCAATGTCACTCTTAATTTTTATTAAGATGGAGTCTAGCACTTATTTCTCCTTAATCTCTGAACGAAGAGACGATTGAACCACTTATTGCACCACCACACTACCATCCTTGGAGTCCAAGAGGAAAACTCCAAGATTAGCCAAACGGTGAATATCCTTCACCAATTCCCATTTTCCTTCCTCCACATGAGCCAAACTCCCTATGGATAACCTTCTAAGAGCATCGACAACCATGTTAGCCTTACCTGGGTGATAGTAAAGACTCATATCGTAGTCTTTGAGAAGTTCAATCCATCTCCTCTGCCTAAGATTAAGCTCCTTCTTAGTGAACACATACTGTAGACTCTTATGATCAGAAAAGATATCCACATGCACACCATACAAATAATGTTGCCATATTTTCAAATCAAACACAACCGCCAACAGCTCCAAATCATGAGTAGGATAATTCTTCTCATGCACTTTCAACTGCCTAGAAGCATAGGCAATCACCTTCCCATGCTGCATCAAAACACAACCAAGCCCTACCCATGATGTCTCTTAATAAACCACGAACCCATCATTGACTTTCGAAAAATTCAAAATTAGAGCCGAAGTAACTTATCATTCAACTTCTCAAAACTCCCTTCACAAGCATCTGACCAAGAAAACTTGACCTTCTTCTGAGTTAACTTAGTAAAAAAAAAGAGATATCCATGAAAAGCTTTCCACAAACCACCTATAATACCCGGCTAAATGCAAGAAACTTCGAATGTCATATGGAGTCGTGGATTTAGGTCACCTCTTCAACACAATAACATTTTGCAAATCCACCATGATCCCTTCACTAGAAATAATATGACCCAAGAAAGTTACAGCGTTCAAGAAAAACTAACATTTAGAGAACTTGGCATACAAATTCTATTATTTAAGGTCTGCAACACCACACAGAGGTGATTCACATGATCTACCTCACTCTTTGAATAAACCAGAATTTCATCAATAAACACAATAACGAAAAGATCCAAATATTAATGAAAAACCTTGTTTATCAAATCCATAAATGTCGCTGGATCATTAGTTAACCCAAATGACATTACCAAAAACTCAAAATGCCCATACCAAGTACGAAAAACCATCTTAGGGATATTCACCTCCCTAATCTTTAACTGATGGAACCCAGACCGAAGAACTATTTTAGAAAAGAACTTAACACCTTGCAGCTAGTTGAACAAATCATCTATCCTTGGAAGAGGGTACTTATTCTTGACCGTCACCTTATACAACTACCTATAGTCAATGCACATCCAAAGGGAACCATCCTTCTTACGCACAAACAACATCGGTGTACCCCATGAGGATACACTAGGATGAATAAATCCCTTATCCAGAAGATCCTTAAGTTTCTCCTTGAGTTCCCTCAACTCAACTGAAGTCATTCTATATGGAGTAATATAAATTGGATTAGTGTCCAAAACTAAGTCTATACCAAACTCTATTTCCCTATCTGGAGGAACACCAGGAAGATCATCTGGAAAGACGTCTGGAAACTCATTAAGCACAGGAACTAACTAGAAAGAAGGACCTTCTGAGTTAGAATCTTTAACTCAGACCAAGTGATAAAGAAAACCTTTAGATATTAACATTCGAGATCTAAGATAAGAAATAAATCTTCTCCTAGGAGCTAAAGAACCACCCTCCCAATCTATAATCGGTTCACCAGGGAACTTAAAGATAACCCTGCGAGTCCAACAATCCAAGGACAAATAACAAGATTGCAACCAATCCATACCCAGAATGACATCAAAATCCACCATACCCAACTCAAACAGATCCACCAAGGTCTGCTTGCTACCAACATATACCACACACCTCTATAGACTCTCTTAGCAATAACTGAGTCACCTACTGGGTAGAAATAGATAAAGGATCCAAAATAACTTTTAGATCAAAACTTAAAGATACAGCCATATAAGGAGTCATATAGGAGAGAGTGGAACCTGGATTAAGCAAATGATCTATAACTACCAATATGACTCGTACCCCTAAGTCGTATCTATTCTAGTAACCAAAATCCATCCCACCAACCAATACTTGTCACCATACAACTGGACCTTACCATACATACCCCAATATAGTCTCGTACCCACGAGTCGTATTGGGTCTAGAGACTAGAATTCCACAAAATTTTCTAAGATCCAGAAACTAGGATGTTTCATATACAATGTCGAAATAGGTGAGCAATTTTTACCATTTTTAAGTCAACCTATTAGCATAGGATTTTAAAATATATACTTCAAAGAATCCATGTGTGAGATAAGCTAAGTAGTGTAGGATAAAACAAAATTATTTAACTTCTGTGCTACCCAAGTTAGGGCACAACATGTCCTTTCAAGAGGAGTGCACTTGGCTTCATATGTTGTCAACTTCTTGCTAACATAATAGATAGCTTGCTCTTACCTATGATATTATGTTGACCCAACACGCAGCCAAAGGAATTGCCTATAACCGATAAGTACAAAATCAAAGGTCTATTGTAATTCCCTGAAGGTACCCCTTGGATATCACACGGTGCTTAAGACTACGACTAACCCAAGCTAACCTATAATATCTGCTCAGAACTAGACTCTCCTAGATGTAAACTTAAAACATGAGAATAAACTGAAAAAAAATTATGAAATTCAAACAAATGAATAATCTTGATTAAAGCTCTTAATCTTAATAGCCTTTGAAATATGTAGAAAGCTAAAAGAAATATAATCTGACTAGTCTTGACAAGCCTCTAATAACTGATTAAAGAGCCATTGGGACAGAACCTAGCTGACCCATGCTGAAAGCTAAACAACAGGAATAACAACACCAAACATAGGAAATCATCATAAAATGAGCCCTCGAACTAAGATGACTCACTAACTGTCTGAAGGAAGGAAATGATGCCCACGGTCAATTGTGTTGCTAGGGATGAACACCAAAACCAACACTATGAAACAATGTAGAACATAGACATATATGTGGGTCAGTACTTTTGGAATGTACTGAGCATGTGGGGGGTGAATGCAATCAGTAAAAACTAATATTGAACATACTTTTAAATCATGCATGCTAAGTGTAAAAGGACTCACCTCAATCATTAATAAGACATAAACTGGAATATCATAAGATCGAAACAATAAATCATAATTTGATAAGCTTAGTGAACCATTGCACTTAGTTTCTAAATACGTTAATTTTTATAGGAGATTCTTATAACCGACATAAACCATGTGAGATATCATGGAGTCCAACCTGTTACCTACATTGACGAGAGTCATTCTACCCTTTCCACTAGAATAGAACCTTAAATTAGAGTGATCACTAAACGTATCCCATATTGAGTAAAAGAGGGGACACTTTTTGTGAGGCCCCTAAACCTACGGTGGCACCTTAACTTAGAGTGATCACTAAACCTATCCCATATTGAGTAAAGGAGGGGACACTTTTGGTGAGGCCCTTAAACCTACGGTGGCACATATTTCTAGAGAATAGGATACGCTAAATCCACATTCCCCTCTCTATGCTAAATACTACTCCCAAAATATATACTTATATGTTCATACTTATATAATCCACCTTAAAATAGCATAACAGCTTTATATACTGAAAACCAACTATGTTTCTCTTACTTAAATCATATTTATGAGGAAACTTATAGATTTCATGTCTTATCTTAGATCATAAGATCAAAGATGAACTTTAATTATGTTGTAATACTTGTAACTTGAGATTATAAGCTTAAAGTTCTTGTAAACTTAGTAACTTTTGCTTACACTTGAAGTCATTCATTTTATCATAGCAATTCATAGTAGAATATCAAACTCAATGCTCAAATTGAAATCTTTTATCAACTTATCAAGCTTCTTGACAAAATAATGAAATTCATCTCATGAAATCATCAAACCAAACAATTAAGATCACTTTCATGGATTCAAACATATGTAAACATGTAATCATATGCAAAATAATGTTCTATTTATGATTAGGCATCAATATTTTAAAACATAGAAAAATGGGTATCAATCCTAGTAAATCACTTTCTTAAAAATAAAACAATAACCACACTTTTGGGAACAAGAATGAAAAAGTTTCCTTGTTCAAACCCCACATGCCTGAATTTCTTGAAGCTTTGGAAGGTGAATTCCTGAGAGAAACCCTATTTACTTATCCCTTGAGAGTGTAGAGGAGAATACATTTCTTAACTGAAAAAGGGAGGGACATGTAATGCCTATTTGATGATTTTAATAACCTTTGAGGCGTTATACACATCCATAAATGGTTTGGGAATGACTTAGCAGTGTGAAAACACACTTATACCCTTACAATATATTAACAATGGAGAAGTTTGATAAATGGAGAGGGGGTTTGCAGCGCGACCCCCATCACATACTAGGAGGTTTGGGGTGACCCCCCTAGGGCAATGTTCCAGGTCCATAGAACAGACCCTGATGCAGAGCCAAGATAGTAGCCCATCGGAATGTATTCGCGGTATGGGGCTACCGTGAAATGTCCAGCTCATAATGTAAAGCCCTCTTCTAGGTCTAAAAATATCTCCAACCTAACCAAACACAAACTTAGGTGATTTTTATTCAATACTAGATCCTAAGGACTCATTTTAAGCACTCTTTAAGAATCAAGAAATTCAGGGTGTCATATCTACTGTAACGCCCTAAGCCTGTACCCCGGATGCCACACAATGCTTACGACCCTGAAGGACCACAACCTAAACCATGACTGGTACCTACTGTGAGCACTGAATAATAATACTATAATAATTCAAAACATTGTCTAAAATGCCATAAGGTTCATAATCTGAATACTAATAATAATAACATTGGACGATAATATCTAAAAACTGAATGTTGTCTGAACTAGTCTAGTCTGAAAAACATCTAAATAAACTATCTAAATGTGGAGTTGATGGGAAAAGCCCCCAACTAACTCCAACTACTAAAATACTAAAGCTACCGAGAATACTGAAATAAAAGTATATCCTCGATAGATGAGGACTCACTACTGAATCTATTGTTGCTATCTAAATTTGTCTAAGCGTGGTTGGGAACCTGAGAATTCAAACCTAGGATATGAGACATCATAGCCCAAAGAGAAATTATGCGTCAGTATGTGGATTTTAATAGTATGCTAGATGAGGTAAGGCTGAATGCAAGGGTTCATATGCATGAATAATAACTGACTGAATAATATGTAGAAACTGAATAAGAGTACCTGGATAACTCAAATTGTTGTAAATACTAATTATGAAATACTGCGCATATACATGTATACTGGATATGAGCTTTTACTGAAGCGGAGTACTGATTTCTGATAAGTAAGTTTCTAATACTGATTAACTGTATCTGATAGTTTTGATTCTGTAGAATTAAACTAAGTTCTACACTGACACTAAAACTAAAACTGTGGGATGTAATCATCTAACCGACATGCCCTATTTCTGAATATATTCGGGGTCCAACCTGTAAAACCATCTTGAAAGGTATCGGTATCGTGCCACGGGTAAAGATAAGCTGAAGAGTCACCCTCATCTGGCAGGTGCCCTAAATAAGAACTGTGGTACCCTGAACTGGCTGGTAAAACACCTCACCAACCCTCAACTGGCAGGTTGATGTCTCAACCTACGCTAGCTATGTAGTTCTAGAATACAAGGACTGCTACTAAGGGTCACACCTTCTACTGGCAGGTAAGACCCCATCATTGGGTTCACTCGATGCTGAATCCCACTCCCATCTGAAGGACACTGAGTCTTATACTGGACTGATACTATGTTTCACTGAGTTCTGTAACTAACTGAGTAATACTAATCATGACATTACTGAGACTATTCTTTAACTACTGTAGCTCTAGGTAAACAGCTAGATTTTTTGGGTATTGAATAACCCCAGGACTCGATAGCATTAAAAGTAAAGCATAGAGTGATCATAAAATCACAATTATGCACTCATTTAAACATTTTGTCAAACACTTGGTATACATAAACTTGTACATGAATGAAACCACATAATAACAAGTCATTAATTCACTATCCAATGCACTTGAGCATTTTATCAAACACTTGAGGAGCATGCTTACTTAATATAACACTAAACATATAATAATATCATGGCTACTACATCCAACTTGTAATTCAAGAGTTCAATATGAAGATCACAATATTCAACCCACAAACTATCTATTTTTCACGAGACTTGTAATTAATCATGGAATTAAATCCCAAATAATATCATGAACACGAAATCAATCTAATTCAAGCATGGAAATCATAAATATGAGACCTTGTATGTTTAAAAGGGGTTCTTGGAATTCATGGGTGAAAGGAACCCATGAATTAACACCTAGCATACATGGGAATATTAATTCTTAAAGGTTCTTGGAGGAATTTCTGAGTTTGTTCTTGATTTCTTGAAGCTAGGGTTTTGCCCTTTGAGAGAGAATGTTTTAATCTTGATAGAAAGTGAGGAAATAATGCTAGAACTAGGTTAATTAGGGGTTAATCACGTTTTTAAGTATGACTTGGGTCATGGAAAAATACTCAACTACCCCTGGAAAAGATTTAAAAAATTCATCACTGGATGCCCAATTTGGGGCCTCAGTGCGATGCAAAGGCATCGCGGTGATCCATTGGAACGTGGCTAACACTATCTAAATTGGACAAACATGAAATGAACCCTTAGCACAACACGGGACCATCACGGAGTCACACTAGATTTTGACAATTAGAAAAATGGCCCTTGGCGCGAAGCGGTGGGATCATGGTCCCTCACTGGAAAATAACCATTGTGAACTTGAACATTGGCGTGACTCACCATTATCGGGGAACTTCACTAGAAACTGATGAATTCCATTTGAACTAACTTCGCGATGTGGTGTTGCACCAGGTGGCACACTGTTTTACAAAAATTTCTCTAACTCTTCGCCCGAGTATCAAATTTGGGCACATTTTATATCATTGGAAAAATTACTGAATTTCCTACACGATGGTAAGCTCTAAACTAAAAAATTCTAAGTATTTTGAAAATTTTATTTAGAAATACTCATATACTAAGAGTTAAATTGAGCTAGGAAAATATGGGGTATTACAATATCTCCCCCTTGGGGATATTCGCCCTCAAATGATACTGATTAAGCTAAGGACTACTGATAGACTGAGTTTATTTATATATACTAAACATGCATATCTGATTCATGAGTGCATGAATGAACTGATTTATGAATGCATGACTGTCATGAAGATGATATGCACTGTAACTGAAGTTTTTACAAAATCAGAACATGGAACTTAGTGAATCTAAGGAAGATTATAACCTCAAGATAAGTCTGAGTTTGCAGAGAAGAGGTGAGGATACTTAGTCCACATATCTGCTTCTTCTTCCAAAGTAACTCCCTCAACGGACTGATTCTGCCAAAGAACTTTGACTAAGGGAACTTCTTTGTTCCCTAGTCTGTGAATCCAATGATCGAGGATTTAGACTGGAACCTCTTCGAAAGAGAGGTCATTATAATTATCTACGCCCTTTAAAGGGCCTATGACTGTTGGCTCTCCAATTTATTTCTTTAGTAGGGAGATGTAGAACACTGGGTGTACTAAAGCTAGATCTCAAGGGAACTCTAGCTCGTAAGCTGCCTTTCCGAAATGGCTGTGAATTTTGTAAGGACCAACATACCGGGGACTGAGTTTCCCCTTTTTTCTGAACCTCTTCACTCCCTTTATGGGAGAGATTTTCAAGAACACAAAATCCCCAATCTCAAACTTGAGATCTTTTCTCCTCACATCTGCATATGATTTTTGTCGGCTCTAAGCTACCCTAATCCTTTCTTTGATCAACTGAACCATCTCTAAGGCATCAATCACTAATTCAGGCCCTACAACTATGACCTCACCCACCTTGAACCAACCAATTGGATATCTACAACTCCTACCATAAAGAAACTCAATGAAGTTATCTGAATGCTGGAATGATAGTTGTTAATATATGCGAATTCAATCAAAGGCATATGGTCATCCCAACTACCTTTAAAATCAACAATCTGGGATCTTAACATATCTTCTAGAGTCTAAATAGTCCTTTACACTTGACCATTTGTCTGAGGGTGGAAGGGTATACTGAGGTAAACTTGTGTACCAAAGTCTTTTTGGAATGCTTTTCGGAAGTGAGAGGTAAACTAGGTACCTCTATCTGAGACTATGGATAGTAGGACTCCGTGTAACTTCACTAACTCTTTGATATAGAGTTTGGCATTGTCCTCTTCTAAATAGGAAATATGAACTAGCAAGAAATGAGCGGATTTGGTCATCATGTCTACGATAACCCTAATCTAATCATGTTGATGATGAGTACGAGACAAACCCATCAAAAAGTCCATGTTCACTTCTTCCCACTTCCATATGGGAATACTAAACTTCTGCATGGACCCACTAGGCTTCTGATGCTTGATCTTAACCTGCTGACACGTTGAGCACTTAGCTTAAGCTCTACAATGTCTCTCTTCATCCCCACTCCACCAATAGATCTCCTGTAAATTACGTACATCTTAGTGGCCCCTGGATAAATCTAGTAACGCGCACCATGTGCTTCTGCAAGATTCCATTGCCTCAAGTCACCTACACCTAGCATACAAAGATGACCCTGGAAACGCATCACACTATTTCCTCCTTGGGAGAAAACCTCTACTTTCTGATCTTTGACTGACTCTTTCAACTTAACTAGACTGGGATCTTTGTCCTGCTTTTCCTTCACTTCGAAAACTAGAGATGATTCTGAACTATTCTGCACCCACACACTGCCCTCTGCTGAATCGACTATGTGGACACCTAGTCGAGCAAACTGATGAACTTCCTGAGCTAACTTCTTCTTACCACTCTCAAGATGAGCAACACTACCCATAGAAAACCTACTGAGAGTATTTTCCACTACATTGGCCTTTCTCGGAGGATACAAAACACTCATGTCATAATCTTTCAACAACTCTAACCATCTTCTCTGATGCAAATTCAAATATTTCTATGATAACTCATATTGTAAGTTTTAATAATCTGTGAACACATCAACATGCACCCCATACAAATAATGCCTCTAAATCTTTAAGGCAAACACTACAGCTGCTAACTCAAGATCATGGGTAGGGTAATTCTTCTCATGAGGCTTAAGTTGTCTAAAGGCATAGGCTATGACCTTACCTTTCTGCATGATGACACAACCTAAACATACTTTGGATGCATCATAGTACACAACAAATCCATCTAAACAATCTAGTAACGTTAGGACTGGGCTGTTGTGAGTCGAGTCTTCAACTACTGAAAACTCTTCTCACATAAACCTGACCACTGAAAGTTGAATTTTTTCTTAGTCAATCTAGACATAGGGGATGCAATAGATGAAAAACCTTTAACAAACTGACGGTAAGAGCCAGTTAAACCCAAGAATCTCTTGATATCTAATGGAGAAATGGGTCTAGGCCAGTTTCTCACCGTTTTGGTCTTTTGAGGATCAAATCTAATGCCATCATCAGAAATAATATGACCAAGGAATCCTACTGACCTTAGCCAAAATTCGTACTTACTAAATTTGGCGAACAACTTATTATCTCTAAGAGTCTGAAGTACAATTCTAAGGTGATCTGCATGATAATTATCACTACGGGAATAGACAAGAATGTCATCGATGAAGACTATAACAAACATATCCAAGTAATTCTTGAACACACGATTCATTAAGTCCATGAAGGCTGCTGGGGAATTTATGAGACCAAAGGACATAACTGGAAACTCAAAGTGGCCATACCGGGTTTGAAAAGCTATTTTCAAAATATCACATTCTCTGACTCTGAGCTGATGTTAGCTTGATCTGAGGTTTATCTTAGAAAAGTAACTGGAGCCCTAAAGTTGGTCAAAAAAGTCATCAATTCTATGATGTGGATATTTATTCTTGACTGTGACTTTGTTCAACTGACGGTAGTCTAGACACATTATAAGAGAACCGTGTTTTTTATGCACGAATAAGACTGGTGCGCCCGATGTGGAAACACTGGGTCTGATGAACCCTTTTTCTAAAAGGTCCTTTAACTATACTTTTAATTATCTGAGTTTAGCTGGAGCCATTCTGTATGGTGAAATAGATATGGGTTAAGTATATGAAAGAAGGTTTATTCCAAAGTTGATTTCCCTTTTGGGAGGAACTCCAGAAAGATCTTTGGGAAACATATTTGAGAATTCATTTACTACTGGAACTAACTCCAGACTAGGAGTCTCTGAACTAGAGTCTTTGACTCCAATAAAATCATAGACACATCCCTTGGATATCATTTTTCTCACTCTAAGGTATAAAATCAACTGACCTTTAAGCACTGTTGTACTACCCCTCCATTAAAGGATGGGTTTATTTGGAAACAAAAAATAAACAATTTTGTTTCTATAATCAACTGAGGTATAACAGGAATGGAGCCAATCCATGCCAAGAATGACATCGAAATCCATCATCTCTAACTCTACTAAGTCTTCTGAAGTGAATTTCTGAGATATCATAACCGAACAGTTCCTGTATACCCGTCGGGCTATGATAACTGAGAAACTGGGGTAGAGGCTGAGAAAGGTTTTGTTTAGATTTGTGGTTTGACTTTGAAGTTGACTACTATGTAATGATTTATGAAAGACAAAGAAGCTCCTGGATCTAATAAGGCATAAATATGTAAATGGAAGATCTGTAATGTACCAGTGACCACACCCGGAGAATTTTCCTGATCTTATCTGGACTGAAGTGCATAGAGCCTATTTAGGCGTTGCCCACTAGTGGCACTGGAAACGACACCCTATTGATTTGTATGACTGGACTGAACTGAAGGACGACTGTACTAACCCTGCGAATCTAACTGAAGACAATATCTAATTCAATTTCAAGGCTTACCATACCTAAAACAAACATCAGTGCCATCCCTGTAGACACTCTAATGGTTTCTGCCGCATTTCTGACAAAGGGGATTTGTTCGAGCACTTCTGATAATACCCTGATATTTAGATACTGGCACCCTACTTTTGTTACTAGTTCTAATCTTAGGGACTAGAGCACTGGCTTAGGATGGAGCTAGAACTGAATATTTTGGGCAAAATTGAAAACTGTTACCGCCTTCTAACTTTGGCTGAGTAATATTAAAACTACCTGTTCTAGCTCTGTTGTTCTCCCTCTCTCTTCTTATTCTTGGCCTTTTCTATCTTCTGAGCATGGACCATGAGCCTGGATATATCCATCTCCTTAATTAACATTGCGGTTCTATTCTTTTTAACTACACTCTCTGACACCCCAGGTACAAACTTTCTCATCTTAGACCTATTGTATACGACTACATAGAGATCATACCTGGTTAACTAAGTAAACTTAAGGGAATACTCTTTCACACTCATGTTGCCTTGCCTGAGATTGATGAACTCTAACACCTTGGCTTCTCTCAGCTCTAAGGGAAAGAACCAATCTAGAAAAGTAGTAGCAAACTCTTCCCATTCTATGGGCTCTGTATCTATTCCCCTGTCTACCCTCCACTTCTTAAACCATATATGAGCTACATCTTATAACTAATAGTATGCTAAATCAGTACTCTCACTAGCGGTTACCCCCACAATATATGTGACTTTCTGTACCTGATCGAGGTATTCCTATGGATTCTCTTCTGACTTAGATCTTAAGAATAAGGGAGGATTCATTCGGGTGAAGTCTCAAGCCCACTGGGTTGGCCAGAACAACAGCTGTCTATTTATCCTGAGCTTCTACTGAATTTTCTAGAGTGGTAAATGCAGCTCTGAGTTCTGCATGCGAGACATTCTCGTCCAGGGAATCTTCCTGAACGGGCTGAGGTTCTGACTGGTTTCCTGTTCTTCTTCTGTTGGTCTTTTTGGGAGGCGTGCTAGGTAAATGGGAGTAAGAAAAGGATTAGACTGAGATTTTAACTTGAGTTTATTCTCACTAACACGGCATGAATACTAAAAAAAGGGAAACTTTTCCTAAAAACATCTCATAGCCTTTTGCCCATAAGTGTGGCGCGCTACACACACATGCACAAGACTCTACAAAACGCGGATTTCAGACTCTCTAGGACTCTGTTGAACCTTAGGCTTTGATTCAAAGTTTGTAATTCCCCAAGTCTGTACCTCGAATGCCATACGGTACTTACGACCCCGAAGAACCACAGCTAACCCATGACTGGTACCTGCTGTGAGCACTGAAGAATAATACTGTAATAATGTAGAAAACAGATTGAAATTCCATAAAGTTCATAATCTGAATAATAATAATAATAACATCAGATGAGAATATCTAAAAACTGAATATTGTCTGAACTAGTCTAGTCCGAAAAGCCTCTAAATGAACTGTCTAAATGTGGAGTTGATGGGACAAGCCCCTAACTAACTCCGACTACTGAAATACTGAAGCTACCGAGAATACTGAAATAAAAGTATATCCTTGATAGATAAGGACTCCCTGCTGAATCTACTGTTGCCATTTGAATCTATCTAAGCATGTTCGAAACCTGAGCGTCCGAACCTATATTATGAGATATCATAGCGCAAAGAGAAAGTATGTGTTAGTATGTGGAACGTACTAGTATGTTAGATGAGGTAAGACTAAATGCAAGGGTTCATATGCATGAACAATAACCCACTTAAAAATATGTAGAAACTGAATAAGAGTACATAGATAACTCAGACTGCTGTAAATACTGAGTATGCAATACTGTGCATATACATGTATACTGTATCTAAGCTTTTACTGAAGCTGAGTACTGATTTCTGATAGCTGAGATTCTAATACTAATTGACTGTATCTGATAGTCCTGATTCTGTAGAAATGAACTGAGTTCTATACTCAGACTAAAACTAAAACTATGAAAGGTAATTATCTAATCGACATGCCCCTTTTCTGAATAGATTTGAGCTCCAACTTGTAACCCCAGCTGGAAGGGTGTCGTTACCGTGCCATGAGTAAAGGCAAGCTGAAGAGTCACCCTTATCTGGAAGGTGCCCTAAATGAGAATGGTGGTACTCTCAACTGGCAGGTAAAATACCTCATCAACCCCCAACTGGCAGGTTGAAGTCTCAATCTACACTGGCTACGTAGTTCTAGAATGTAAGGAATACTACTAAGGCTCACACCCTCTACTGGCAGGTAAGCCCCTATCTTTGGGTTCACTCGTTGTTGAATCCTACTCCCATCTGAAGGACATTGAGTTTTATACTGGACTGATTTTGAGTTTCACTGAGTTCTATAACTGACTAAGTACTACTGATTGTGACATTATTGAGACTATTTTGTAACTACTGTAGCTCTCGGTAAACAACTAGATTTTTTGGGTATTGAATACCCCCAGGACTCGATAGCATTAAAAGTAAAGCATAGAGTGATAAAAAATCACAACAATGCACTCATTTAAACATTTTGTCAAACACCTAGTATACATAAACTTGTACATGAATGGGACCTCATAATAACATGTCATAAATTCACTATCCAATGGACTTGAGCATTTCATCAAACCCTTGAGAAGCATGCTTACTTCATATAACACAAACATATAATAATATCATGGATACTATATTCAACTTGTAATTCAAGAGTTCAACATGAAGATCATATAATTCAACCCACAAACTATCTATTTTTCATGAGACATGTAATTAATCATGGTATTAAATCCCAAATAATATCATGAACATGAATTCAATCTAATTCAATCATAAAAATCATAAATCTGAGACCTTGAATGTTTAAAAGGGGTTCCTGGACTTCATGGGTGAAATGAACACCTAACATACCTGGGAATATTAATTCTTGAAGGTTCTTGGAGGAATTCCAGAGTTTTTTCTTGATTTCTTGAAGCTAGAGGTTTTCCCTTTGGGGGAGAATATTTTAATATTTAGAGAAAGTGAAGATATAATGCTATAACTAGGTTACAACAACAACAACAACAACAACATACCCAGTGTATTCCCACCTAGTGGGGTCTGGGGAGGGAAGAGTGTATGCAGACCATACCACTACCTCAAGAGAAGTAGAGAGGCAGTTTCCAATAGACCCCCAGCTTAGGACCAATAACAGTATAACAAACACAAAAAGTAGGTGCATATGAACTAGTATGGTACACAAAACAAACTAACCGTATAACAAACACAAAAGATAAGTGCATAATAAACTAGTACGGGATGCAAAAAAGCCAACACCACTAGCCCTAAACTACAGCCACAACACTACTAACAAGAAACTCCAGACCCAAAGAAGCACTCCCCTATTACTACCTCTGCTCTCCCACCCCTAACCCTCTAACCTAATCCGCATCCTCCACACCTTCTTATCAAGGGTCATCCCTCTGTAAGCTGTAATTTCTCCATATCATGCCTAATTACCTCCCTCTAATATTTCTTTGGTATACCTCTAGCCTACCTAAAACCATCCCTAGACAGAGTCTCACACCTCCGCACTGGAGCATCAGGGTCCCTCCTTATCACATACCCAAACCAACATAGCCTCACTTCTCGCAACTTATCCTCCACCGAGGCAAATTCCACCTTCCCTCGAATAATATCATTCCTCACCCTATCTTTCCTGGTATGTCCACACATCCATCGTAACATTCGCATCTCTGACACCTTCACCTTTTGGATGTGGGAGTTCTTAACTGGCCAACACTCTGCTCCATACAACATAGCCGTCCGGACTACCACTCTGTAGAAATTAACTTTAAGCTTCGGGGGTACCTTCTTATCATAAAGGACTCCTGAATAGAGCCTGCACTTCAACTACCCTACCCTAATACGATGTGTGACATCCTCATCAATCTCACTATTACCCTGAATTATAGGCCCGAGATACTTAAAGATCTCCCTCTTCTGGATGGCCTGAGAGTCTAGCATCACAACCACTCCATTTTTTGTGACATGTCACTGAACTTACACTCCAAGTACTCCGTCTTGGTTCTACTTAACCGAAAACCTTTAGATTCAAGCATTTGTCTCCAAATTTCCACCTTATCATTAACACCACCCCGAGTCTTATCGATCAGAACCATATTTTCTGTAAATAACATACACCAAGGAACCTCCCCTTGAATATGTTGCCTCAAAAAATCCATCACTAAAGCAAATAGAAATGGGCTAAGAGTCGATCCCTAATGCAACCTTATCAAAACTGTAAAGTTCTCTGAATCTCCACCTACCTTCCTCACACGAGTCTTCCCACCATCATAAATATCCTCCAAGTCTCCCAACACATAACCTTTGTCCCCCTCGTCGTTCAAAAGTTTATGAAAATAGGATTGCCACCTCTCCCTAATGAGGGCATCCTCAACTAACACTATACTATCCCCTTCTTTGATGTACTTCACATGGTCAAGGTCACTAGCACTCCGCTCCCTGGCCTTGGCTATCCAATACAACTTATTATCTTTGCCTTTCTCTTCTAAAGCCTCATAAAAACTCTTAAAAGATGTTGTCTTAGGCGTCATAACCGCTAACTTAGCCTCTTTTCTAGCTACCTTATACTCTTCCTTATTCTTCTACCTTTCCTCATCATCCTTAATCCCAACCAACTTAGTATAAGAAACCTTCTTAGACTCCACCTTTCTCTTGACCTCTTCATTCCACCACTAGTCTCCTCGATGTTTGCCAGATCGACCTCTCCAGATACCCAACACCTCTCTAGCAGTCTCCCTAATGAAACGGACTTAGGGGTTAATCATGTGTGTAACACTGACTTAGGACATGGAAAAATATCCAACTACAACTGGGGAAAATTTTAAAATTAATCACTGGATACCTGATTTGGGGCCTCACCGCGACGCAGTGCCATCGCGGTGAGCCACTAGAATGTGGCTGACACTATGTAAAAATGGATGAATGTAAAATGGACCCATGGCGCATTGTGGCACCATCGCGGAGTCTCACTAGATTTTGACAATTGGAAAATGGTCCTTGGTGCGAAGCATTGGGATCGTGGTTCCTCACTGGAAAATAACCATTGTGAGCTAGAACATTGGTGTGATGCGCCATTATCATGGAGATTCACTGGAATATGATGAATTCCATTTGAACTGATTCCGCGACGCGTGCTACACCAGGTGGCACACTATATTTCAAAAATTTCTATAACTTTTCACCCAGGTATTGGATTTGAGCGAATTTTATATCATTGGAAAGCTGACTGAATTTCCTACGCAATGGTAAGCTCTAAACTGAAAATTTCTATGTATTTTGAAAATTTTATATAGAAATACTCATATACAGAGAGTTAAACTAAGCTAGGAAAATACGGGGTATTTCAATATCTCCTCCTTGGGGACATTCACCCTTGAATGAGACTGATTAAGCTAAGGAATACTAATAGACTGAGTTTATATATATATATACTAAATATGCATATGTAATGCATGAGTGCATGATGAACTAATTTATGAATGCATGATTGTTATGAAGATGATATGTATTGTAACTGAAGTTTGTACTGAATTTGAACATAGAACTAAGTAAATCTAAGGAAGATTATTATCTCAAGGAGAATCTGAGTTTGCGGAGAAGAGGTGAGGATACTTGGTCCACATATCTGCTTTTTCTTCCTAAGTAGCTCCCTCAACGAACTGATTCCACCAAAGAACTTTGACTATGGGAACATTTTTGTTCCCTAGTCTATGAATCTGATGATCGAGGATTTGGACTGGAACCTCTTCGAATAAAAAATCATTCTAAATATCTGTTCCATCAAAGGGGCCTTGATTGATGGGTCTCTAATGCATTTCTTTAGTAGGGAGACATGGAACACTGGGTGTACTAAAACTAGATATGAAGGGAACTCTAGCTCGTAAGCTACCTTTCTAAAACGGTTGAGAATTTTGTAAGGACTGACATATCGGGGACTGAGTTTCCCCTTCTTGCCGAACCTCTTCACTCCCTTCATGGGAGAAATTTTCAAGAACACAAAATCACCAATATCAAACTCGAGATCTTTTCTCCTCACCTCTGCATATGATTTTTGTCAGTTCTAGGATGCCCTAAGCCTTTCTCTGATCAACTGAACCTTCTCTAAGGCATCAAACACTAATTTATGCTCTACTACTATGACCTCAACAACCTCAAACCAACCAATTGGAGATCTACATATCCTACCATAAAGAGCCTCAAACAAAGATATCTGAATGATGGAATAATAGTTGTTATTATATGCGAATTCAATCAAAGGCAAATGGTCATCCCAACTACCTTTAAAATCAACAATGCAGACTCTTAACATATCTTCTAGAGTCTAATTAGTCCTTTATACTTGACCATCTATTTGAGTGTGAAAGGCTATACTGAGGTGAACTTGTGTACCAAGATCCTTTTGGAATACTTTTCAGAAGTGAGAGGTAAACTGGGTACCTCTATCTGAGACTATGGATACTGGGACTCTGTGTAACTTGACCAACTCTTTGATACATATTTTGGGGTAGTCCTCATCTGAATAGGAAGTATGAACTGGCAAGAAATGAGTGGATTTATTCATTCTATCTACGATAACCCAAATTGAATCATGTTGATGACGAGCACGAGGCAAACCCATCACAAAGTCCATGTTCACTTCTTCCCGCTACTATGTGGGAATAATAAACTTTTGCATGGACCCACTAGGCTTCTGATCCTCGATCTTAACCTGCTGATATGTAGAGAACTCAACTTTTACTCTGTAATGTCTCTCTTTATCCCACTCCACTAATAGATCTCCCGTAAATCGCGGTACATCTTAGTGGCCCCTAGATAAATCTAGTAATGTGAAGCGTGTGCTTCTATAAGATTCCGTCATGTCAAGTCACCTACACCTAGAACACAAAGACGACCCTGGCAACGCATCACACTATTTCCCCCTTGGGAGAAAACCTCTACTTTCTGATCTCTGACTGACTCTTTCAACTTAACTTGGTTGGGATCTCTGTCCTACTTTTCCTTCACTTTAGAAACTAGAGATGATTCTGAACTATTCTACACCCACACTCTGCCCTCTGATAAATCAACTAAGCGGATACCTAGTTGGGTAAGATGATGAACATCCTAAGATAACTTCTTTTTACCACTCTCTACATAAGAAACACTACCCATACACAACCTACTGAGAGCATCTTCCACTACTTTGGCCTTGACTGAATGATACAAAACACTCATGTCATATTTTTTCAACAACTCTAACCATCTTCTCTCACACAAATTCAAATCTTTCTAAGAGAACACATAATGCAAGCTTTTGTGATATGTTGACACATCAACATGCACCCCATACAAATAATGCCTCTAAATCTTTAAGGAAAACACTACAGCTGCTAACTTAAGATTATGGGTAGGGTAATTCTTCTCATGGGGCTTAAGTTGTCTAGAGGCATAGGCTATGACCTTACCTTTATACATGAGGACACAATCTAAACATACTTTGGATGCATCACAGTACACAACTAACCCATCTAAACTATTTGATAACGTTAGGAATGGGGATGTAGTGAGTCGAGTTTCCAACTTCTATAAACTCTTCTCATATGAATCTAACCATTGAAACTTGACTTTCTTCTAAGTCAATCTGTACATGGGGGATGTAATAGACGAAAAACCATCAACAAATCGAAGGTAATAGCTAGATAAACCTAAGAAGATGCAGATATCTAATAGAGAAATGGGTCTAGGCCAGTTTCTCACCGCTTTAGTCTTTTGAGGATCAACTCTAATGCCATCACCGGAAACACTATGACCAAGGAATTCCAGTGACCTTAGACAAAATTCACACTTAATGAATTTGGCGAACAACTGATGAGCTCTGAGAGTTTGAAGTACGATTCTGAGGTTATCTGCGTGATCATTGTCGCTACGGGAATAGACAAGAATGTCATCGATGAAGACTATAACAAAGCTGTCCAAGTACTGCTTGAACACGCAATTCATTAAGTCCATGAAGTCTTCTTGGGCATTTGTGAGACCAAATTTCATGACTAGAAACTCAAAGCGACCAACCGGGTTCGTAATACGATTTTCAAAATGTCACATTCTAACTCTGAGCTGCTGATAGCCTGATCTGAGTTCTATCTTACATAAGTAACTAGCGCCCTGAAGTTGGTCAAACAAGTCATTGATTCTAGGAAGTGGATATTTATTCTTAACTGTGACTTTGTTCAACTGACGGTAGTCTATACACATTCTAAGAAAACCATCTTTCTTATGCATGAATAAGATAGGTGCACCACATGGGGAAACTCTGGGTATGATGAACCCTTTATCTAAAAGGTCCTTTAACTATTCTTTTAATTCTCTGAGTTCAGATGGAGCCATTCTGTAAGGCAAAATAGATATGGGTTGAGTATTTAGAAGAAGGTCTATTCCGAAGTCGATTTCTCTTTCGGGAGGAACTCCAGGAAGATCTTTGGGAAACACATCTGAGAATTCATTTACTACTAGAACTAACTCAAGACTAGGAGTCTCTGGACTAGAGTCTTTGACTCACACAATATGATAGACAGATCCCTTGGATTTTATTTTTCTCGCTCTAAGGTATGAAATCAACTGACCTTCAAGCGTTGTAGTACTACCCCTCCATTCAAGGACTGGTTCATTTGGAAACTAAAAATTAACAATTTTGATTATACAATCAATTGAGGCATAGAATGAATGGAGACAATCCATGTCGAGAATGACATCGAAATCCATCATCTCTAACTCTACTAAGTCTGCTGAAGTGACTTTCTGAGATATCATAACCGGATAGTTCCTGTATACCCGTCGGGCTATGATAGACTAACCCACTAGGGTTAAGACTAAAAAAGGTTCTATTAAGATTTATGGTTTGACTTTGAAGTTGAATGCTATGTAAAGAGTTATAAAAGACAAAGAAGCTCATGGATCTATAAGGTATAAACATGTAAATAGAAGATGTGTAATGTATCAGTGACCACATCAGGAGAACTTTCTTGATTTTGTCTGGACTAAAGTTCATAGACTTTGTTTGGGCATTTCCCACTGGTGGTACTAGAAGTGGCATACTACTGATTTGGGTGATAGGACTGATATGAAGAACAATTGTACTGACCCTGCAAACCTGACTGAGGACAATCTCTGATTCTATGGCCTGGCTTGCCATACCTGATACAATCATCATTGCCATACTTGTAGACACCTTGATGGCTTCTGCTGCATTTTTTACAAAGGAGATTTATTCGAGCATTGCTGACACTACCCTGAGATTTAGAGCCTGGCGCCCTATCTTTGTTATCATTTCTGAACTTAGGGACTGGAGCACTGGATGAGGACAGATCTAGAACTAAAGATTTTGGGTAAAACTGAGAACAGTTATTGCCCTCTAACTTAGGCTGAGTGAAATTAATACTACCTGTTCTAGCTATCTTGTTCTCTCTCTCTCTCTCCTTATTCTTATCCCCTTCTATCTATTAATCATGGACCATGAGCCTGGATATGTCCATCACCTTAATTAACATCATAGTTCTGCATTCTTTAACCATACTCTCTGATACCCCAGATACAAACTTGCTCATCCTGGACTTATTGTCTGCTACTAAATGAAAAGTATACCTGGATAACTGAGTTAACTTGAGGGAATATTCTTTCACACTCATATTGCCTTGCCTGATATTAATGAACTCTAACACCTTGGCTTCTCTCTGCTCTAAGGGAAAGAATCTATCTAGAAAAGTATTAGCAAACTCTTCCCATTCTATGGGCTCTGCATCAGTGCCTTTGTCCACCTTTCACTGCGTAAACCACTTATGAGCTACATCTTGTAGCTGAGAGGCAGTTAACTCAGCATTCTCACTAGCAGTTACCCCGATAATATCTGTGACTTTCTACACCTGATCGAGGAATTCCTGTGGATCCTCTTCTGACTTAGATCTAGAGAATAGGGGAGGATTTATTCGAGTGAAGTCCTGAATCCTAACTGTAGCAGTATTGGCCACTGGGTTGGCCTGAACAATAGTTGGCCGTTTATTCTGAGCTGATACCAAATTGGCTAGAGTGGTAAATCTGAGTTCTGCATGGGAGACATGCTCGTCCAGGGGATCTTCCTGAATGGGAGTAGGTGATGACTGGTTTCCTATTCTTCTTCCGTTGGTATTTTTGGGAGGCATGGTCTGTAACGGGAGTAAGAAAAGGATTATATTGAGAGTTTAACTTGAGCTTATGCTCACTCACACTGCATGAATACTGAAAGAAGGGAAAGCTGTCCTAAAAATATCTCATAGCCTCTTGCCCATAAGTGTGGCGTGCCAAACATATATGCACAAGACTCTACTAGACGCGTCTTTCAGACTCCTTAGGACTCTGTTGAACCTTAGGCTCTGATTCCAATTTTGTATCGCCCCGAGTCTGTACCCCAGATGTCACACAGTGCTTATGACCCCAAAGGACCACAAGCTAACCCATGACTGGTACCTGCTGTGAGCAAAAACAAAAACAACAAAAAACCCAATGAATTCCCACACAGTGGGATATAGGAAGGGTTAAATGTACTCAGTCCATACCACTACCTTCAGAGAGGTAGCAAGGCTATTTTCAATAGACCTCCAGCTCAGGATAAATAATAATAAACTAATTCATAATACAGCATGAAATGAAATAAGTTCGAACAATATAGAAGAGGTACCCACACAGCAATACCCTACACTAACAAACCAAAGGCACCCCCACCCCAAAGCTCTCCTATCTACTGACTATGACCCACCCGCAGGCACTAACCTTCTACCCATATCCGTATCCTCCAAACCTTCCTATGTAGGGTCATGTCCTCAGTAAGCTACAACTTCTCCATGTCATGTCTAATTACTTCCCTCCAATATTTCTTCGGCCTACCCCTACCCCACCTGAAACCATCCAAAGCTAGTCTTTCGTACGTACGAACTGAGGCATCCGTGCCCCTGCTCCTCACATGCTCAAACCATAGCAACCAAACTTCTAGCATATTGTCCTCAACTGAATCCACTCTAACCTTCTCTCGGATAGTATCATTCCTAACCCTATCACTCCTATTAATCCCACACATCTAACGCAACATCCACATTTTTGCCACCTTTAATTTTTAAATATGGACATTCTTCACTGGCCAACACTCCACTCCATACAGCATGGATGGAGGGACTGCCACTCTGTAAAATTTTCCTTTAAGTTTGAGCAACACCTTCTTATCACACAACACTCCTAAAACGAGCCTCCACTTCATCCAACCTTCCCCAATCTGGTGGGATATATCCTCCTCTAGTACCTGTTGTGAACACTAAATAATAATACAGTAATACTATGGAACATAGGCTGAAATGCCATAAGGTTCATAATCTAAATACTGATGATAATAACATCGGACGATAATATCTCAAAATTGAATGTTGTTGGAACTAGTCTAGTCTGAAAAGCCTGTAAATGAACTATCTAAATGTGGAGTTGATGGGACAAGCCCCTAACTATCTTTGACTACTAAAATATTGAATCTACCGAGAATACTAAAATAAAATTATATCCTCGATAGATGAGGACTCACTACTGAATCTATTTCTCCTATCTGAATTTGTCTAAGCGCGGTCGAGAAACTGAGCATCCATACCTATGATATGCGACATCATAGCGCAAATAGAAATTATGCATTAGTATGTGGAATGTACTGGTATGCTAGATGAGGTAAGGCTAAATGCAAGGGCTCATATGCATAAATAATAACTGACTGAATAATATATAGAAGCTAAATAAGAGTATATGGATAACTAAAACTGTTGTAAATAGTGAGTACGCAATATTGTGCATATACTGTACATTGATATCTCAACCTACACAGGCTATGAAGTTTTGGAATACAAGGACTGCTACTAAGGTTCACACCCTCTACTAGCAGGTAAGCCCCCATCCTTGGGTTTACTCGATACTGAATCCTACTCCCATCTGAAGGACACTAAGTCTTATACTGGACTGAACTAGACTGATATTGAGTTTCACTAATTTTTGTAACTGACTGAGTACTACTGATCGTGAAATTACTGAGACTATTCTGTAACTACTATAGCTCTAGGTAAACAGCTAGATTTTTTGGATATTGAATACCCCCAGGACTCGATAGTATTAAAAGTAAAGCATAGCATGATCATATAAGCACAACAATGCACTCATTAAAACATTTTTTCAAACACTTGGTATACATAAACTTGTACACGAATGGGACCACATAATAACATGTCATAAATTCACTATCCAATGTACTTGAGCATTTTATCAAAAACTTGAGGAGCATGTTTACTTCATATAACACTAAGCATATAATAATATCATGGCTACTACATTCAACTTGTAATTCAAGAGTTTAACATGAATATCACATAATTCAACCCACAAACTATCTATTTTTCATGAGACTTGTAATTAATCATGTAATTAAATCCCAAATAATATCATGAACACGAATTCAATCTAATTCAAGTATGGAAATCATAAATCTGAGACCTTGTATGTTTAAAAGGAGTTGTTGGACTTCATGTGATAAATTCACCCATGAATGAACACCTAACATACCTGGGAATATTAATTCTTGAAGGTTCTTGAAGGAATTCCTGAGTTTGTTCTTGATTTCTTGAAGTTAGGTTTTGCCCTTTGAGAAAGAATGTTTTAATCTTGAGAGAAAGTGAGGAAATAATGTTATAACTAGGTTAATTAGGGGTTAATCATGTGTTTAATACTGTCTTGGGTCATGGAAAAATACCCAACTACCCCTGGGAAAGATTTAAAAAATTGTCACTGGATAACCGATTTAGGGCCTCATCGCGACGCGGTGGCATCGCGATGGGCCACTAGAACGTGGTTGACACTGTGTAAAAATGGACGAACATTAAATGGACCCTTAACATGACGCAGAACCATCGCGAAGTCTCACTGGATTTTGACAATTGGAAAAATGGCCCTTGGCGTGACGCGGTAGGATCATGGTTCCTCACTGGAAAATGACCATTGTGAATTGGAACATTAACGCGATGCGCCATTTTTGTAAGGCTTCACTGAAAACTAATGAATTCCATTTGAAATGGATTCGCAACGTGGTGCTGCACCAGGTGGAACACTATTTTATAAAAAATTCTCTAACTCTTCTCCCGGATGTCAGATTTGGGCAAGTTTTATATCATTGAAAAGCTGACTGAATTTTCTACACAGTGGTAAGCTCTAAAATGAAAAATTCTAAGTATTTTGAAAGTTTTATATAGAAATACTCATATACTGAGAGTTAAATTGATCTAGGAAAATATGGGGTATTACATCTACTAGGCTCAGGTGGCACCAATATAGATGGATTTGACAAATACTTTTTAATTTTGTCGAATGCTTTCTGACATTACTCGATCCATACAACTGTAGCATTTTTCTTCAACAACTTTAAAATGGGTTCACAAGTGGTTATGAGTTGAGCAATGAACCTACTGATATAGTTCAATCTACCAAATAAACTTATCACCTTTGTTCTATTCTTATGTCGTGGGAAAAACAAAATAGCATCTATCTTTGATGGATGCAATTCAATACCTCGACAACTAACCATATATCCTAACAAATTTCCAGATGGGATTCTAAATACGTGTTTTGCTTAATTGAGATTGGGATTATATCTGCGAAGCCGATCGTAGAACTTTGTTAGACCTTTAACATGGTCATCTTGATTCTTTGACTTAAAAATCACATCATCTATAGAGAGTTTAATTTCCTTATGCATCATATCATGAAAAATCATGTTCATTTCCCTCATGTATGCTGCTCCAATATTCTTCAAACCAAATGGCATAACTCGATAACAATAAGTTCCCTACAGTGTGATAAAAGACGGCGTTTATGCATCATCATCACCCATAATGATTTAGTGGTACCCAGCATAACAAGCCACAAGATGCAACCTCATGTTTAGCACAATTATCTAACATAATATGGATGTTAGGTAGTGAAAAATCATCTTCTGGGCTTTCTTTGTTCAAATCACAATAATCAACACACACCCGAATCTTGCTATTTTTCTTTGGGACAAGTATAATACTAGAAAACCAAGTTGGGTAACTAGCCATTCGGATGACTTTGGATTCAAGTTGTTTCATGATTTCCTCTTTAATTTTCATGCTTATATTTTTTTTAATTTTTCTCAATTTCTCTTTGATAGGAGGGTATGCAGGGTCAGTTGGTAACTTATGGGCCACTAAGTGCTTAAACCAGTCATATCATCATAAGACCATGCAAAAACTTCTTTATAATCAATTAATAATTAGATCAATCCCTCTTTTAATTGTGGAAAAGCATGTACACTTAGTTTAGTTTCCCTAATATCTCCTTGATCTCCAAGATTAATTGGCTCAATTTTATTTAAAGTAGGATTCGGCTTATCTTCAAATTGTTTCAAATCTTTGCTTCTTTCTTCCATTGCTTATTCTTCATTGTATTCAACCTCTTGCTTTATTATATCTTGATTAGATTTGATATAAAGATTAGATTGAAAATTCTACATGTATGTCGTATCACTAGAATCGGCAAAAAGAGAACTGTATAAAGAAAAGACAAACAAAAAAGATTAGACATAAAAACAAAAGAAACAATGTATTTCATTAAAAGGAAAGATATGAGGGTTTAAACATAAATAAAAATAGAAACATAAAAAGATAGATCTCAAATTACAACCGTAAAATAATTTGAATAAACAGAAAGAAAAAAGTAAACTACCAAAACTCCCTCCTAATAGGAAGAGGAATGACTTCCCAATAGCTAAGCAAGACTTCAGGACCTATGAACTGTATCTTTACCTTACTAGTACCTTCTCTCATCTCAACCATATTAGCTTAAACAAATAAGTTTTAGAAATCATCAACTAACTCATCTTCCACCTCCCCTATGGGAATGATCACACCTCTTTTGACAAAAGACTTATTGAGTAGTGGCACTAGGTGGAGAAGTGACAATGTTCCCTTCTTTCACTTTTTGGCATTTTTTCAATCTTCAAGTATAGGTTTGAATCCTAATTCAAAAGCACTAAGTCTATCATGTGGGCATACTATATGAACTATACCATGAAAAGACACTCCTAAACCTTTTCCTAGCTCAAAAATATATTTCAATATCTCATTGATCATCATGACAAAAGTAGGAGATAACTGTGGTCTTGGCATAACATGTCCTTCAAAGATATAATCAACAAACATTACTTCAAAATATTGATAAAACAATGTCTCCCCTGCATTATTTGTTGTGATAAAGATCATGGATGAGTCTTTATAGATGGATAAATCCCCTTCACCATGAATAATCACTTCTTGGTTGTTGTGTTCAAATTTGATCATTTGATGCAATGTAGATGCGGCTTCCCCAGCCCTATGAACCCATGGTCTTCCCAATAACAAATTGTAGGCAATACTCAATAAATGAAACTCTATGGAAAATTCAACAGGACTTATAGTCAGCATTAGCTTTATCTCACCAATGGAATTTATTTTTGCTCCATCAAAAGCTCTGACATATACATTGTTGGGTTAGATCCTTTTGGTATTGAAGTTCAACTTTTTGCAAAGTAGATAGAGGAGAAATATTTGCACCAGAACCACTATCAATCATAACCCGAGTGACATTCAAATACTCACACTTCATAGTAAAATAAAGGCACTGATTCTTCCCCATCCCTTCTACAGGAAATTCAATATTAGAAAAGCTAATCTTGTTTATCTCAAAGATCTTTGCAATAATTTTCTCCAGTTGATTCACTATAATTTATCTAGGGACATAAGCTTCATTCATGTAATGCCCAGAATCCTATCCCAGAGCGTCACACGGTGCTTAAGGCTACAAGTAGCCCCAAGCTAACCCTTTGAGCCTGCTACTTAGTATAAACCTTACTTAAAGACAATGAGAGTAAAATAAGGAATAATGTCATATCATATCTAACTGAAATCCAAATCAGTACTGTAAAAGTAACCAAATACAGCAAGTCTAAACATACTGACCATCTAGTCTGACAAAGCCTCTACTACTCAACAAACTAGAGAGCCATTGAGACAAATCACCAATTGACTCGAACTAAATTGATAACAATAGAATAACTACTAAAAATATTGAAGTGTCTAGAGATAGGCCCTCGAACCATGAGGACTCACCATAGTGGAGATGCAGAAAAAGGTACTCAGGATTACTGACGCTACTAGGACTAAGCACCTGAACCTACATTATGAGACAATGTAGGACACATACATATATATGGATCGTCACTTGGGAATGCACTAAGGATATGGGGGTGTATACAACTAAACATCAATAAAATAAATCTTTATAGAAAACATACATGGTATTGTAGATGACTCACATAGCTTGAATAAAACTCTCATAAATCAGGAATAATGAAACATGTAGTATAAATCACGTGAGCCATTACACTTTATTCTAAATTTGTATTCTTTCTTTGATCTCAAGCTTGTAAACTAGTTGAACTCTTAAAAAAACAACTTTTAGAACATGCACTTTAGTGTTTTGAAAACAAGGAACTTCTTTGAAACTCAAGGACTTAAAACCTTAATTACTTTAAGACTTGAGACTCTAGGAAACCTGGGAGTTTATTCTAACCAACATAAACTATGTGAGATACATGGAGTCCAACGTCTAGTCCACGTTGGGGAGAGCTGCTCTATCCTTGCCATTAGAGTAGAACCTTAACTTTTAGTGATCACTATCTTAACCCACTTGGGGTAAATCAAATCCTACGGTGGCTCGTAGTTCTGGGGAATGAGACATTGGAATCAAGCCCATCTCGGTGCTAAATACTACTCCCTTACTTAAGCTCAGAACATTTTTAAGAAAATCTACCTTAAATAACTCAGAAATACTCAATGGAAGCCAACTATGCTTCCCTTTAGCTTAAATCAAATAGTGTGGATTTCCTTTCTTAGCTTAGGATTAAAATCAACTCTTTTCTTGAAACTTTGGTAGACTATCACCAATAAGCTTTAAAACTTTAATAGCATGGAAATATCAGTACACTTCTTGAAACACTTTAGGAAGTATCAACAATTCATTCTTGGACTTAAGGTATGTATATTCTTAAAAGATCTCAATTTCACAATCAAGCTTAATTCATGACACCAATCTTGAAAGACCTTGAAAATATCACATTAATACAGGAATGTGCAATTTATAGCATAAATTATCAATTCAAATCATAAATAAGCGAAATAAACATGCAATCCAAGACTTGAACAACTTATCAATTCATATTCTCCAAATAATATAATTTGGGTATAGACCCACTTGCAAAAACATGAAAATTCATTTATAAAAATTGAATCTTTGGACACAAGAACGAAAGAAATGCTCTTGTTCAACCCCCACATAGCTCAGGTTATGAACTTGGGTGAATAAACTTACTTGAGGCTCTTTCTTGTACTTTTGGATGAGGGTTCTTGAAGCCCTTGACTTGGAACCATGAATCTTGACTCAACTTGGTAAATCTACGATGAATTCTTGAGATTCTCGAAGGAGGTTTTGGGTTCTTAGGGTTTTTATTTAAGAAAAATCTTAAGATAACCTCATATAATGCGTGGAATGAATTCAAATCTGATGTTTGTACGGTTTACGAGGCTTAGAAAAGTCCAAAGTGCCCTTTTTAACTTTTGTATGAAGCTGGAAAAACTGAACTGGAAAACCCAATTTTATTAGCCACTGCGGTGCACCACTATTGCGGTGGCTCACTTGAATTTGACAAACGAGATTCTGGGGATCACCGCGATGCAGTGCTATCGCTTTGTCCGACTGATTGGGACCTAGAACTTCAGCGCGACGCGATGCTATCGCGGAGTTCCACTGCAAATTGACAACTGTCAAATAGACCCTCTTCGCGATACGCCAAGCACTAAAATGATGTTTTACAACTGGGGCTTAAATAAGCCATAACTTTTTGCCCAATTATCGAATTTGGGAGGATTTTATATAGTTAGAAAGCTAATTCAATTTTCCACACGATAAAAAGTCAAAATTAGGAAAATTCTATATGGTTTAAACATCACTCACTTAGGAAGTCATTTCTTAACCTTCTAGAGACTAAATTAGGCTTAAGGAAATTTTGGGGTATTCCAATATCTCCCCCTTGGGAACATCCGCCCTCGAATGTCGCAAAATAGGCTAAGGATACGGAGAAAACTGAGTATGCATAGCTGAAACAACTTGCTAAACTGACTCCACATCATTCTAAACTCTTGAATACCTCAGAGAATACATGAACTTATATTAAGGATAGCTATATAGCTGAAACTTTAATTCAAAAGAGGGTTGAATTAAGGAAGAATGATACCTTCGGCTTGATCTGAACTTGCGGAGAATAGGTACGGGTACTTGGATCGCATACCTGACTAGGCTTCCCAAGTAGCACCCTCAACTGACTGGTTTCTCCACAACACCTTGACCAAGGGAACCTCTTTGTTTCTCAGTCTACAGATTTGGTGGTCTAGAATCTCAACTGGAATCTCTTCAAATGAAAGGCTACTCGGTGTATCTAGGCTCTTTGAAGGATCCACTACAACGGAATCACCAATGTTCTTCTTAATCATGGAGACATGAAAGATAGGATGGACAACTTCCAACTCTGCAGGCAACTCAAGCTCATAGGCTACTCTGTCCACATGACTTAGGATTCTATAGGGGCCAACATACCGGGGACTAAACTTCCCTTTCTTGCCAAACTTTTTCACCCCTTTCATGGGTGAGATTTTCAGATACACTAAGTCATTAACTTTAAACTCAAGGTCTCTTTTTCTCACATCAGCATATGACTTCTGACGACTCTGGGATGTCTTCAACCTTTCTCTAATCAACTTCACCTTCTCAACAGCCTCAAACACTGCATCAGGTCCAATCAAAGTAGCCTCACCCACTTTAAACCAATCTATGGGTGATTTATATCTTCTACCATACAAAGCCTTAAATGGTGCTATCTTGATGCTAGCATGGTAACTATTGTTATACGCAAACTCAATCAATGGTAAATACTCATCCCAACTACCTTTGAAGTCAAGAGAACATGCTCTCAATATATCCTCTAAAGTTTGGATGGTCCTCTCAGCCTAACCATCTGTCTGCGGATGAAAAGCGAAACTCAAATGAACTTGGGTACCAAGACCCTTCTGGAACTCCCTCCAAAATAGAGAAGTAAATTGAGTACCCCTATCTGAGATGATAGACAAGGGAACTCCATCCCACTTGACCAACTCCTAAATATTTAATCTATCATAATCCTCAGCTGTATAGGATGTATGCACGAGCAAGAAATGCACTGACTTAGTCAGCCTGTCTACAATAACCCAAATAGAATCATGGTCTCGAGGCGAAAGAGGTTAACCAATCATAAAATCCTTATTCACCTCTTCCCACTTCCAAGTGGGTATACCAAATTCTTGCATTACACCACCAGGTCTCTGATTCTCTACCTTAACTTGTTGGCAAATTGTACACTTTGCCACAAACTCTACTATATCCTTCTTCATGCCACTTCATCAATAGATTTCCCATAAATTACGGTACATCTTAGTAGCGCCGGGATGAATAGAATATCGCGCGCCATGTGCTTCATCCATAATTCTCTGCCTCAGATTATCAATAGAAGGAACGTACAATCTACCCTTCAATCTCAACACCCCATCTCCCTCTTGGGAGAAAACCTCTAACTTTTGGTCCTTAACTAACTCCTTCGGTCTGAACAAACTAGAATCTAAGTCTCGCTTCTCTTTTACTTCCAAAACTAAAAAGGATTCAGAACTACTCTGCACCAAAATACTCCCCTCAGTAGAATCAAGCAACCTAACACCCAATCTATCCAGACAATGCACCTCATGAGATAACTCTTTCTTACCTTTCTCTACATGAGTAACGCTGCCCACAGATAACCTGCTAAGGGCATCTTTTACTACATTGGCCTTACCCAGGTGATACAACACACTTATATCATAATTCTTTAGCAAGTCTATCCATCTCCTCTGTCTAAGGTTCAACTCCCTCTGATAAAACACATATTGCAGGATTTTTTTATCAGTAAACACATTAACATAAACACCATAAAGATAGTGCCTCCAGAGTTTCAAAAAAAAAACCACAACAGCTAATTCAAGATCATGAGTTGGATAATTCTTTTCATGCGGCTTCATCTGTCTAGAGGCATAGGCTATAACCTTACCTCTCTGCATCAACGCACAACCTAAGCCAACCCTAGAAGCATCATAATACACCACAAAACCATCTGTACCATCAGGCAAAGTCAACACCGGGGCTTATGTGAGTCGAGTCTTCAACTCCTAAAAACACTTCTCACAGGAATCTGACAAAAGGATCTGAACTTTCTTTTGGGTTAATCGGGTCATGGGGGATGCAATAGATGAGAAAACTTCAAAAAAACGGAGGTAATAGCTAGCTATAGCAAAGAAAATCCTAATGTCAGATGGAGAGATAGGTCTAGGCTAATTTCTTACGGCTTCAGTCTTTTAGGGATCGACTCTAATGCCTTCAACTGAAATGATATGACCCATAAAAGCTACTGACCTTAGCCAAAATTCACACTTGCTGAATTTAGCAAACAACTGATGATCTCTAAGAGTTTTCAAAACAATTATAAGATGATTCGCATGGTCATTCGCAGTACAAGAGTAAACAAGATTATCATCTATGAACACTATGACAAACATATTAAGATACTTCTTGAACACTTGATTCATGAGGTCCATAAAAGCCTCTGGAGCATTGGTTAGCCCAAAAGACATAACTAGAAACTCAAATTGACCATAAAGGGTTCTGAAGGCTATCTTTGGGATATCATACTCCGTTACTTTAAGTTGATGATAGCCAGATCTAAGGTATATCTTTGCGAAATAACTCGCACCTTGCAACTAATCAAACAGGTCATCAATTCTCAGAAAAGGATACTTATTCTTGACTGTGACCTTATTAAGATGACGATAGTCAATGCACATACGCAAAGAACCATCTTTATTTCACACGAATAGAACAGGCGCGCCCCAAGGTGACATACTGGGCCTTCTAAAACCTTCGTCTAAAAAATCTTTGAGTTGTTCTTTCAACTCCTTAAGATCTGCAGGTGCCATACGGTAGAAAGGAATAAAAATAGGATGAGTGCTGAAAAGAAAGTCAATTCCAAATTCTATCTCTCTATCGGGAGGTACCCCTAGGAGATCTTCCCAAAAAACATCAGGAAACTCATTAACAATGTTGGTTGACTGAATAGTTGGAGCCTCGGACTTAGTGTCCTTAACTCGAACTAGATAATGAATGCAACTCTTGGATATCAACTTTTTGGCTTTGAGATAGGATATAAAATGACTCTTGGGGGATATCGAACTCCCTGACCACTTGAAGACAGACTCATCAGGGAACTGAAACTTAACTACACGGGTACGATAGTCTATAGACATGTAGAAGGAATGAAGTCAATCCATACCCAGAATAAGGTCAAAATCCACCATGTCCAACTTTATCAAATCAGCAAGTATGACTCTATGAAGAACAGTAAAAGGATAACTTTTATACACTTGCTTAGCAACAACTGACTCCCTTACTGGAGTAGAAACTAGGAAAGGCTCAGGAATCTTTTTGGGACTCATTTAAAAATTCACAGCTACAAGTGGGGTCACATAAAAGAGACTTGACCCGGGGTCCAACAACATATAAACATCAAAGTGAAAGACGCAGAGCATACTAGTAACAACGTCGGGAGAATTCTCCTTCTCCTAATGGGATGGTAAGCCATAGAACTTGTTTTGGCACTGACCACCAACAGTACAGGAAGAAGTGACCTGAGGAGGAGATGGATGAGCTAAAGAAGTTGGGGAACTATTAGCCTAAGTCTGAGGTCGCACATCTCTATTCCCCTGCCTGGCATGCGGACACACTCTAAGTTTTTGGCCCAACTTGCCACAACCAAAACAACCCCTCTATTCGGCCAAACACTCATCGGGATGGGTCCTACCACACTTAGCACAGGGAGGATAACTAGGTCTGTTACTTACACCATTCTGGTACTTAGACATAGAAGGTCTGTTCCCTTTCTCCTGGCTATTTCTCTGCGCGGGAGTACTAGTTGATGAAGGTGCGGGCATAGATAAACGGCTTTGAAACTGTGGACGGTTCCCTCCATGGGACCTAGCTTGACCATACTCATACTACTCGGATCTAGCCCTCTTGTTTTCCCTCACTCTATCTATCTCCCTTATCTTCTCTGTCTCTATTTTCTGAGCAGGAATCATCATCCTAGCAAGATCTATGTCCCTGTTGAACATAGCAATACTACACTCCTTCAACACCAGTCTAGATACTCCAGTTACGAACTTACTCATTCTAGCTCGGGTGTCAAAAATCAAATCAGGAGCATATTTGGCTAACTAGTTGAACTTAAGGCAATACTCCTTAACATTCATGGAGCCTTACCTCAGGTTCATAAATTCCTCTATCTTTGCTTCCCTCATCTCAAGAGGGAAGAACTTATCCAAGAATACATCTTAGAACACCTACCAAGTAATAGGGACTGTATCTTCCCCTCTATTTCTTTCCATGCAACAACCCAGTCATAAGCAATGCCCTTCAACCTGTAAGACGCCAGCTCAACACTTTTTTCCTCTGAGATATTCATCACTTGGGTGATATTCCTTACCTCCTCAAGATACAACTGTGGGTCCTCACCTGCCTTCAACCCATAGAACTCTATAGGATTCATCCTTATGAAATCACGCATCCTAGCAGCGGCTAAATCAGCTCCTTCCTGAGGCAGAACTGCGGCCTAGTAATTAGCCTAAACATTCACAGTAACTGCTTGGGCTAACACCTGAAAGGCTACCCTAAACTCAGCATGAGACAGTCTCATTCAAGGGATCAACAGGCTGGGGTTTCTCGTTGTTGTTTTTGAGGGCATTCACTCTTCGGGAAGGCAGTTTTTGAAAAAATAGAGCACGAATCAATAGCTAGGAGAGGCAAATATAGGTACAATAGATTCTGAAATAAAGAAATAACTTTTCCTAAAAATTCTTGTAGCCTCTTGCTCATAGATATGGCATGCTACACACCGATGATCAAAACTCTACTTAGCGCAGCTTGTCAGACTCCCTAGCACATCCTTAAACCTTAGGCTTTGATACCAAGTTTGTAACGCCCCAAAATTCTATCCCGAAGTATCACACGGTGCTTAATGCTACAAGTATCCCCAAGCTAACACTTTGAGACTTCTACTTAGTTGTAACGCCCCGAATCTGGTACCCAGAATGTTACACGGTGCTCATGACCCCGAAGGACCACAAGCTAACCCATGACTGATATATTTACCTGTATACTGCATACATACTGTATAATGTAGAAAAATGAACTGAAAGGCCATAAGGTTCAAAACTGTAACATAAGATCTGATAGATCATAACATATGGATGGGGTATAAAATACCCAAAACAAAACCGAAATAAGTTATCTGAAATATATTGTAGTCTGAAGAGCCTCTAAATATGACTGTCTGAATAAGGAGGCGATAGGACATGTCCCTAACTAACTCCAACAAATAAATTAATTAATAAGATAATAAAATGATGATCGTGTCCTCGAAGGATGAGGACTCACTTCTAACTCTACCTGCTGAGACTAGAATCTATTGATTCTCTAGAACTCGTATCTCTGAACCTATAGTATAAGACACCA